>VWZO01010233.1:383951-470062 GCA_013396975.1 Bucco capensis
TGCTACAGAGGTTGTTACTTTGAAGAATAATGCAAAGAAATAAAAAGAACCAAAAGGCTTGTTAAAATTCAAGAACCTTAAAATACACTTCTAAGACATTCAAGTCCAACCCAACACCACCATGCCCATTAACCCATGTTGCGATGTGCCACATCTACATGTTTTTTGAACACCTCCAGGGATGGTGACTGCACCAGTTCCCTAGGGAGCCTGTTCAATGTTTAACCACTCTTTCAGTGAAGAAAGTTTTCCTAATATCCAGCCTTGTCCTATTGCTAGTTACCTGAGAGAAGAGACCAACCCCTACCTTACTACAGCCTCCTTTCATGTAGTTGTAAAGAACAAAAGGTCTTCCCTCATTCTCTTCTTCTCCAGGCTAAATAACCCCAGTTGCCTCAGCCACTCCTCCTAAGACTTATGCTCTAGACCCTTCACCAGCTTCACTGCCTTTTATGAACACGTTGGCTGGGCCTGATCCCCTGGTTGTCCTGCAATACCATGTGATGGCACTTAGAATGATCTGCTCCATGATCTTCCCCCCTACCCAGGACAGGCTGACAGACCTGTAGTTCCCTAGATCTTCCTTATGACCCTTCCTGTAGACAGGCATCATGTTGGCAAGACCTCCCTGGTCACAGGAGTGCTGATAAATGATGGAGAGTGGCTTGGTGAGCTCCTCGTCCAGCTCCCAGGCCTAATCTCTCCAGGTCTAATGTGACATGAATGCACCATTTCTGCAGGCATGAACTTCTTTGTCGTATTATCACAGATGTGAACTCAGCTACCAAATGAATTTGGAAAGTGTGTCAGGACAGGTGTCTGACATTATGGTGATAAGAATGTATCTGCAGGGGAAAACCAGTTTTGGTTGCTTTTCTCTGTTGATCCCCCAGACAGAAAACACTTAGAGCCTTATTTTTGCACATGATTCTGCTTACGAAGATCACCATGTCATGTGGCAATCAATGAAGTTATTCTTACCTTTTCAGAAGTACTGCATGACCTTTAACAAGCATGAGGAAGTTCTTTATCTCCAGAGAATGGCCCTTCAGAAGCACAATGCCTGAGGCATCATAGTGATGGTGAAGAGAAATGCCACTTATTAAGATATCAGTCCTATTTCCCCTGATACCAGATCTCCTTTCTATGCCTACCGAAACCCCCAGCACTTCTAGGCTCATCAGAGCTGACAAGATCAAAGCCATTGGTGCTCTTGCCAGTTTGCAAGCAGGAGCACCATGTAAATTTAAAGATAATAAATACTAGCAATACTTGGAGTGATATGTTTCCTCTGCTATACCTAATTTTTGCTGCACCAACCTCTACTCAATAGTAGTTTCACACATGGATTGCCTTTTGAGAGACTTTGGGGACTGAAGCTCAGAGAGAGCATCTCCAGCATCTAACATAGTGTGACAGTCCCAAGGCTTTGTGGTCCAATCTAGTCCTCAACAGAGCATGAGTTGGATAGTCCCACTGAAGGTTGCAGACTACCCAAAAAGGCCAAACCTACAAAAGGATATCAAGGCCAAACAGCTGCATATTTAAGTCTCAAGCACAAAATTTAGGGCACACTGTTCTTTTTCCATTGCTATCCTAACCATAAGGTGACCAAAACCCATAATTATTTTTGCCTTGACAGGCTGCAAGGGCTATAGCTAGATTCACCTTTCATGGTGCTGTGCCTTTCATCTGTGAGACCTACTTAAACACAGGGCATGGAAGGGGCAAGCAAATAGCTGAGGGTGAAAGTAGGGATAAAACTTTTATATGTATGGGTTTCATACTGAAATGCAACATGAATATGCCAGGAGCCTTGGGATGGCAGGTAGGAAATGGATCCAGAAATTGTCTACCCATCCTCTAAATCAAGATACATGGAGAACTACCTTTGTTCTTGTTGAATGGCAAAAACCTATGCTTTCAGGGATCCAAAAGCTAGAGATTCCTCCAGCAGGACTTAATCTAGAAGGTATTTTCAGAGCACAGCTATTGTAGTGAATGAGGATGGGCTTTAAAAAAGAAGGGGCTGGAACCCAGGTGTCCCATTTCCCATCAATTTCTCTCTCCTTTTGCAGACTGATTTTTTCTGCCCCTTCCCATAAATATTTAGGAGGCAACATGAGCAGTGTCCTGTCATTACTCAAAAATATGCTGTACAGCTGAGTGGTGAAAGCAGTCATGCCAGAAAAATGGATTCATATCCCTTCTTGTAATAGAGGACTAATAAATGCAACATCCAGAGCTGCATGAGAGCAGCCTTGATTTAGGTACCTAGGCAGGGAAAAGGCCCTAAGGAGGGATCTTAATTGGCAAGCAATCACAGTAAAAGATGTCACAAAATCTTGTAATTGCTTGCAATCTGTATAAATACAAATAAATACTTCAATGTAAGCTTCCCATAAGCCTGTGAGAATTTCACTTTTGCTAGAAACTGCAGAACGACTTTTTCTACAAGAATCTATCTGCAAATATCCTGAAAATAAACTTCTAATTTTACAATAAGCATCATCATCATTATTTTGTTTCTCCAGCCTCTTCTTACTTTCCCTGATCTGGTTTTTAATGCCTGTAGCTAACTTGGCTAATAATGGGATGGAATAGGGATTAGCTTGTTTAATGTGCTTCTGTTGGTGGCTTTTCATAGGGGAGGTGGAGGAAAATGGTTATATCCTCTCTGGAGCTCCTTACCCTAGCATCTTCGAAAGAACATCTTGCCCTGATGATGTTGTGAGCTGCTTCAAATGTCAACGATGGTAACACTTTTGCTGGCAGTCTCGGCAACAAACCCTGAAAGCAATCAAACAGGTTGCGATGCAGACAAGAGGAAAATGAGCAGGTAAAAGGATGTGTGGGTGCTTTCAGGTGCTTGGGACAGCATTAAAAGCTTGGCTGAGCACAGGCACATGTTTTAACATGTCAATATTTCAAGTTGAGTAGGAGTAGATTTCAGAATATAAGCTGATCATGACTTGTGCCTGAGTTAAGCATGGGTTAAACACACAGGGAAGTGATTTGCACATACCAAGTGGTGGGGAACTTAACCTACCAGCTGCCTTTGCTGCAACCCTCCTTAAATGAGGCCATTTTGGAAGTAAGAGGGATGGTGGGTGAGGGGCTTCTAGTCTGCCAATGATGGCTCAGGAACGGATGGCAAAAACAAAGAAGGATCCTCTCCCTAATCTGAGCTGTGTGGCTTCTGCTGCCCAAGTTTTCCTGCAGCTCAGGACATCCAGGCACCAGCTTTCAACTGTGTGTCAGCCAGGGTCTTGTCTGCAACATGATTGAGCCTTAACCATCATGTCCAACTTAGTCTTTTTCCTCTTGTTTTTTTCTTTCTCATTTTGTAAAAATGTTAATTAACAGTTCTGGCAGAGCTTCAAGGTTTGAATGTCAGCCTGAGCATAGGAAATCCCAGGTGCCTTACATGGCACTCATTCTCAGCCAGCCTTGCCAAGGAGGGAAGTGGGATTTTTGAGCAACTTGTCAAAAACTTGAGCTCCCACACTTCAGGCTGAGTTTACCAGATGTTTTGTGCTGTCAGAAATCACAGTCCTGGCTATACTGAGTGATGGCAGAGAAAAGTAAAGAAATTATGCTACTTTTGTATTGAACTCTTGGGTTTCTTCTCTTCTTCTGTAAATAGGAATAAGAAAAGTGTTTTTCCATTATTTTTTTTGTCTTTCCAGCACAGCTGGTGAAGTGCATGTGGCCCTGTATAGACAGCCTGGCTATCTGCTTTCCCAAATACATGACATTCTGATACTTATAGGTTGTCATTCAGATTGCTGCAGCTATTATGCAGAATCTTGTCAATAACCAAAGAAAGAAGAACAAACAAGGCAAAAGCAAGTACTTAGAATTTATTGGTACTTCTGAAAGTCTTATGAAGGGGTGAAAGTGTGCATATAAATATTAAGTTTTGATGGAGTAAAAAAAAAAAAAGAGTTCCCCTGGCTTACTTGTGTCACAACATACTATAAATTTTGTCCTTTCTTCAGCATTATTCATTAAAGGTCTCTTGTTATAGTATCTGCTACTTTTTCTGTAACTACCTGTGTCAGTAGTGCAGGACCTAAACCATACTGAGCTTGGATAAGAACATTGCTTTTTTTTTCCCTCACGCTTGTTTTATAACTTGACTGCTCTCTTTTATTAATGCTCATGACAGTTTTATTTAAATAGATCCTTCATCACCTTGTTTTATTTATTGACCTTTTTTCAGCTTAATTTGTTTTTGTTTTTTGCTTCCTGTTTTTATGGACTAGAAGCTATAACTTTTGACAGTCTTCTGCGGAGTGGATTTAATAATAATAATAATAGAAAAGGAATAACCCTTTTTCATGCTTTTTCCTAAAATAGATTGCCCAAGGCACAAAAATGGAAATGTTATATCTGCTTTATCTCTCCTAAAGTGAACTGAATCAGTGACAAAACCCCAGGACTACATTCAGCACTACAGTGCTGCCAGCCAAGGGACAGACACATAGAAGAGCATTAGAAACATGTCAGTTATGACCATCCAGTGTACAGTGACACTGAGGAGTTTCAATGATTGAGAATGGGACCAATTTCAGTTGTGTTACAATGTACCTGTTGGCTAATTTAAAGGATCTTCTGAGATCAAAGAAACCTTGGCTTTTTCTCAAAAAAACCCCAAAGAATAAACCAGAGTGTTAAAAATCAGACTGAAAAGGTTGCATTAGGAAGACAGTTCAGCTCCAGAGTGGACTGATGGGGGAAAATGTGCGAACAGGATTGTCCAAACATCTCTGCTTCCTCAGTGGAGGCAGCAGCTGGGAAATGCCCTAAGCAAACACATTGTCACAACAATAGGCAATCTGCACGACCTTCTGCTTGCTCCCTCTGATCTATCTGAAAATCAGATTAACCTTTGACTTCTATGAGTCATGGCCTTTCAACTGTTGTGTGCAACAACCTAAGAAACTGGATAGAAAAAATGCCTTTTAACAGATTTAAAGCAATAAAGCAAGCATCATAATCTTCCATCAAGTAGCTGACATAGGATAAATATGCTGACCTTCTGGAAATACAATTATTTGTGGTTTAACATCTGTGTTTACTATTGTTTTTTTTAAATATAGAGTGTATTTTTAAAAAATCTTCAATGATTTCTATGGAGCTGTAGCCCATTTTGAACTTGATACACACACCTAAAATACATTTAAGTAGCGAGAGTACATAATTATAATGCATGCCATAACTTAATGCTGGTTATTGCTAATCATTCTCATTGTAGTGCAGAGGAATTCTCCTTGTCCTGTGTTTTCAGACTCCTTTCCCTTCCACTTGCTGAACCTTGCCTGAAGCCCTGCCTGAAGCAGGGAGGTGCTGAACAAGGGATGCTCATGACCAGCACAAGACCCCTGTGCAAACCCCATGGCCTCTGAGGCTGCAGTGCAGTTTTGATACCCTATGACTGGTCCAACACTTGTTGCCAGCCTAAGCAGAACTGATTTTGATCTCCCTGAAGATGAGAGTGAAATAACTCTGTCACTGCTGATTGCATTTCCACAATGCCAGCCACAGCGTGGGGCTGATGGTGAAGGTGGTTGGTTTGTTTTGGGGCTGCTTATTCTGGTCTTGGTGCCTCCAACCCTCAGACAAACAAACCTGCACCAAAACCCAGGAACCGTGGTCACAGCTACGCTCATTTGTCCTTTGTCTTTTGCACCTGCAGTTTGCAATCCCGAACTGTAAAGTAGTTCCTCTGCAGATTTCAGTACAGCAAAGGCTGTGGTATCCCTTTTTGCACCTTTATAGCAGGACTTGCTGAGCTGCAGTACCATTAGAAGACCCATGGCTAACAAAAATCGGGAAATATATCGTACATATTTAAGCATTATTTAATAATAAAAGATTTAGATAGGTGGGGAGCACTGTAAGATATTCCTCCTGACAGTTTGCTCAAAGCAGCCTGGCTCTGGGCAGCTCCCCATTTCAGCATCAATGAGTGGGAGATGCAGTTCTGGAAGTCAGGGTCAAAAAGTTTTCTGGCATGATAGCAGGGAGAGAGCCTGCAGCTCAAAAGGAGACCAAAGAAAAGTGTTGACCACAAAGACAGCTCTGGTGCTCCATTAGATCTGATGAAGCCTGAAATTCAAAGCTGGTAGGAAAGGCTGGTATAAACTGCATAGGAAGCATTTAAAAATGCTGATAAGCAGGTGTCCCTCTGACCCTGTTGGCAGCTACATAGAAGTAGCAGGTTTTCAAGAGTGAAGTTCTTTGAAAGCAGTTTCTCAGGAAGGTTTGATCTGTCAGTGCTTTCAGTCAAAACCAGCCACTCCCTAAAGTTTAAGCAAACATTTATGGAAAACAGTGCAAGTACTGTGCTGCTCTTTTCTGTCTTGTTTTCATGTGCTTCTCATGGGGAATTTTGTGACGTAGGATTACAGCTCACACATACAATTATCATTTCATTCTAGTGAGAATCTACATCCAGGGTTTTTTTTTAACAAGGGACTGAAACTAGGCTTTGGCACTGCATGATGCTGAGCTTGCTGTCCCTCTCTGGGAGCACTGAGGGGGCTTACCCAAGCAGAACAGTGACCATCCCACAGGATTCTCATGTGGTACCTCTACTTGGAAAGGTTTGTCCCAATGGAGAGTGTCTTCCCTGAGCACAAAGTTGCAAATGACCAGAAGTCCTCCTAAGGATGTAAACAGGGAATTGTCCCCCTATGGGGTCACACGTGCCTACCCATCCTGGGAAAAGAATGAGATGCTCAAGACATGGTAAGAAGTGGTTTGTGGATGATATCAACTACCCCACAGGGAAAAATGGTTGAGATTTAAGATGGAGTAGTGGAGGGTTGAAGCAAGGCAGGAATAAAAGAGGTGGTTTCCAGGCTTGGCAGTGTGACTGAGTCTGTCCCGGCTGCTTTCCAGGCTGCCTGCAGCCCCTTACTGCTGTGCAGTGGTGCACAGAGGGCACAGAGGTGCCTCTGCATTTGTATAAGCAGCTGGACCAGGCCAGGCATTGTTCTGGTGTCCACATTGTCAACACTGCCTTGTACCTGTGTTTAGCTCTCAAATTCCCCAATGCTAAACCATGCCCTGCTGGGATGCAAGTAACAGGAGCAAAGGTCACCTGCTGCTTCCTTGAGTGCTGACCAAGATTTTGGAGTATAGAGTGAGTTGTATCTTCCCACGGTGTCACACAAGGCCCAGCACAGCCATTGCTCACATAGCTGTCCAGACCCAGGAGCAGCCCCCACACCAGCCTCAAGGTCGAATCCTGATGCCTCCACAGAAGGCAGGACCTCTGGCAGAGGCAGGGCAAAAGAGCTCCTGTTTCCCACCCCACAAACCTGAGCTGGGGCCCCTTCCCCTTCAGGGCTCACTGAAGCTACACCTATGGATGAGAACACCAACAATGTTCTCTAAAAACTCAGTGGAGGGCTTAGAGGCACATTTTTATGGCATTTCAGCCTGAGTGTACATATCAGTGTGTCTGGTTAAATCAGAGAACATCAGAGTCTGTTTACAATCTTCATCATTTTTCCTAAATATGTTTTGATTTCTATTGGGAGCTGCTATATTCATTTAAAAGGATTATAAAAGTGGCCTGAAGTAATCCTTTACCCTACAGGCTTGACCTTGAATCAAATGCAGCCTCCTGATTTATGTTCTAATGATTATTAGGAAATAAAATACATTTTTGTGAAGTGCTTCAAATATATTCTTTTTGGTCATCAGGGTGTGTCAGTAAATGCTCCTGTCAAATGAACACTTCAAACCAAAATAGAAGCTTTTGCAATATTAACTGTAAAAATCACTAGAAGCTATTGCCTCTGTCCAAACAGAGTGGTAACAAAGGAAACCAGGGATATCTCTGATGCAAACTCATTTTCATCCCTTTGAAATAAACAACTACTTAATGGGATAGCTGCTCTTTTATATGTCTCACTTTTGAATAGAGATACTGAATGCATCCTCATTATCTGCTCTTTCAATACTTATTCTGAGAGGGAAAACACATGACAGGTGGATATAATACATGACAGACAGATGTTATTGCATAGTTGTAATCCAGTACACCAGGATCCTGACTTCACCTGGTGTTTTACTTGATCATGGAGATACAATAAACAATAAAGAACACTCCTTTTCCTTGAATATCTTTGTGAAAAAAACAGTCTATTGCCACAGAGATAGCAATATAGCTGCATTATTTTCTTCTGCAGAAAAATTCTTTGTAAACAGAAGCCATTAATAAACCAGACAAATTATGAGGCCAAGATTGTTCAGCTGATGGCCCTGCTTCTGTAATCTGTTTGGGATAACAATGTTCTAACAGTACTGAGTGTATGCCTATATGAAAGATATTAATGATTTCTTCTGAAGCAAAACATGAAGTAAAAGAACAACTGTCTGGAAAGAGTCTAAATTGATCTTGTGTTTCACAGGAATTAAAGGCAGTGGTGGGCGTGTTACAAACATTTAGTTACATTAAAATTAGAACTGATTATTATGGGATGAGTGGGACTGAATTTTTAACTGAAAACATCATGCATTTATCAATTTATTTAAACTGTGTTTTTATAGATGCCTTTAGTAGGACTCTTTAAGCCTTTTGTGTTACCTCCTTTTCAATTGCTTTAATTTAAGAAACTTCAGCAGATTCAGGTGTACTTCCTATCTGATCTCTACTTCACACTTAATTTTAATGTCAACTGTGAATTTTAAAAGTTCAGATGTAAATGAAAGGAATACTAGGAATTGGAGGCAGATTTCTCAATATCTAATATTTTTTCCACTATAAAGTACTTGTACTAACCCTCCAGTTTAGAGGAGAAATATGAGATTTGGCAATGGACTTGGTCCTAGATTCACTAAACTTGTGGTATTTCTTCTGGGAAAACTTACCTGTCTTAGAAACCCCAGAAAATCTCCAGCTCTGCAGGTTTTCCTGCACTTGTTCAATAAAGATGAAAATTACAGTAGCCTCAAAGTTACTGCATTTACACTAAGATACTGGATCTGCATGCAGACCAAAGGCTGAGCAAGCAAGCAAGACCAAGACTGAGCTGTGCATGCTCTTTGTAGCCTTAGTGCATATTGCTCCATCACAGTCCTGTGCAAGGACACTGAATCTAACCAGCTGTTTGGCTGTTATGGTGGTGGAGCTTCTTCCCTTGCTTTTATATTAGATGACAGTGATAAACCTTTCACTCCATATGCAAGTAAAGTGCACTTGCTGCCAGAAGAGTAAGACCACATTAAAGTATCCCAACTTGATAAGCATATTAATTAAAGAACACTTGGAATAGTGCAGTTAACTCAAACTGGTTATGATTCTGATTGCTGCACAGTACGTATATGCTATCATAATCCCTGACTAGAACCAAACTATTAGAAACATTGAGCATTAGCACAGTGAAGCAGCAAATGGGTGTCTGGATCATGCTAACAGCATATCATGCCATGGTCATAATTTTTCTTTCCCTAATACCACTAAAATAATGATAACTGCAGGAACAAATGAGATGAAATTATGAAGCAAGATGGGTATGACAGAATCTGCATTTCCTCTGTTACACCAAAGAGCTGACTTTTGGAGTGTGCTATTTATCCAGCTTGTCTCTCTTTCCAGGTTTCAATCAGTTTCTAAGTAGTTCTGCGAAAGTTTGGGATTGAACCTTCCCAAAAGTCATTAATCTAAGGTGCAAGTCTTATAGGTAAGGTATATGAAAAGAACAAACTTAAGATAAAATTAAGACCAGAAGGCAAAAAAAAATAAATAAAAAAAAAAAAATTTGTACCACATTATACAGAGTAGCAGTACTGAAGAAATACACTCTGTCCACCTCTCTAAGTGACCTAGCTGAGCTTAAAATGCAGACTAGGAAGGAAACAAGCATTTGATCTTCCTTCTCTTCATCTTCAAGAGAGGCTCTGAAGCTTTTGATCTTGCAGGTGCCTCACACTTGCAGTTAGGATGTGCTGCTGAGAATGCTATGAAGAGCTGAAAGCCTCTTGGGCCAACCAATGGACATTGGGAGGTGTGGGGTTGATCTCAGAAAAGCAGCAGTACAGAGCAAAACAGACAAAAATATTATTTCTTGTGTGACTTTGTGAGAACTGGCCTTTCTCTGCTACCTCAGTCATCAGTTTTTTGCAACTGTATCTCCAAACAGTATCTCAGCTGGAAATCAGCCAAAGATGCCAATTTAGGGTGACTGAAGAGTGTCCATGGACATAGCATGGCATTTGGATCAAGCCCTGCTCTCAGACCCTGGTTGTTGGCAGCCCAGTGAGATGTGAGGTTACACAGGTTACACATCTCTGCTGCTGCATCAGCCACGTGTCAGGTTGCATCCTGCTGAACCCAACGTATGGGTCAAAGCTGGTATGGTTCTCCACAGCATTCTGTTAGCTCCCATGAGATTTGCAAAGCTTCATGAAGCATGTTGTGTTCTCACAGTGGCCATCTGTTATGAGCACGTAAGATTGCTTTTGCTGGTGGCCAGCAGGTCAGTCACAGAGTGCAATTTCTCAGCCTGCCCCTTCAGAAATGGGAGCAATCACAACACAGAGTTAAGAAGCAGAGGTTCCTCTCAGATCACACATCAGTGGCTTTTCCAGTTATCATACTTGACCAAACCTTGCTCAAATATTGTATGAGATGTTTGAATGGGACACAGGAGCCACAACCTTTTCCAGCTCACTCTGTGTGTGTGTTTTTCAGAAGATGTGACACAGGCACCTCTATCCACTGGCAGAAGAGCACAGCTACAGCTCTGAGCTGCCATTGTGGCTGCTGTTGCCTCACATAGTCATGGCTTTCACACTTGTTTTTGTGCTTCTGGTTCAGGATATGCCATATGGAGGCCAGCTCTAGAAGGGGAGGATGGCTTGAGGACTTGCAGCTTGCCTTGTGTGGATAAGGACAAGCCCATAGGTAAACCTCACATGGCAGGTGAACTGGGTTGGGGGAAGAACTTTTAGGGTATGGCCTTGCTGCCTCTGAGGAGATAGGAGTGAGGGCAGCAGCTACGTCAACACCTCTCCACCCCATCCAACCTTCCAGCAGCAGAAGCCAGATGAGCTTTCCAGAGCTGTAGCTTCACCAGGCAGTGAAGCTAACTCTAATACGTTGATCCCCTCTGCAAATACCTGTTCTTCTGATGTATAAAGCCAGTACAAGGGGGATAGCTAGGTATGTCTGGAATCTGGTCTGAATAATAGAAACACACTGAAATTACCACAGGGAAGAGGTATCTTCAGTTACCATTTACAGCCTGCACATATTTCATATCTGACAGTAGGACAAAGCACTGTAAAAATACCCTTAGGAATGTGAATCTGTGCTCTGATTTGCACTTAAAAGACAACATCTGATTAGTGTCTGTGTTTTATTAACAGAAGACTGGGAGGATGAAAGCTTCTCAGATATTACCTTTATTGTACCAGATATTTTTGATGGTATATTGTGGAAGAAAATGCCACATTTTATTAAAGTCTATCATTCATGTACCACAAAGGATTTGGCAGCAGTTTATAAACCTAGTGGTAATTTTCAGCCTTGCTCATTTTTCAGTCTCTGAAGATTCTTTTAGAAAATGCTTCTGATGACCTCTGAATCAACTGGTGTTTACTGGTCTATGTGGGGATGTGTGCCAGCTGTAGGGCTGCCTTTGATATAAGCAGTTCAAATACTGTGCAGCAGTTTTCACACTGTTTAATTTTAATAGTCTTGGCTACTCAACACATTTGCAGAACATTCCAGCTGTGCCTAATGAAAATTCCTACTGACGCTTATTCTGGTCTCAACATCCTCCTTGCTCTGGTGTTACCTTATTATTTTTTTTATTAATCTACTTAGAATGAAACTCAGTGCTCTCCATACACTAAATGCTATATATGTTGAGGATCATCTCCTGTCACTGTAAGGTTTCTCCTCTGTTAGTTCTCTCTGCATGCTTCATTTCACCTGTTTGCCACTCATTAGAAAGAGCAGTGAAACATTTGGTTCTTGAAGGGTTGAGTGCTTCATTTTATGTGGTGTAACTGCATCAGCAGAGCAATAATTTGCAATGAATAACTTGTTTGGCAGTCTTGGGCTTTTTTAATGGATTGTCTTTGAACAGATTGTAATTTTCTTGAATTTATTAATTATTCAAAATGTTAATGACTTTGGGGGATTGATTATGAGCAATTTTATGTATTTGGTATGCAGAACTCCAGTTCTAGGGCCATTACTTTGTTGTGTAGGTAGATAAAGACCATCATGTTTTGTCTCATTTGTTGACAGAAGATGCTGAAAAACATCACAACAATTTTGCTCCGAGTGAGGGTGAGAGTTTGGGGAGAAACAACAAAACAGTTTTGCTCTGAGCGAGGATGAGAATTTAGGGAGCAACAGAAAAAAAGAGATCAGAACATTTTCTCCTAAAATCCTGGCTAAGAGTAATTTTTGAAATAAGGAAGATTACTGTCACATTTATGTTATTTACTTATCAAATTTTAATTTCTTATGATAACTACCACACAGTGTAATTGAGTGTATGCTTGTAGTCCAAGTGGGAGTGTCCTAGCTTAGGTCATGATTGCCTTGGGCTTTGGTAAAAGGTGTGTTTCTCCATACCAAATATTCTGAATGTACGTTTGTCATCAGCTTGTAAATTTCTCTCAAAGTTATTGTGAAGGTGAAGGTGACTGTAGGCTGTTTCCATTCCTGAAGAGTGTTGTCCGACAAGTTAAAGATTTGCTGGTCTCTTAACACTGTCTATTTCTATTAAAGCATGAGAGATTTCAATTCACCTTAGATGAACATTTTGTAGGATAAACCTCTGAATTCTTGTACAGCAAGTGGCTTAAAATAGGTGTTAATCAAATTAACTTTTAAAGACATTTGAATACTTGGGTAGAAAATATTTTGTAATGCTTCCTTTGATCCGCTCATGGTTAGTTTTCCTTTGTGGAGGAGAGGAGAGAGGAAAGGCAGTTGCTGTGAGGTAGAGGTACCTATTGTTGCATCACTGATTTAAATTTAGAACTGAATGATGAGTATGACAAAGCTGAAAATTCACATTTTAATTACAACACTCTTGCCATTTTGGCAAACCTTAGAAATGGTCGTGGACTGGCTGCTGCTGGCTGAAGCTTTCCCTTGCATACCTGATTTGAATCTCTATAGGCTCTATATCTCCACAGTGTACCTTTTCATGGCTTTGACAAGCAGGTCTATTTATGGAGTTCTTTAAAATCCTGGCTGCTACCCAGATTTTAGAGTAACATACTGCATGTTGAGGCTCTCTGTAGCTGTTCAGGTGGATAAAGAGCACTTTCCTCCTATGGCTCTGCCATAAGTATTGGAGGTTGCAGACACTGCAGGTGACTGTCAGCTCAGCACAGGAATGGATTGCACTGCAGCCTGCACAAGCATGTGAAAGCTCTCATCTGCAGTTCTTTCCCAATCACTTTCAGGATTGTTTTCCATTAAAGGCCCAGTTTTTGCATTACTTCTTTTTCACACAACCTTCCACCACATGCCTTGTGTTAAAAAGTCTTGGCTAAGTTCAACACACTGACTTTCAGCACAGCAGGCTGCAACTAGTTTCTGCTCCCCAGGAACTGGTAGTGCATTATGTGTCAACTCTCAGAGAAAGATAGGGTTAGTTGAGTAGAAAATGGATAGAGAAGCAAAGGCTATACACCTTAAGGTTCCCACAAGCAATAGAAATTAATCCATTTTAAACTCCTTACATCATTTAAGCTTCCTGAGGCAGGGATTTTTTTCCCTAAGTCCCTGTAAAATATCATGTCATATCTATTCTCTTCTACAAAATGACTAAAAACCATTTTCCACAAAGCTCAGCAGTCATGCCAGAGATCTATGTGGCACCTACAATTTTGTTTGCATTGAAAGCTCAGTAAATCAAGTCTAGTTCTACATAGTAGGAACTGAAATGAGAACCCATTATTAGTTAACAGTGCTCTGGCACAATTCAGAAGCAGTTTGAGTTGGGTATGATTTATTACAATAAATATGGAATCCATCTAATTCTCTTCAAACTTATGATTTCAAATATAAGCATCTGCATGTGAGCTAAAGGCATGATGCAGTTGCTTGACTACTTGTTTCTGGAGCAACCAGAGTTGCTTATCTGCTGGGCTGTGGTTACCTGAGCCATTTGTCCATACAGGCTGGGCAGCTGTGGCCTGTGGGAGCCTCATGTCCCTCTGGAGTGGCAGAGGGAAGCCAGGTGGCATAACTTAGTGTGTCTTGCATGAGTTACACAGAATCACACAGAATCACAGAATGTCCCAAAGTTGCAAGGGACATCAAGGATTATCGAGTTGCATTTGATGCCTGTGTTTAAGCAACTGAATCAACATGTAGGTATGTAAGTTCCTGTTGAAGTCAGAGGACATCTACTCAGTGCAGAAGAGAGAAGGCCTAGAGAGTAATTCAGTCACCCTAAAGCAGACACTTAGGTTCATGGATCATTTTTCTCATCTCACCATCAGCCTCTTTAAAAGATGTCCAGAACTTCTCCCTCAAATGTCAGAGTGGGGCTGCATCTGGCAGGGTAACAAGTCCCTTCAGGAGATGCAGAGCACATCTCCCAGCTCCCTCAAGTCTGCTGTATTCACTAAGTGTGTCTGGCTCACAGCTTCTATCTACATGCCACAGAGTGGTTGCTAGATCCCAGATTTGACTCCTTCTCACATTGCTATTGCAGCATGCCATTATTATATGTGTTATTCTCTTTCTACACAAGGAACAAGTTGAGCAAGACTGTGAAGTATACAAATATAAGCATGTACATATGATTATTGCATAAAGAGCCTCTAAGGGAAACAGTAGTTTCTGTTGTCATAAAAGCTGCCTAATAATTCCCACTTCCTTTCTACAAATACTTCTAGAACTGAAATTTATATGAGTAAAATCTTTGTTTGCTAATTCTGAAACAGGCTCTCTATTGATTTGACTTCCTGTGCTGCAAACCCCTGCTTCTTCTCTGCACATATATCTGGGCCAACTGGAGGTCAACAGGTATTTCCTAGGAAAGAACTGGATGGCTTTTCTTTTCTTCTTTTGAAATACATGGCAAAGGTCTCCCTCTGAACCTTCCAGAAAAGTGCAATGATGACAAAGCTACAGGGAAAATAGATCCATAATTTTAAAGATAGAAGTCAGGAATAATCTCTCTTTCTGGTATAGAAAGCACACAACTAGCCAACAGGGTGAGTTTCTGGAACAGATCAAATTATCAGCAGAAGCTTGTTCTTTGTTGCCCACTTCTAACTTGACAAGATCCTCAAATGTATTTTTATGGTTTCCTTCCTGGAATGCTTTCAGAGATAAGTACTTTCTTGAAGTAGATGTCAGGTCAGAACTAGCTGGAGGAAAGCTCTTTCTTACATTGTGTGAAAGAAGCTATAGAATTTGTTCCTGATTCCTTTGTTGAACCAACGCAGCTCATGAAAAAGCAGAAAGATAATATTTCTAATTGATGCACTTCTGGGTACCTTGCAAATGATACCAAGAAATTTAAAAGCTTATATACAGACTGATACTCAGTCATGCACTTGATCACAAACTTTAGTCGAGGGGAGGATTATAAACCATCAAAGAATTCTTCTTTATTTCATGCATGAAAATAATTTCTGTTTCACTTATTATACTGAGTTTTCCTGCATGAATATTCCTAATACAAATCCACTGTGTTCCTGAGTTCTCATTCATATGCACATCATTAAAAAAAAACAGATTTTTTTTTTTGAATCTCAACCCTTCTGATAAATTTTTAAAATGATTCTTGCAACAGCAATGCTCAATGGAGCTACTTTTTAAAGTAGTTTGCTATTTCATTTATCTTGGGGAATGGGTAATAATGCATAACAAGTAGTGCTTGCAAAATAGCTGAAAACAGTAGATCCTGCAAAATCACCATCTCTACAGCTTTATTCAGTGCTCATATCCCCATGGGTGCAGTTCTGCTTCTCCTTCCACTACAAATACACCATACAGTGTGTGAAAGACATACAAAGGCCAATAACTGAATCTGTGGCTTTGTTGGGGCCAATGTCTATCCAGTAGGGTAAGTTCTGCTAGAGCCTGGGGAGGGAGCAGTGTCATGGGGCACACAGATTCAAGAAGGCTGGTGGGATGCTGCTTCTGGATCATCAGAGCTCTCTAGGTCTTTGACACTGTAATAAGCAGATAACAGGGATGACTTGCTGATACAAACTCATTGATTTCATGAGTACTACATGACTTGAGCCACTAGCCAAGGGAGACAAAGACCCCTGACATCAATAGGAAAATTCAGTGAATTTTGCTGGCTTTGGATAAGGCTCCAAAAGAAGAGGGATGCTGGGTCACTGATCATCAAGAGAAGGTAATGGAGCACTGCTTTAAAGGAAACCTTACTTTGTAGCTTACATTTCTACTGAAGGATGTTATCTTACCAAGAGCCTCATCATCTGAAAGTTAGCATGAAAGCTATTTCCTATAGAGTTACACAGTAATGGTTTGTTAGGAAAACAAGTGATAGGCTGGAAAGAATAACCCACCTGGAAGGCGAAGAGGAAGGTAAATGCAGCAAGTTCCTGCAAAAGAGAAAGTTTAGAACATCCTGATTACACTGGAAGTGAAAACCAGCCAATTTCCTGCGCTACATAAGCATTTGGAAACATCCACATAGCACAGTCACCCTCAAAACCTAAAAACAACAGGGCTTCAAGCATCTTCCTGAATCAATGCAGAAGTCTTTTACCTTTTCTAGTGTCACCTTCAATATTGCCAAATACAGCATACTTCAATGCAAATGAAATAGTTGTTAGGGAGAACACCCTGTTGTTTCTGGTAATGATCACTTAGGTGTGCTTGTGTGGAGAAGACAGAATGTTGTTAATTACATCTCTGTATGAATGAAATGCACCTCCTAAGAGTAAAGAGAGCAAATTCCTTCTGTTTGCCTTGTCAGGATGGCAGCTGTGGAATATATAATCAGGGAGAGAGTCATCAGAGATCAATTTGAAAAATGCTAACAAGGTATTAATAAACACCTGAAATCTGACAAATGCTTTAAAAAAAAGGTCTGAAAAGCTTCTATAGAAGATGTTTGTTTCAGCACAGGAAGTGAATATCTTTAAGGGCACTTAAGACCTCGAGGTTTAGGAACTGAGAAAATCTTTTAGTCTCAGACCTTCCTTGGGCTTTGCAATAACCTTATAAAAAACCACTTAGTAGGTTGATCCTAAAGTAGTCAGTGAAAGTCAAAAAGCCAGGCCAGGACCTTTGCCTGTCTGAAGTGCTCCTTAAGTATTAGTTAGAAAGCATGAGTGAAAATTAAGCAGTACATAGACCTTACATTACGCCCTTTCAGAAAATGAATTTTGCCCTTAAGTCCATGAAATTCTTTGCTATTGCCTGGCAGAAATCACTATAAAAAGGATCATCATGTAATTGTATCTCATTTATGCTTCTTTATCAGCCAGGAAAGCCCATTCACTAAATGGGTTAAGTTATAATTCTAACTACCATCCTCCGCTCTGGAAAAGGTTTTGAGTTGTGTTACTGTCCACACAGCATGATGGTGAAACTGAAGCATTTGGAAAGGCTCTGAAACCCACTCAGCCCCTCACAGAGCCTCTCTGAAGAAAAGCAGTTCCTACAGAAATAACTTACTGCCCTGACAGCCCTGCAGGTTGTGTTGCATACACATGTGGCTATACGCTTGGAGATGTAGTAGTCAGGGTTGTGAAGAAATCCTTAAATAGGATCTGAGCCCTGCCACTGTAGGGTTTTAACCACCATGCAGATTTTATCAAGCTAATGTAGCTAGGGAAAATCAAGAGATCAGACTAGTTGTATGTCCTCTCCTGAGCAAATATGTTTCATGGCTTATTTCAGCAACTGCATGGGATGATGACCCTCCATTCTGTAGAGGAACATCATTAGAGCAGGGAGAGATGAAAAACAGCTCTCCTGACTTTGGCAATCTAAAAGCTAGGCACTGGGTATAAAGCAGTTAGGCATTCTCTAAAATCAAAGCAGAAGGATGTAAGCCCTTCCGTGACTGAGTGATTCATCCTGATCTAAAGAAAGCATCTGAGACAAATCAAATGAGTTGCCCCCCTGGAGAGGCCTCTGTCTCTCCACTGATAATAGAGAGAACCTGGACAACAAGCACAGACAAGATACTAAACTCTAAGAGGCTAAAATTGACAGAAATCCTACCTTTCATGAACAAAGGTTGTGTTTAGTGGAAATTGTTCAAGACATAATACAGTATACAGGAAAAACTAAATATACAATATGAAGGAGAAGAAATCAAGGATCTTTCCCCAGAGAAACAAGTACTAAGAAATATAATACTTAAAAGTGTGATAATAAAAATCTTGAGCATACAGCTCATTAAGTAGATAGACACTAAGGCATGCAAATAAGGAACAAAGAGTACATATATGTACACGAGAGAATAACATCTTCCAGTGGATTCTGCTTTCTTCTTTTTCTCAGTTGCTGATTGGAAGATGCCCATCCTGGGCACCATTGTGGAGAAGGCCATAGTGTTTCTGCTGTGCAGCACCTCTCTCTGTTCCCAGAGAAGGCCTTATGTCAACTTGGCCACTGCCTCAGCCCATACACCACTAGCAGATTACCTGGACTGTTAATTTGTGATCAGGGTACTTCTAACCAGGCTTTGTGGAATAAAGTGTCTTCATACCTACCATCTCTGGCATTATGGTTTCCTTTAACTCAATTTCCTATTGTCATGACTTATGTCATGATAACCTTATGTCTTTTGTGACTTAGGTCACATAACCTTAATACAATCATCTCAATGGAGGCATATACAGTTCAGTGTAATCAGCTATCAGTTATTCACAGATTAAATAAATGTTTGCTATATTTATATCACTTATGTAAAGCCCTCTTAAACAATGTAATTTAAAATTTTAGGTAAAACTGCAAATAAATCTACAGATACTGCATTAGCATTTCAATAAAATTCTTTTCCTCTCCTAAGTGGGCAAATTCATTACAAAGAAATTGGTAAAATGCTCCATGCTCATTCAGAGGCAAGTTTTCAGATGATACACAGGTGATTAGGTGTTGAATATTTGTTATTGCTAATGTGAGTGGCTGTTTAATTCCCTTTACTTGATCTTCTGTAACATGCTGAGCATTATTTTACAGACTATATTATGAACCTCTTTCCCATGCATGATTCCTCCTGCATTTTCTTCTTGAGGTAATGTCTGCACTGTGATTTCTTTCTCAGTACATTAAGAATCAACTAATGTATCATTAACTAAAACCCTAATAGGCCATTAAAGACACACTTTCATGACAGAGGAAAAAATGTTTCAAATGTAAATATAAATCAGTTTTATATGCCCATTTTTTTTTTTGCTATCTGATGCCATTCGTATTAGTAATTAATACATGTGTTTCATTGAAGTATTATCAGCCTTGATAGACATCCAAACTTTCTTCACCTAGTTTGAGTCATTTTCCTTGCAAATGGTGCCAGAGGCCAAGATAACATTGGCCATTGCTTTATCCTCCCCTGCTGACTACCTGGCAAGAGGATGGACCCAACTGAGCAGATGATGCTGGCAGCACCACAAGTGGTCCAGAAGCAAACAATTGCCAAAATGTGTCCTGCTGTCTGAAAGCCTTAGAATCTACATGACAATCAGTGAATGTTTTCTCATATTTAAGGGCACAAAACAATCATAGGGCTTCCTGAGACAAGCAGTCTCAGCCCCCTGAGTCCTGTGTTGTGCTCCCTGCCCTGTGTCCTTTCATCTTTGCTGCCTTCCCAAAAGGCTGCCACCATCTCCTCCATATCTGGGAAATTAAGTTTATTCTGTGAGGCTGCCCCTAGCCAGGCATCAAGGTGAGAGCCTGTGTTTTATAAGGACATCAACTTTTTTGGAATTTCAGAGCAGTTTACTGGGAATCATTTCCCAACCAGAGCTTCGCAGAAAGCCAATCGGTCTGCTCTTAGTGGGAGACTCTTGTTAGGTTACTCATATGTGTGTGTTATAAGTAATGGTCATGGCTACAGCAAGTGCTTCCTGGCCCTTTGCTACCCTTTGATCATCTCTTTTGCCAGGAAATACACAAGGCAATAAAAGGCTAAATTGGTTTTTATTACCAGTGATAAACCTTTGGGGAAGAAAAGGCTTTATTCTCCTTCCCAGTAAGGATGAGGATCACTAAAAGGCTTTAATCGTGCCAGGATTTGTGATGTGCTTATCCTTATATTCCAGGCAGTGCACTGAAATCAATGGGAATACTAATTGTGCCTAAACTTACAAATGCACTGTGCTTTGATAAGGTCTGGACTTGTAGCAGATATAGTTCAAGTTATTGTGTTTGATGTTATCCATCTGCACAGCTGACATGAGGAAAAAAAAAAAGAGAATAAAAGGTTAGGATGATGGCTTTCATCTCCTGAAACAACTCTCCAGATAATTTCCTAATGAGGAATTCTGTTTGAGTTGTTGAAATTACGTAAGCTATTACATTTTGTTTTGGTATAGATAATCAGGATAATAATATTTGCCTGTAGCAAAATGCCATAGTGAGGCAGGGACGTGATTTCCATCTGTCCTTCTCAGCTTGTTTTAACAAAAACCAATCCCTTCTTTCAGATAGGAGCCACTCACACATGCTTGAAGTCCAAGACATGTTTTCAGCTTTAGTCTACTCATATTGATCATTCAGTTGCTTGCCTTCCCTATAATTGGGTGGATCTTTACTACTGGGAGTTATCAAAATGTTTTGTGTAAGCATTGAAGTGGCAATATGTGTGTATGTACTACACAACTAGAAAGAGGCAGAGGCTTTTTTTCACAAAGAAAGTAAACAGGACATCAGAACAAGTTTGTTGTTCCAATCAATTGACTCAAATATAACTTCTGTCAAAATCAAAGCACAAAACCAACTAGCTCATTTCTAGAATGTGCCCACCACCATCCCATCTGGTCCTAAACAGGAGATAGGCCTGTTTCAGTGACAGGAGGCAGCACTGTTTTGATGTAGGCTTGAGGCAGCAGAATCAGGATCCCCACTTTTGAATTCCCGCAGATCTAAAAGCCTTGTTGAGCAAACACTTTGGTTATTGTCTTTATTTCATTGGGATGAACTCCCATGAGCAAACACTTCCATTTTAAAATACTGTTCTGATAAATGCTTTCTCATCTTCAAAATAACAGTGTAACAGATGTATTGTTTGTGTCTGAAAAAGGCCATTTTGCCATATTTAACATATGGCAAATAAATCTGCTCCTATGACCCCTCAAGACTGCATTAGATGATGTTAAGTGCTCTCATTTTTCTGCTCCTTAAGATATTTTTAACTGGATGAGTCATTAGGTATTCTGGTCACTCATCTTGCAGATGCAGTTATGATTCTAACAGGGAAAATGTCAGTTCTGTGAAATCTCTCTATGACAACCATTCTCATTACAAGGAATATTTCAGTTGCTGCAGCAGTACAGAAACCAGGCCTGGCAGGGTACTTGAGAGGTCATGTAGTCTACCTTCTGCCCCAAGGCAGGCTTGGCTCTGCCAGGTCATCCCTGGCTAAGACCTCCCCAATGCCCACAACTCACAGCTCCTCTGGCAAACAGCCCTGTTGCCAAGTTATTCAAAACTTGTCTTGTTCAACCTAAATCTTTCATATGTCACTTTTTAAGACTGTTTCTTCTCATTCTGTGACCCATAGTCTGCAGAACAACTTCACAGATGCTGGAGCTGTTATAATATTTCTCTTCATCTTTCTCTTGTCTAAGCAGTCCCAGTGCTCTCAGTCTCTCTGAGTTTGTGGATTCCTGGACTTTAGTCTTGTTGCTTCTGCCCTGGTTTCTCTGAAACTAACCCGATCTTTCTTTAAAGTAGAGCTGAGATGTTATCAGCGATAAACAACACAGAACACATCTTCCATCCTGCTGTGAGGTTGCATTTTCACAGCAACACAACATCACTGACTTAGGTCATCTGCACCCACGTGATCTTGTGCACCCAGAGCCTTTACTAAAAAGGTGGTTTTTAGTCCAGAATTTTCCTCCTTGTATTTATATTGTGAATTTTACTACCAGAACTGTTTATTTCAGACCACTTCAATTTTTCAAAACAATTTCGAATTCCAGTTGTGTCCTCCAGATTTTGTGCTCTGCAAGAGATCTACATTGTCTAGTGTCCAAACCACTAAGTATTGAATAACACCAGATCAAGGAGAGATCCTAGCACAGATTTACTTGTCATTTTCTCCAGAAGTTTGAATTCCAGCCAGTTGTACAACAATTTCACAGTGGTTTCAATAAAACAGTTATCTTAAGTTTCTTACAAGACTCCCTTGGGAAGCAAAGTCAAAAGCAGTACTACAGCCAATATAAAGAAACTTACTACTTTTCCCCACATTTCCTATTATATTTGATATTAACCTTCTTTTGCCCTTAGCAGTGAACCACTTTTTTCCTTGCCTTTGTGTTCTAGCAAATGATCTTTCAAGACATATTTTCTGTTCTTCTTTCTTCTTACTTCCTGTATTAATTCTATTATATTCTATGCCTTGGCCATTCTGGTTTTGTCCTTGTAGGTTTGTGCTAGTCTTACATATATCTTTTTAGTAACTTGACCTACTTTCCATGCTGAATAATTTTCAGGTCACAGAAAAACTCCTGAGTTAGCAAAAGTGGTTTCTTACTATGCTTCCAGTATCCCCTTTGTATGAAATAATCTGTGCTTGTCTTTTTGAGGCTGCTGTTCCCTCTTTCCTCCTGCCTTGCTTTGCTCTCAGTTCTCCAAGTTGAGTGAGCCCTTCCTTCAAGCCCTTCCTTATTTTAATTTTGCTACTTTCTTCCCTTGCAAGATGTCGGGAATACCATTCTTTAAGATGCCTGTCACAGGGTTTGCCTTCTCCCTTCACCCTCTGGACCAACTTCTCTTTGCTTCACAGAAATGAGATCCAAAGGAGCCTTTCCCTCTCTGGGAACCAGAGAATAATCTCCATTGTAGCAGGGCTGCTTCCCCTCCTCTTTAACACTCAAAGACTTACAGCAGCTCTGTTGCCTCCAGCTGCATTCACAGCAGGCATATGCAACCAACATGGGCACCTTGGAAACATGCCTCTTCATCACTGTCTGCCCAAAATAAATCAAGTATATCATGCTCATGACCCGTCAAATCAATTAAGTAATAATTCTGATTAGAAATTAAATTATTCTAATTTGTTTTTCATGTTTCTTATATTGGCATACAGACTTTCAATGTTGTCATCATGCTGATTTCTTTCTTTTCCCTTTCCATTCCCATTTGCAGGACAAGCATTATCCTCCTCTACTAGTTTGCTCAGTCTGTGCCTGATAACATTCTCAGTTCTCTGCGTGAGACAGACTCTGTCTTTCTTCAGGTATTACTGTTTACTCAATGGGAATCTGCAGTTGCTGCTGAGTCGTGTCTCCTGGCCTCCCCATCCTCTCCAGATGCTGGTCCCTGCCCCAGCCTTTTCCCTCAGATGAAGGGAACAGGGACAACCATCCTCACACCCCCTCCCCTAGTTCTACAGCAAAGTGCTCACTCTCAGCTTTCCCAGAGGCTTATTTAATGGGAGAGGTTTTCTAACAGCTCCTATCCAGGCTGTGAACAGGCACTGTACCTTCTGGGATGTCAAGTTGGATCGTCAAATGGATATCTCTGTCACCTTCAGCCTCTTTCCTCAGCAGACTGCCAGTTTTGCACATCTTAGACTAGTGAAGTATGATTGTCCTCAAAGGTTAGTAGTGACAATTCCTTGCTTAGCAAGGCAGAGCCTGGATGTTGCATTGGGGGGCATTATTTAGCAGGTTGATAGGGCTAGGACAAAGGCTGGACTTGATGATCTTCAAGGTCTCTTTCCGCTGTAACTCTTCTATGATTCTATGGTTCTAACTATGTACATTTAGCAGAAGGATCTTATTAAAATACATCAACACAGTGGATCATAACCACACCATACTCTCCCAGCTTTCTTCAGTGCAAGAGTGGTTTCTTGCCAAAGGTCATGACACTTCAGGTGTTTTTTTAACAGGAGACACTTTTATGTCCCTGATTCAGCAGGATGTCTAACTCTAAACAGAAATCAGCCCAACCAAGCTACCAAGGTGAAAAATGAACACCTAAATGGTGAACTGATGCCTACTGTTCATCTGAGTCTAGACAAATGGCAATGCACAGAATTCTTTTTATAAAAATCTGTGCTACTAAATACACTGAAAGTCATACATGAGAACAAACCTCTCCTTATTACCAAGTGTGAATTCCATTCCAACCTGCAAACTATTGAATGGTTTGCTCTTTGACTTTGTTTCTGAAAATCTCAGATTATGTGAGAATATAAAATTTTATTACTAGCTGAGGAATTCCTGATGATTGCAGAGAGAAGCTTGGAAATGCACATCCTACATCCTCATAGTTCAACAGCAAAATAGCAAACTGAAAGAGCTATGATTTGTCAAGTTCATTTTTGTTGTTGTTTTTATTTGGGTTTTTGTAAGGTTTTGGTTTTGTATTTGGTTTGTCATTGTTTGTTTTTTTTCCTGTTGTTAATCCTGTTATTTGAAAGAAGTGATGATTTTGAACTGTTTAAACTTCTAACAGTGCCAGGTGTATGTGGCAAATATTTGCAGGATTGAGACCATTAGCTGAAGTGGTCTATTCTGTTTTCTTACCTTCCTGCCTGAGATAAATAGTGAAATAAAGTAAGAGCAATGAATAACCTAGCCAAATGTCAGTATTGTGAAGCCAAATTCATCTCGGTGGCCACTTACTGGACAGCTGGCTGTGAAAGCAGAATCCCACAGTGGGGGTTTAATGTAATGTTATGAGCAGAAGTAATTCAGATTAGTGATGGTGCTGAACTGGGGCCATCATTAAATTGCATTTACTGCAGAAAACTGTTTCTCATCATTATCCATCGTCATCCTCATTCTCACTTGGAAAGTATTAAGCTACTTTATTAAGTTATTTAGCTTGTTAGTCAAATAAAAAAGGACATTGCCTTGGCCTCTGGTATTTTATCAGCCAGTAGCAATCTTCTTGTACCTTAATCAAACCAAAGGCCATGCTCAGGGGAAGTCCACTATATTGACGTGAGAGAAAATGACCCTGCTATAAGATTTTCTAGGTCCTAGAAATCTCCAAAGGGATGGAATATTACACCAAAATGTTACTCCAGTATTTCAAACTGAGGATGGTCTAAACTAAAATTTAAAAATGGATTTTAATGATTTTTTTTTATTTTGTTCTTTGCCTCATTATAATAAATTAACTACTGAAGATGTTAATTTGCTTTTCCCTCTGCATGAAGAATGCTTTTTGGGCAATGTGGACATGTATAATATTATAAATTAGGTTTCATTTTCTGAGGAGAGAAGAGGAACCAGCTAATAGGCAGACATGAACCTTACAAGCAAACAGGCAACTCAAGAACTAGATTTGGAGCTCTAAGGACTGGATGCCTGCAAGATAAACACTACCACCACCTATTAATTGCAGGGGAGAACTATGGATGGAGAGGAAGACTCTACTTGTTCACATTTTCATGGGTGCCTCTTGTTCCCAGTGGAAAAAAGCATGACAAAGAAAAAAGGAACTTCTTGGCCTTTTCCTTTTCAGCCCTGCTTGGCTGGAAGAATATGGCCATGTAGTATAAGGAGCAGCCTGATGCCTCCTAAATAAGGGAGCAGAACAGATCACAAAGAGGTACTCTGGGAGAAATTGCTTCTTCCAAGAGGATAGAGCCAATGGCTCCCTCGGGTCCCCTAGCACCCAACAACAGAGCTCAGAGCTGGGCACAGCTATCATATAAATCATAAAAATCTCTGCAGCAGCTGCAGCAGTTGTTTACATTGGACAGTAAAATTAGAGAGTGCTCACAATAAAGTTGTACCTTTTACTGTGACGTAGTAGCTCAATAGAAGGAGAACACTGGTTCAGTGTGATCATCAACTCTCCCAAGAACAACTGCTCTGTATTATAAAAATTGTATTTGGAGTAATAGCCCAGACTTCTCATGTCCTGGGATTCCTCACATGAGCAAAGGGTCCTAATTCTTACCTCGTCACTAGTTTTACACTGGTCTGTTCCCACTGACAGCTTATTACAGCTGTTGACATTACTATCCAGGTTTGGGTAGAGCATATGCTCTGGCAACGGCTGGATCTCACAACCACTGGTGCAAGAAGGTTACAAAACTGCCTCCTGCTCCTGGGCAAGTCATGTTTGGGACAAAGCAAACGGGGACCGAAGGACAGGCTCCAGTAACTTAGGATATTCACCAAAAATGGAGACTTTCAATATAGCCTGCATCATCTACCATGCTTTTATTAAATGATTATTTATATGGGCAAGGCAGATTGCAGGCCTGTTTAAGGCACTGAGCTGACAGCCCCTCATATCCATGCTAAGCAGCTGGGAACAGTGTGGGTACCATAAGCTGATGTTTAGATTGCCAAATATATACATGTAGGAGAAAAATGTGATATCTTCATTTCTGCAAAGACATAGAGACAAAATGCTATAAGTCAAAACTGCTACCACCTGGCAAATTGAGCTCTAACCTCTGAACAGCTCTAGAGGCTGCTACTGAGCATTGTAAAATAGTTAATAACAACTCAGATTCTGATTCATGTTCCAAAAGGCTATTAGCATACAATATTCAGAAGCACTGGATCATTTAATGTGGTGACTAGCAAATTCCTGCTGGGTTAGAGTTCGGTATTTAACTTTCTAAATAGTTTCACTAAGTACAGAAAAGCAGCTGGAGAGATTTTCTTACACAGGTGAAGATGCTCCATATATTAATAAGAAAGAAGGATTCTTACTGTGGTATTGCTGTTCCCTCAACAGGCTGCAGTTGAAGTCTCATGTATAAGGCTACAAGAATTAAGTTGTTTCTTTGGTCCATTTGAAGTTAAAGCTCAAACAGGAATGCCCTTTCGATCCTGATTTATGGTGACAGCAGGGATATCAGAGTGACTGGGGCAGGGAGTGGACATCAGCACTCTGTGGCTTGCTGCAGGCACAGCGGATACAGATGAGCAAGATGTAGATGCCATAATTCAGCACTACTGACCTCCTCACCTTACCTCCCCCACTTGTGGAGGAAGAGAGGTTAAAGCTGCCACATCCAGACACAACAAGCATAAAAGTCTGTGGAGAAGAATGCAAATCTCTTTTGGATCCTAAATTTAGTATTTCTAAATATCACGGTGCCTTTTTCCTTCTCTAAGATGTAGTCCTTAACAGATGGAGATGATCAGTTTGGAATCAAACTATCCTGCTGTATTTCTAGATGCCTTTTTACAGAGCTACACTCTGGACCACATGCTTGCTATTCACACTTACTGGGAGGTAATTTTTAGCTGCTCAAGTAATTATTGTCGAAATGTGATTTCAACAAAAGACTTCTTCCAAGCTGTCAGAAGTTTGCATTTCCACAAGATTGCTCATTGATGAGTGACTAGAGCTCAGAAGTGTCACACTAGGTTCAAGTTTATGATTTACCCATGGAGAACAAACACATGTTTCATGAGTGGCATGTCTGGCAAACATTTTATTAGTGGAGTGGATAAAATATTTGAAAAATAATTGCAGTAAGTAAATTGCCTACCAGAGGTTAACTGCTCCTCAGGCTGTCCACAAGGAGCTCATGTTGAGAGGTAGGAAACCAAAACTGGCCTATTCTATGAGCAGCTGTTGTCACCAGAAGGACTCAGATGTCACTGAAAGAGGAATCATTTATGAGTATCCTTCCATATGCTGTGTTGTGGCCTGACTGATGAATTAAACTGGAAGAGTTTATAAACCTACACAATTTATTTGCTTGAATAATACCTCCCCATCTTATTAGTTTCATCAAGCAGATTAATAAGGTTCTTCATTCTGACTGTCAAAACCAGAAACAGTTAGTGCCTAGTTACCTCTTGAATCACAGCTTCAATTGTGGTGGCATGTTAAGTCAGAGCTCCTGCTTTGGTGTTAGGATGTTCTTTCACTTTACATTTAAGATGATATGGCTTTTCTAGCCACTCAGTGGCTCCTGATTGATTACTGTAGTATTTTAGGTAGCCAGTTTGTCAGGAGCACCTGCTGATGGGTGTCATAGGTGAATGGTACTGAAGCATCAGCTTGTTTGGGCTGTGGAGGCCTATGCTTTTGGAGACAGAGCATGCACACTCCCACTTACTGTTGCTGTGAGCCATGAGACAACCAGTTTTCTTCCTAGAACTACAGATATTTTTCATTAGATGGTTTTCAAATAGCTCCCATTGGCCATAATGCCCCTAAATGGTTAAAGATTTGCCAGGGTGCCAGCTATGGGGTGGCTACAGTGTTGCCCTATGGCAAGGGGAGTCTGAGGGATGAGTCAAGACCTTGTCCTCCTAAGCTGCTGCACATTCGAGGCCAAGCCTGACCTGCGTCTCGCTCACATCATTTGGGTGCAACCATGGGCTCAAGGGCATGTTGCAGCTCATTTTTAGCTGCAGGGACATTGTCCACGGGAGAACAAATGAGTGCTTGCAACTTCTGGGCAGACTCTAGTCCCTCTGATGCCACTGGAACCGGAGACAGATGCTTCCAGATCCAGCAGACAGCCTGAACCCAACTCTCTCAGAGCACAAACAATGAGGCCTTGATCCCAGCCTTCAGTTGTAGCACTGGATGCTGCAACAGTCACACAAGGGACTTGAATGCATATGGCTTTGCTTGAAAACCTGCCCTGAATTTCATGGATGAGTTATGTTCCCTGCCTGCTCTGGACAGTGCAACTAGGTCCTCACTCTGCCTTAGGTGTGCTGAAAAGCCCAAACTTCATCTTTAATATTTCACACTGAAATGAGCTATGTTTGCTCTGATAGTCCCTCAAAAACTGAGGAGAAATGACCTGGGTGTTTCTTCTGCCCAAACTAGCAAAAACTGCCTGTGGTAATTGGTAGATGCTGCTGAACAGCCAAAGAAGAAATGCTAATGATTCTGTATGTCAAGTTAAGTGGAATAAATCAGCGAGGTTTGGGCCAGCCAGTAGTTCTTTTCATGGAAGAAAAAGCAACTGAAAGTATCCAATTTAAGGAAGAAAAGTAATAGAGTACAGAAAAGCAAATTTACTCTTTCCTTCCTAACAAAGCCCTGGAATTAGAGAAGGAATTTCTGCCAGATGTATATAACAGGATCTGTGCAACACTGTAATTTGCAGGCTCTTTACATAAAGCATTTCCCTCATGTCTTTATTTCTAATAGACTCAGACACATCAAATGGCACTAAAGATATATTCCCTTTGTTTAGATTGTTTTCTTTTCTGCTTGGTGTTAGCTATTGATGGATAAGGAGGATGCTTATTGTGGGTCAACAATTAACAAATACAATTTGCATTTTCAAGAGAAAAGAAGATGATAAAAGGTAAGTCACCAGAAGCACTGCAGAAGAAAATAATGATAGGGCAAGTGAGTGATAACCTCTGTTAAATGCAGGCAGAGGTGCATCACAGAAAACCTAAAGATCAAATGAATTACTATTCATAGGGAAAACATGTATCTTTTCAGGATGGATCAGCAACTTCAAAATGATCAGTTAGCATTTGAAATTTCAGATTATGAAATGTTGATAATTAAAGCTATATTTTCCCTGCCAGGATGCCAAATGCTGTTCCTCAGAGGCCTGACTCACAGATAATTATCTGAGCCAGTCAGTTTCAGCAAAATTGTGAGCATGAAACAAGCTTGGAGCTCAGAAGAGGTATTAGCTGTCGTTGGAATATGACTTCTGGTTTGATTTCTCAGTAACTCACTGAATGCAATAACAAATTGGTGGCCTCCTTCTTTGAAGCTGTGTTATACTCCCAGTTGGCACTAAGCAATAAGTGATTATGAATATGCCTTCTGATCTCTTCAAACTCCTTTTATTGGTTATAAGCATGCTGGGAGCCTGTCTGTGGGCAACCCAAACCGACAGTAAGGAAGCTGAGCAGTGACAGGCTACCAACAAATTTGTCTCCAACAAATACTCCAAAGCCATTATTCAAAAGAGATAGGATTCAAACGTTTGGACATTTCTACAAAAACAGGTTCCTTACTTTCTGAATGTTTGTGTTTTCTACATCTATGTTTTAGGATGGAGGGTATGAGCTAACTGGAGTAAGAATTTAGCCCAGCTCTCTCCTGAACTTTGAGGCTCTGAGCCTGCAAATGCTTAATCACAGACACACTCCTATTTGAGCAGTTTAGGTACCTGCAAACATAATACCTATAGAAACAAAGACTGTGATTATCAGTTTCAGGCTGTCTGTAGAAATAACCTGCAAAAGTCTCTCTGTCAACACTGTAGGTAGCACATGATGCACTCATAAACCTGTGGAGGCAAACTGGCTGTCTAATGGCTTAGTTCACAGATCCTCCTGTCCCACCCAGAAGGTGTGCTGGCTGCATCTGTGCCCTCATCATCTTCTGGGTCCACTCAGTATACGTGGATAGCCAAAATGCACCTCCCTCAGCCAAATGAATAACTTCTGAAATGCCTGGACTGCTGGTAGCTTTGAGAAAACACAGCATATGCTCTTCCTCTTCTGCCTGCCCTGTAGGAATGGACTGAACTGCTCTGAAAACAAGACCTAGCTATGGATGTTTATTCTGCTTCCTCTTCCCTCCTTTCCTGGAAAGCACACTGAAAGAAGGACTTTGAAAAGTAAGAGTTGAAGGAAGTTTAAAGAAAGGTTGCAACGAATTAAACAGCTCTGTGTGATACTTAAGAAACTGGAAATAGGAAAAGACACAAGCACACACAGAGACACATGTACACACACATATAGCCATTTTAAAATTCTGTAAGACCTTTCCCCAGTGATATTGCACAGTGTGTTGAAAACAACATGATGTTATCACTGCTCAGAAGCTGGAAAGCAGGCAGATTGTCTTCCTCTCAGTGCCAGTTGCACCAGCTGTGCAAGTGGGCTTTCTGTAATCCCACATCAAGATAATGCACTTCTAATCTTGCCCTTTAAATGTGGCTCCTGAAAAAGGACATTGCATCCCCTCTCTGTCATTGTTTTTTCTGCAAACAAGGGCATTCTTCCTTTTGTGCTTCAAAATCACTGTGCTGTCCTGAAAGAGCCTTGCTTTCAGATCTTAATTTCCTAATGAAAATTGTCATTATTTTACAGCTGTAGAGTTGAACACACAATTGTGTCACATGTATAATAGACTTAGCTAAACACAAAAATATCCCTCCAAACTGAAAATTAATTACAGTCTTTCTTCCACATGCTTGAAACACTGTCCCTCATGACCTGATACTAGGATCATTTTACTCCTGTTAAATTGGGATTTTCTCAAAAGAGATTAAGTCCCAAACCTGGTCTGCAGTCCTTAATCACAGGATTAGTCATGCTGATTTCAGGAATGTCTTACCTGTGTTACGACAGAAAGATCAAACTACTAGGGTTTTTTTATTATTATTCTGAAGGGACACCAGCAATATCTTGGTTATCCCCAAATCCCTTTTACCTTCATGCCTATGCACTTGTGTATCTTTGAATGTGTGCACCCTCACTGAAATGTATGCAGAGGGAAAAGTTGCAGTTGAGATCAACAGTTACTGCCAATAGCCTTGGGGCCATTAATCACCTAGCAGCCCCCCCTGATCCTCTGGGTTACTCTTATCTAGCTTAATCCCTGTTAATAGTAAGAGTTGCCCCAACATCTTTGATAGTCTGAGCCTTAAAGCAATAGGTAAGTGGGCAAGAGGACTGAAGACTAGTAAAGTATTTTCAGTCTCAAAAGCCCTTTGAGGCACCTCCTAATCCCTTGTTAGGTAGGTACCCAAACAACCTTGTTCCAGTTGTATAAATGAAAATGTGACAAGGAATTTTTACTAGAATTTACAGAATTCCAGTCAGGTTTGGAAAGGAAAGTTCCTCATTCCACTCTTGTGATGGTTCTGTCTAAAACACTGTTGTCTTTTGCCAAAACTTGAAATTCAGCTAAATTAAGAATAAATGTGTGATGTGGAAGTATAAAGTGTAATAGTCTGGAAGTGAAAGCTACACCAACCAGACAGACTCAGGATTATATTACCTCAACATTTTCTGCTGTCAAATTAGGCAAACAAGGCAACTGTTTGTACAGCATGAGATACTGGGCCCAGTGTGCTGGCATCATTGCTATTTTCAGCTGTTTTCCCATGTTGGGGACTTCCCAAAGCACCTTTTAAAATGCAAGGTGACTTTGATTCTGGAGACCAATAGTAGGGTAAGGAGCCCAGGTTGGGCCACCAACAGCAACGCCAGCATAAAATGTAATTAAAGGTCTATCATATAAACTTTCTGTATAGAGAGACCTAAAATTACTCCCAGCCTTTTTAAGGCTGCAAATTCTTTGCATACAACCAAGCACAAAAGGATTCTGTATGAAACAAGGTACAAATGTTCCCCAGTTAATTTGTGTTAATGACTGAAGTCACTGATCCTGTGGACAGTATTTCCTGGGCAGCAGAGAGTTTTTCCTGGACTGGGAGCTGCACAAGGAGTGCAGTGGTTGGCACTGCCACAAGAGCAGCTGATTGCTGTCTTGCCCAGGGGTCAGCTGGAAGAAGTTGAAGCTACTCAGAAAACCTACTTCATTCCTTGAACTGATTTATTTACACAACCTCCAGATGAGTACACATAACATTGCCTTTGGAAATGATCCAGCTCCTCGCTTGGAGCTGAAGAAGTGCAAGCCTCCTCTTGGAGGCCATTGATGTCCATTAATTTGCTGCAAGGTCTGCAGTGAGCAATGAGGACGATGGCCTCATTGCAGCACAGGGCTGCCCTGGCACAATCTGCCATGCTGACCTGATGATTGCTGGTGCCTGCTCAGTCCTGAGCAGGAGCAACAGCACCTCGAATCTCCTGCTGACTCAGGTGCTCCTGCCTGAGCAAGCTCTGCAGAGGAGCCCTTGCTGTCTTCTGTGTGGTTTGTACATCTACCAGGGTGTGAATGGGCCATTCAGTAAGTGCTATTCTTCACCCTAAACTGGTAAGGAAACATGGAGGAATGCTGGAGGAGACTCTAGAGAGATCCAGCAGGATACGCAGGAGCCAGAGGCCCCTTCAGGGTAGGAGGAAAATGGAAATTTAGCAATAAAAAGGATGCAGGAGCCTGCACAAGGAGCCAAGGCTGCTGCTGGGTAGGATGGATGCATGCGTGCGTAGACACGCAGCACACTGCTCTTCCAGTCCCCAGGTTTCCTCAAGGGGATCCTTCAGCCAGCCAGAGCAACCAGAACAAGCATTGCCAGTGAGAGCACTGGCTGGGCTGGCTTGGCCAAAGGCCAACAGTAATAAACAGAAGTCAGCGAGGTCCCCACTGAGCAGACATGGGACATTGGTGCTTTTTGCAGACTGTTAATCAGGGACATAACTACAGTCACTGTCTTCCCAGGCCTGGAGTAACTTCACCTATGCAGGGGCAGCTGAAGGGATTAAAAGTGCTCGCATTGGGAGAATTTCTCTGGGTGCTTGTGGGGAAAAGTGCTGATAATTGAAACCACTGATCCTGTGGACAGTTTTTCCTGGGCAGCAGAGAGCTTTGCCTGGACTGACGGCAGTACATGGAGCAGCACAGGAAACTCCACATGACTCTGGAGTTCATGGTTCTGGGGGATATGGGACAGGCAAGGATCTTATAGTCATGATCCTGAACTTCTAGGAAAGCAAAGTTCCAGCTCTTCAAGGAATTATTCAACAGGAGCCCTTGGGAAACATTCCTCAGGGAGGAGGGGGTGGAACAGAAATGGCAGACCTTTAAGGATGCTTTCCATAGAATGCAGAAGCTCTTGTTCCCCAGGTGTAAGAAATCAGGAAAGGAAGGGAAGAGGGCAAGAATTTTGTCGTACATTCTGTTACATAAATACATAAGGGAGGGTCATTCCTAAACCTTGATGTATTTCCAAGGCAGAATGGGACATAGGAGCCACAGCCCTGGAGGAGCAGGAACCGTTGTGAGTCAGCTCTAACACTTACATGTCAGGAGCAAATGCATCATTTTTTCCATCTCAGTATGAATCTTAGGAAAAGAATAAGAAAGAAGGAAATGTCTTATACCTTGAAGTCTAGAAAAAAAAGTCAAGGGATGAGGATTTGCAGTATGTGGGCCAGATTTTAGATAAAAGGGCCTAGTGTGGAACAGTTTATTTATAAACACGATGGACGTCAGTATCAATGTATTACATTGCATACTTCATTTTCACTTAATGTCATGATTTACACTTCTTTATTTTCTGCAACATTTCAAATAGAGTGCAAGAACTTTAAGATTACAGATTAATTGCTTTTCTACAATCAGCAGTTGTAGAACTGCAATTAATCTGTGAGAATAGCAATCAGCCACACACTCCACTCATTTAATGCTTAGCAAAATCCCAAGCTTTCTAACAAAGACAGTTTCCTATGGGCTTTCTAAATGTATCCAGTGTGCAGATAACTCCTAAACGTTTTCATCATTATTTCCCAGCTACTCTGCTACTGTCAAGGCCATGCTGTCCTCTTTCATGATCTGTATTGTGGAGATTAAAATCAGCATCTCAGTTTCAGCAGCTGAGAAAAAAGGTGCTAGAGGATCACATGGCCATTGTCTTTCTATGTCTCACCCAAGACACTGATCCTGCAGAATTTTCCATCACACTTTTTGAGAACCAATGTTTTTTAAAAAAAAGAAATGGCAAAGATCAAGCAGAATGCATTCTTCAGATTTCTGTACTAGTTAGATGATGAACAGTAGCTGTGAAGACTCTCATTACTGACTGAACATACTCATCATACTTTAAATGTTAATGCCACCCAACACACCAAGTATACGAAAGAAAAGAAAAACTGGACAACACAAGAATGCAGCTTCATGATTTCAGCCTATAGACCTGTAGCTTTTAAAAGAAATGAAAGGAAAGCAAATCAGGCTATGCTTCACTCCTGCCATCTGCAAGCTCTGGCAGAGGATTTGTGCTACAGAAAGCCATAAGTTCTGAAGATTCAGGACAGTTTGTTTAATGTGTGTAAAGGAAGAGACTGATTTTGGCCATCCACTTGAGGACAAAATAAACACAAAGAGAAGATTTACCTGTATTTAAAGACATGCAAATGCCTGTAACACTCCTATTACTAAGGGACTACCATTTAAGCCTCTAAGGTATATAACTGACATGACACAAGTGATAAAACTTTGCAGTACCAGAGAATATCAGATCAGATCATGCCCTGAGCTTGGCTGTAGCACTGCAGTATTACACATAAGGGACAGTGGGAAAGAATAAATGGCTGACCAAATGTTATGTACTAAACCAGAAGCTGAATAAGAGTAATTTTTATTGCCTGCATAATCTTAGTCCACTGAGTCACTCAGACTCTCCACAAAGCTAGAGTTTTCGAAATCATACACTGGAAATTGCTTCTCAAGATTTTCCCTCCTAAACCAAAGACTTGTTATTGCTTGGGACAAAATGTTTAATGTGGCCCTTTCCTCTCTGTAGGCAGTAAGGGATGGACAAACTGATGGCCAATTGCAGTCCAGCTGTAGTACAGATAGGTTAAAATGTGCCCATAACTAAGAGAACTACTATGATTACAGCCACTTTTTGGGCTGCCTCTTCAGCCATCCCTCTCTCAGTGTATCCAGGCTGTTGCTGTCTCCTCCACCTCTACCTTCAGACAGTCCTAATACATGGTGCAGGCCAGACCACCCAGAAATGGGGAAACATCTCAGCTCTAGCACTCTGGAGAAGGGCTGCTTCATCTCTGGGGAACTGCAGATGAGCTGGACACAAGGCTATCCTCTCCTCAACCTTGCACAAGTAAAAGCTGGATTTGGGCTGGCTAGTAGCAAGGACACTTAGCAGGGATATGTTCTTCAGGACCACCTAGAAAGGTCTGCAAACTTAATCACATCCCAGATCTTTTTAAAAGACACCAAGCAATGCTATGGCCATGTAAAATAGTTCCAAAATAGGGCACAGAAGACAATAAGCACCTCATGGCAGTAGAGCACAACTCTCACAGCACACATATCCAGGACTTGTAGGAGCTTTCAGAAGCCTCTGGCCATGACTTTGTAACCCCTTTCTCAGATGAGCAGGGCTTACTCAGGCAAATAATTGCTTTTAAATCAATAGGAAGGCTAGTATGAATAGTAGCTTTCAGCTCTTGCAGCTAAGATCAGCTAAGGTCAGCTCACACCACTTTACACTGTGTGGTTGGACTTCTTATGCCCCAGCACAAAGAGAGCTGGACACAAGGAATGCCTGGAGAATCACATTTGCTGCACACCTCCAGCAGAAAGTTTCTCCTGCAAGGTCACCAGCCCACCTCATGTCACAGAGCTGGGAGAAGGACTGGGCAGTTTGCAGACAAATGTCAGCAGTGGTTTGCATTGTGCCATACTTACAGTCTCAGTGCAGGAACCAAATAATTATTCTACAGCTACAGTGTTTCTCTTACATAGGCTCAGATCAATACACATTGTTTCAAATCTGACCTTCATGGTGGATAGTGCAGCATGAAGAACACATGATAGCTCTTACATCAATAAAAAATGTTTATATAGCAGCTTTTAGCTGTAGTCATCAGTTTATATCATGGGGTTTTTCCTGAGGCTGTTTGTGTTGTTATCTCATCCAATCTTCATTATTAGCCACATAGCAACTTCCTACTTAGTTGATGAAGTTCCTTAAAATATCTAAGTGATGAAAACAAAGCTGATGATGTGTTTATCTTCTAGCTTTTTACTGTGATGTGCTTCAAAACTAAAACAGATTAAATTTTTGCTTCTGTCTCTGGTTGTTTTTCTATCTTTTTCATCCTAGTCTCTAGTATTCTTTTTTTTATCCACACTTTGACCCAGATAGGCCATTGCTCAAAAGTCATGTCTAACTTGAGTTCTAAATCTGGATTATTGAAGTGACTTTGCAGTCCCCATTAAGTAAAATGATTTAGTTCCAGAGCTCTTGATTAGAGAAAAATGAAAGATCAGATCATTTGTCATTAAGTTAGGATGATGACAAGGGCCATGATACTTAAGGAGGAGAATTATTTAAACATCACGTGTACTAAGCTGTTTATTATTTTGACAGCCTTGTGGCGCTCTGCTCTATTAACACAGAATGATATATTATTTACAAGAAAACCCTCCATTGAAATTAAAGAAAGTTATTGAACAGTCAAAAGCTGCATAAATAAGACTGTTTCTGAACCTGAGCAGAAAATCATGAAGTTCAGCTTCTACTGTTGTAAAACAAAATCTGTCAGCACATTGCTCTTGAGGGAGAGGGGCTGCACAGTGACTGGCAGCTCACCAAGCTCATTCTCTCATCTTTGCACAACCTGCCATTGCAGAACTGTGGAAGTCCTTTCCTTTCCTTTGGCTTCCCTGGAGCAGATGGAAAAGTTGTCCCTTGTCCTGCCAATGCCAGAGTTACTGACACTGTAGTGTGGCCTAGCCCTCCCCTCAGAAGGAAGAACTCCTTGCTGACACACGTTTTGTTTCAAAGCAGAAGACTATTTCTGGATACCACAGGGCTTACTCACCACCCTAAGTTCAAATCCCCAGCCACAGGATTCAGTTCCTTTTACTTTACTGCTTCAGTTTTCTTATGTTAGAGTAAAAGAAGAAGCTTCTAAACACACACTCAATGTCTTTCTCTTCTGTGCTGAGCACAGGCTCAGCAGAAACGTTGTTCTATGCCTACATGCTTTTGGAGTTTAGAGAAGACTGATTTTCTTTTTTCTTCTTTGACCCAGGACCACAGTTTTCAATGCAAATATCTGAGAGTCATGAATAAAGGAGGTTCTTCACCCATTCAAGGAACACGGGTTCCTTGTGACAAAGTTCACATGACCTGCAAGCTGGCACTTCATATTGTCTTGCATGCAGGCCTTGGCAATCACCTGTTCATCAGTGGCTGGAAACTTTAATTTCATCACTGTGAGGGATTCCCATGACATGCTGTGTGAGCACATATGGCACAACTGGACCTCAGGAGCTATTCTTTGAAGACCTATTTGTAAAGCACTTTTAAAGGAGTCTGCCTAGCTCACAATCCTACAGGCCTGCTGGGTCACCAATTCCAGTCCCCTCCTGTCATGGGCAATTGTATTTTGTAATTTCTTTAATTAACAAAGATCTACATTTAAATTAATCATTTGTTGCCCATGAGAAATAGAGGCATTGAGAGACCTGGAAATCTTTTCCTGGATTCCAGCTTATATTTTATTTACAGGAAATTTATACCCATCTGTTTTTGTGCCAAGTATATTTCTCATCCCGAATAGCTTGTCTCCCTGCTCTACACTCATCTCTCAATGTATTTATAGTCAACTGTCATAAGTTTCCCTAACCTTTATTTTGCCAGGCTAGACAAACTGTTCTGGTTTAGCTCCTTTGCTCTTTTGTTCTTCATCACTGTGGCCCTGTCTATATCCATTCATATTTTGGGTGGACTTCCTTGCCTGTCTGTCATGGAACTGCAGGTAGCTCCAGAGGAAATTTCACCTTGCACACTTTATTTTTCAGTCTCCTCCCATAATGAGATTGAGTGTGCACATGAGGGGATGTGATCCACCAAACTGCTGCTTTCATTCCTTCTATTTTATGTATCTGAGGAGTTAGGCATCAAAGTTAAGTTTCATGCCAGGTATCATGGCAGCCTGGCACAGCAAGATGTATGCTCAAGAGGGATGTGCTGGCATGGAGCAAGGAGATGCCTCTGGGTTAGCACCTGGGCATCCAGGAACAGTAATCTATGAAGAGCTGTTTAGCAAATTTGAGCAATAATTAGAGACAGCATATATCTAGTTAGCTTCAGATAGGCTAACAGAAAATTAAACAGCAGAAAAATATTGGAGGGAGAAGGTTCGGACGAGAAAAGAGCCCAAGGTTTTCTCTGGCAGGGGTTATAAAGCAAGCTTAGTTTTAAATGGTCAATAGATATATTATTTAAGTTGCACCAGTTAGGATCAGGCATTATTAAATAATGTGCTTAACCTTATTTAGATTAAGACAATTTCCTGTTAGCGGTGGTAGTATAGCAGGAATAATATAATAAAAACCCACCCCCAGTGTGTGTGGAAGTCAGTATCTCTCGCACCTTTCTCATTGCAGCTAGGCTGCTGTGAAGCAAGAAAGACAAATCCCTGGGCTGAGAGGGCAGCAGTATACAAGAATGTAACTCTACAGCACAATGTAGTTGCTACACAGCCTTATATGGGAAAAGCATTCTCTAGTTCTAGCCCCCAATCCAATGCAGATTGATTCTGCACCTTGCATTAGGCACTCATCTGTTTACATTTTTGTTTAAGTGATTGAAATAAGGGTTACAAAGAAAACACAAGCATATCACCACCCCGAAAGTGTTCAAAAGCATGTAGATATGGTGCTTGGGGACATGGCTTAGTGGTGAGCATGGCAGTGTTGGGTGGATGGTTGGACTCAATGATCTCAGATGTTTTTTCCAACAATAATGATTCTATGATTCTAAATACTGAAGGATGTGGACTAATTTTCAGCTGAAAACTACAATTGTACTCTTAACATCTCTATTCCAGGACTCTTTTTCACTCAGTATTTAACCATAAAGATTCAGAAATGCTGTAATTATTTTTATCTTTCCCTTGTTTCTAATTTTTTGCAATAATTGAATGCAACAAAGCCATGAATAACATGGGGTTTACTGACCTCTAATGGCTAAATTAAAATCTTCTACCTTTTGTTTAAATGTGCCACTAAAATGACAAAAAGTACTGTCAGGATTTGCTGCTTTTTTGAGTCAAAATACTCTAGCTTCAAAAACATCTCTTAAATCACTAATCACTTATTAGAATCACTTATTCTTACAACTGGGCTGAATAATTTTTTTTTTATGATGTGAGTAAATCAGTCACTTTCCCATTCCCTGTAGTTAGCACAATAAGGGGAAGACAAGAAGCTGAAGTGTCTGGCTTAGTGGTTTTTAATCAGTTTTTCATGCCCTGCTAATGGGAAAGAAGCAATTCCTCTTAGCAATTTTAAACTGTTAACCTATGCAGAGTTTATGTTACTATATGAGCCTATTGTATCACCTGGGCAGTTTCACAGAATATTCATATGGAAAATCTGGACTGGAAGAGGTATCATAAGCAGCATTTATGAAGACTGGCTTCTTCTGACCTCTGGTGACCAAAGGTGCAAAACTAAATCCCAGCCAGCTCAGTGCAGTGCCTTGTCAGCTGCTTTGTCCTGCTGACCCCTGGCTGCAGGCAAAGGAGGAGGCCAGTGGGAGACTGGAGGCATTTTAACCTGTCTGGATTAAAATAGATTAAAAATAAGGCTTGATATCATTATAGGATCTAGCCAGCTGCAAGTATTTTGAGTGCAAGCTGCATTTTCCCCATCAAGGTTAGACAAAGGGCAGGTCAACCTTTGTCTAGCATTTCCACCCTCTGCTAAAAAACAGCCAGCAATGGGACCATCATTCATCTGCTGTCTAATGCCCCTTAGCCCAAAGAACCACAAGTTATAATTTGTGTTTATGGTGGTGGCTCATAAGGTGTTATCCTGTTGCCAAGGAAGCAGGCAGAAGAGATTACAAAATAGATGGATAAATGTTACTGAAAACATGATAACAAATAATGCACCATAGCTGTTTGCCATCTGATGTGCACCACCATTTTTCAAAGGACCCCATTGTTTCCTCTTGAAGGTTTAACTGCATAGTCAAAATGAGCCAGTCAATCATAGATCACCCTGAACAATCAATGCTCTTTTACTGTTTTTATGACAAAGATCTTCAAAGCATTCACATTTTTTCTATGTAGTATATGGGTGTCTTACTACATTATTATATTAACCAGTTAAAATAGCAAAACCTGATCATATGATAAAGCAGGTTAGCATAGGGATTAAAATCTGCTTTTATCAAAATATCATTCCTCATAGAGCCAAGTTATCAGACAGCTTTCTAAAATCAACAATATGCTGGTGTCCTTGTAGTTCTGTAGATCCTGTGTCATTCTCATGGAGAGAAGGGGAGTAAAAGATCATGTTTTGAATTTTGCCCATACCTGAGCATCAGATTTTCAGAGATGAGTGATTTCACACAGCTCTGATTACCTACATCAGATCTCACAGATAAACTAATACCTGTTCATTAGCAAGGGCTCTCAAGGCCATTCACTGAACTATTATTTCCTTGTGAACGTATGGTGATGGTCTTACAGAATTTGTAGAAAATTACAGTACAGACTTCTGGGTCCCTAGGATTTTTTTTTCCTCAGTAAAAGATGGTTTCATGGTGCAGGCTTCTCACCTGTTTGCTTTAGGCTTCACAGATTACACGAACTCCTCCTCTGAGGAGGGCAGCTCTGCTCTTTAAAAGTCTGCTTTGCACACTGTGAGCACTGAACCTTTGCTATGTCCACACTGGTGTGTGGTATTGGCAGCAGTGGAGTAGTCCTGTCTCCATGTCCCCATGCTAAGCAGGGACAGGTCAGATGTCCTTTTGATATTACAATGGGTTCTCAAGCTCCAGCTGGGTCACTGCATATTTAAACTGTGCTAAAGCAGTGCCTCCCCTAGTGCAAAACAGTGATACCACAGGGCCTGGCATTGGCCCAGCCAACCACCAAGGCCTTTGAATACTGAAACAGAAGAGGTCTTAATTTCTGGCAAGACAATACAGCTGATTTTCTTGACCTTGCTTGCTTCTGGTCAGCAGGGTAGAAGTCTGTCTGTGATTTCTAAAAGCACTCTTCAAATTGCTGAAGAGAAATAGCTTTTCCTGGGATTGCCTGTTTCAGTACTTCATGTTCTCAGTATCACATTTTCACTGTATAACATTGTCAGTGGGAGATGACCAGAGACACAGGAGTAAAGCTTATGGAGGGATCAGTTGCCACCTGTCTTGTGTTTCACTTTCCTTTTAGTTTTTGTGCTGGGAACATAGAGCTAAACAGAGCAAAACAATAAGCTTGTGAGTAGCAAGACATGCAGCAGTGTCAGTGTTCAAGTGCAGCAAAGCCCTCTGCATTTCCTCACTCTGTTCTTTTCTCCTCTCAGTTTGTCTTCTGCATGAGGAATAAGAAGAGAAGACCAGCACCTGGAGACCAGCACTAGTACCATAGTACAGAAACAATGCTTTTCTGTAGCAATCTGTACACTTTTAACACTTGTCTGCAGTGACCAATGCTGGTTACCTGTAATCATAGCATGTTCACTAAGCCTCTGCATGCTGGAGATTGCCTAGTGGAGACTCTCCACAGATACTGGATTTAAAAGCAGAGCCAATAGAATTGTGCTCTGATGAGATACTTATATTCAGGCAAACATGTACCTGGAGTAGTAATGGTCAAACTAAACCAAATTCACTACAGCAGTCAAAACAACCTCCTTCAAGCCATGTGGGCCCTTCTCCTGTATTTCAGTCATGTTTCACTGCCTACACAACCAAAAAGAAAATGTTTTGGGGTTTTTTGTTATAATTCTCAGATTTTTGATGCATAGATCTGCTTCCAAAAAGTCCTTTTTTTACTGCCTACAAAACCACCTAGTACTGGGCTAATTTCTCAGGAAAAGAGATGTAACCCTAAAGAAGACTTCTTTGGGGTTTGTTGCATGTAGCTCTAATGCTTATTTACCATACTCGTGCTTTGCACTGTGTCTAAGATACATCTTCAGTCAAAATGAAACAGCTCTTCTTCTATTAGACATGTAGCATTACTCCTGTTGGTGTTTCACTGGTCTACTGATCTGACAGCCTGTTTCATCCACATTAAAGTGTTGCACCAGGGCTGCAGAGTAGTCTCCAGCTAACCCACTCTTTGGTTATGTTCCTTAGGACAGTGCATTTAAGGTTCAAAGCTGCAGGATGCAGGATGTTTGCTTCATCTCAGTTTTTTAGCTCAGATCAGCTGGAGACAGGGACATGTGGCAACTCTGAATTAAGTTATGAAATTCACTGTTCAGTCTGTATCTTGGCACTTACAAGAAGACTAAAGAAATATTAGTTCCCCACAGAGTAAGTGCTGATAATTTTATTTTGTAGTTATTGATTCAGCACTGAGACTCGGCTGTGAAGAATACTACAAAAATGTAAACAGCTGGAGTGCCTTCCCTCAAGCACTTTGGTCTTATTTAAAATATCTTAAATTGTAAAATTTACACTGCTTCCTTTGGGAGACTGTATCACAGTCTAATAAGTCTCTGTGCCAGGCAGTTCCTGACATAGCCAAACACATTTTCATGTGCGCACTTTGCCCTGTAGCTCCAGCAATTTATCACTCAACTTGATGTTTATGGCCTACAAATATTATACACTTCAGAGATATAGCAAAGAAAAAGAAAATCTAACGGAAGGATCACCGACAGGTTATAGAGATGGTGATAGAAGTGGTTTTCCCTGGCTGACTACAGCAATGGTGTTCATGTGAATGCTCTTCCACCCAAGACAAAATCATCTGTCTTTGAAGTGCAATGATTTAAAAACAGTTATTTGTAAATGAGTCCCTGAAGCCCCTCTATCTCTGTTGCTCTTTCCATTACTTTCAGGGTAGTTGTTTCTTTCTCCTACTTAAGTGGTTAGGACTATAAGCAGCTTTTAAGGTTAATCTCAAGAGGGAAGAGCAGGAGTCTCTTCCCTGTTGATCGGTGCAATTATTCCAGACTGCAACCTTAGATTCCACTTGCTCCTCTTTAAGCAGAAAAATATTTTTAGCCTAAGGATTGTCAGTGGAAGGAAGAAAAGGCAATTTACAAAAAAAACCAAAACCAAACCCAAACAAGTAATTTTATTCTAAATGTTATTAAATCAGGATCACATAGTTAAAAAATGAGGACAGTGTTTTTTCCTTTTGTCAAGTGAGGTGTGTGCCCACCATTATTTAATCATGAAGTCCTCACTATGCCAACGCCTTGCCAAAATTACAAGAGAACAGTTCTTATTGTTATTGACTATTATTTTTATGATTTTAAAAATATCCCAGAGTAAAAAGGAATACAAGCAAGCAGTGGCAAGTTGTAATCATTTGACTAAATACCACTTTCTTTCTGCTCATCATAGTTTGCATATAACTATTCTCTGTAGGCCCTTCAAAATACTTTTAGAATTTTGGTTCAACAATAATAATAATTTGGGCAATTTGGAAGTGGAATAAGAACATGAAGATGAATCAGGGCCTGCTTTCCCTGCATGTCACCGTAACCAACAGAATCCTTTGGGAGTGGGCTTTTGGTGGAGCAGCTTTCCATCAGTGTAATTGTAACTGAGCTTTAATATTTAAATCCTGTTACAAGGGCTCTAAATGAACAATTATGAGTTGAGAGCTTTTCCTCATTATGTTATGAGACCTTTTCCTCCTCCTCCCTCCTTTTGTCTTCTTCCTGCTACTGTTTATTAGTCCATGGGAGTGTTGCCTGACAGGGGCAGGAAGCTGAAATGAGCCAGGTGCATTGAATGAACATAACCACATTAGCGAGAGACAACAAGTGTAAGCAAGAAGATAAATCATTATAATGAAACCAAGTGAAGAGGCCTATGAGCTGCAGGCTGAGGGAAGCTGTGGGATCACACTGGGAAGCGTACTTGCAAAAGATCTTCCTCACCTTTTTCAATATAAATACACATCATAATATGTTTGCTTGCTCTACTGATTTATCTTAGTCATCTACCATTGCTATTGCCCAGAACAGGGTGCTGGAGTAGATGGGACGTGTGCATGTCTAATTTTCTGCTCCTGTGACATGACTGAGCAAGGGAGCACTCAAGAGGACAAGTTTTACTCAGTCTGGTTTAACCCACTTATTACCACATAGTTAGCTTTCATTTTTAAAGCACCCCAGATACTTTCAGGGTCCATGTGAAAAAAAAAATCTCAAATTGTTGGAAAAAAATCTCTGTGACTCATTTGAATTTGCAAAGACAGTCTCTAACTGTAAAGAATCATCAAGAAAGGAAACACAGCATCCCGGGAAATTTCTTTGTGTTTTCTCTCTGTGAGCAATTGCTCACATAACAAAAGTTCATCCTCAGTTTATGCTTTGATATTTAGCACTGCTCATTGCAGTACCCTTTTATGTTAGTTGCACTTCCACCCTCTCAACAGTAAAATGAAGAAATATCAAATATCATCATGAATCAGATGTTACCAACCTGGGGGGCACTGTTGTACTTAGAGTCCATTATTCAAACCTGTACTTGGATAATATCAAGAGTAAATGGGAACTATAGGAAACAAGATCTCAGTCAGATAGAACATATATCAAACAATAAAACATCTACTCCACCTGAAAGTCGTCGTGGCTAGGCTTCGTGAACAAAGATCCAGGGAGGGCTCCAGCCACGCTCCTCCTNCCACCTGAAAGTAGTACATCATATATGAACATTAAGTGTTTGACATACCTGCAGTTTCACTGAAAGGCTCTGGCAGCACTTGGCAAAATCAGTCACTGGAAAATTATGTTTAAAAAAGCCCCTATGAATCACAGCTAGTTACAATATGTGATCTGAAACAGACACTTACCATTTTTCTAAATTGCAAGCAGCCAGCTGGTGTTTAATTACAATAGATTGATGTTTCTTAAACTGTCAAGAGTTTTCAGTGATGAGTAACACATTTTAATAAAGTTTAGTGAAATAAGAAAAGGCTTTGGTCTTAAAAGATCAAGCTTTGACATTAAGGAGCCTATCACTCTCTTGTAGAATTGTGCCAATAACAGAAACCTAAGGGAGATAAGCCTCAGACAGAAAGGAAATTCATAAACAGCTTATGCTTGATAGATGGCTTGTTTGGTGGTAGTGTTCATGGTGACATTAGTATAATATTCACATGTGCTTTTGTGAGATAAATAAAGACTACAGGGAGTGGACAAGTTACTGCATGGCAGCCAAAGTCATGGCCCAGTGCACATCCAAATATGGTAGGGGGTGAGTATATGCCATATGGCATAAGAATTAGGGATCATTATGATTACAGCTGTGCCTGGAAGATGCTAGGGATGGTGAGGAGCTCTCTTCATTCATTGGGAAGATTTTCATTTGGAAAGCCAGCTGCCTGCAGGCCTTGCAAATTACGCTCCTAGAAGCTTCTGGCTATGAGTTTTGCTCCTTTCCTGTTCCTCTGCAGCTGCCACTGAGCCAGTTCTAACCTACCAGACCCACAGACAGCAAGGTCCACAAGGGCCCTCTGTTGCCTTGGGAGTCCTTTCCTAGGGAGAAAGGACAAGAGAATGGGGACCCATAGCTCTAAGCGTAGGTAGATGAAATGTTGAGACCTTTGACAAGACAACCTTGTTAGTCGGATGTCTGAATGCATATTTATATTCCCAAAAAAGTGTTCAAGTCTTTAGAGATCCTGAATTCTGTTGGTTATGGTGGGTCAGCATATGTAAAAATCAGAGAAGGCATTCATGTTGCTGCAGGCTCGGGTGCAGATGCTGAAGACCTTGGATGACACCCATTTCCTTGGGCCTTGAGGAAAGATGGAGTCCAGTAGAGCCCAACTGCACCTTACACAGCCTTGCTAGCCTGATAGGAAGGCAAATCAAACCCAGCTGCTAATGTCCACTCAGACCTTACTTCTCACAGTGTACCACACAAAATAAGGATAAAAGACCCAATGCCTACCAGCACCTACCTCCATTTTGCTGCTAGAAAGGGATTGTGAATACTGACCCAGGAAAGCAAAATATCCAAATGTGCCATGGCTAGCACTTAGCATAGGTCCCAAATAGGTCTTGATGGCAAATATTTGCCCAGTCAAAAATGGGAATAAGGTCTGCAACAGTGTCAAGGGTTAGGGCTGGGTCAACCACCAACCCAGGGACAGATATGCTCTATTATCCCCCTTTTCTCCCACTCCAGAGAGGAAAGGGGGAAATTAACAGAGAGAGAGAGACTTGCAAAATGGAAATAAAACAAAACTACTTTAATGAAAATAACAATGAGAAAATTATGAGTATATATACACACACAAACCCAATGCCAGAACCAAACCCCCTTTGCTGGTATCTTGCATCACCACTGATGCTGTAGTAGGAGGACTTCAGCAGCAGCTGGCACTCAGGCTCAGGAGGTTGGATCCTGGAATTCGGGAACTCTTGAATTGAGATTGAAGGCCAAATAGGTAGAGTCTTGTAGGAACAGAGCTGGGCTGCTGATCTTCACAATGCTCAGGGTGCTCAGTCTTCCATGACTGAAGGCAGAACAGAGAGAGTCCTGAGGGGCAGAGCTGGGCTTCTGATATTCACAGAGCTCAGGTGCTTAACCTTCTGGCCAAGTAGCTGAATTAAGCACCTGTATGCTTGGTCTTTGGCCTCATGCAAGAGACCCCAAGGCCCATGTTCCATATCAGTGCCTTAAGGACTGAATATGATGTATCTGGCATGGAATATCTTATTTTGACTCAAATTAGGACAAACAGCATCTTTGAGTTTCAAGTTACTTCTTAACACATTCTAACATTTCAAGGCTACACTACAAGAAAATATATCTTGCTGAATTTACTTATTTACTGTCCAGCCCTAAAACTTGTATTTACATTGGAAAAGGTTAGGAAGATCTTTGAAGTACACTTGCAGGAATCTCTTCTCCCAAAGTTTGAATGAAAATGTGAGCAGGTGTTGGCACATGTGGGTACATGAATTAACTGATAGGAAGCTTTTGCCAGTGGTGGTTACATTTCAGAACCCCTGGATTACTTTATACCATTGGTTAAATATGTTATTTAAAAAATGTTTTATCCCCGAGGATAAAATGTGTCTCAAAAGCACAAGTGCTATTGCAGTAGTAGCAAATTACCACAGTGTGGAGCCAGTGTAATGGAGATCTGGAGGGAGGTGACAGCTTCTGAGGCGATCCAGTGCCTGATGGGGTTTTTCGTTCGTTTTTGTTTCTTTGCTTGTTTTTTGTTTTGGTTTGATTTTGTAGTTTTGGTTTTCTGTTGTTGTTTGTTTTGTTGTTTTGTTTGTTTATTTAATACTGAGACAAACACAATCTTCCTCTTCAGGATGTCCAAATACTGACACAGCTCAAGCTGTTGTTCATAGAATCATAGAATCCTAGAATGGTTNTCTTTCAGGGCCACTTGTCTCTGCTCTCCTAGAGTTACATGGTCCTAGCCAGCATGGCTCAGCCACCTCAGCTGGATACCTTCAGCAGGGTGAGCACCTTTGGAAAGGTTGAATCCAAGACCCATCAATGCTGATCGACACATAGTCCTTCCCCACCATGGCTAGCACCCCTCAGGATGCCCTCTCTCTCCAGCAATCAGGAGAGTGAGATTTGAGCTTTCAGACTCTTCTTGTGGGTTTCCAAATATTTTCATCACAAGTTTCACCTTTCTGTGGAAAAACACAATTGTGTAAACAAAGTCTCTTTATTTTCATTGACACAGATATTGTGAGGTGGACAGGCAGATTACCCAAACCTAGCTGTGGTTTGAGGAGCATCCTACCAGTGACAGACCTTTTACCTAAGAACACTTCAGCCTCAGGTCTAAAGGGTAAAGCAGGTGAGGGGATGCCTGGGAACCCAAGAAACCATCCATTTTTTGCTAAAGTAAATTTGTCCTTAATGGCAATTAAGAAGAAGAAGTGACCTGACTTCTTCAGGTTTATTCTTTGGTGTCAACAGCACAGTGCAGTAGTGAGCCTAAAGCATTAAAAAGAGATCCCTGTATGAGAAAATGAGCTCATCTAACTCAACAGACTCATTTGTATATCAAATATTAAATCAGTATTGTAACAGCATGATCATATTATGCTAAACTGATGGATTAGCAATACTTTCCAGGAATACTTATCTATGATCCTGATAATCATTGTAGTTAGTGAGATGGGTGGAAACAGTTCTGAGAGGGTGCACCTCACTTGCCAGCACCTCTGAGCCTTCCTAGAAACTGTAGAGTGTCTACAGCCTTGATAGCCAAAGAGCTGGTGGAGTGCCAAGGGTGACTTGATGGGAATTATTGTAAGTGGTGTACCTCACTTACAAAGGGCTCCACTGAGCCCTAGTTAGTAGTCCTTGGGCAGGTGACAGAATGTGAGGAGGAATTCCCGGTCCTAGATCAAAATGGGATTTATGAGTCCTTGCAGCTACAGATGACTTTGAAGTAGGAGTTCTGGTTGCTGTAGTCTTTGATAAAATAATTATTCTACTGGCTTTCATACAGTAAGACTAAATTATGGCTTTTATTTATGTGAAAAGTACCACTCATGCACTTTTCCTTGATCCTTTCTAACATTCCCACTGACTAGAATAGCTACAAAAGAAGCCCTTAGATAAGATGTAACTCTCCTGGATTCTCAAATAGCAAATTTAACTGTTTCATTCTCCTTCATGGAAAACAAGTCGTGCATGGCCTTTCATTGAAACAGCTGATGCTTTGCTGAGATGTCATCTAGAGGGCATACAAGTAAAGAAAACTAACCTAGATACCAAATGTTGGCTGTCTGCTTCTCCTTTGGATTGGAACATTGATTTCATAGATTGTACATTTATTTGTTTGTTGGGTTTTTTTCCCAAGGGAATAGAAATCCGTTTGTTTATAGAGCAGATTAGCTGTCTGCTGAGAACTGTACTCATAAAGGCAGAGATGAATTGTCCCCAGGGTGAAGAGTAGAAGGAGAGCTCATGGTGAGAGTTTACAAAGTTCATGCTTGTGCTGTAGCCTTCTTCCTATTACCAGTCATGACCCAAGAAATTAGGGAGAGTCAGTTAATTTAATATTTACATTAAAAGGCAAACCCAACTGAAAAAAAAACAAATACAGCAGTGAGCTACAAAGAACAAAGCTTTTAGGTTTTCTTAGATCTCCAACTTCAAAAGTAAATCAGTTCCTCTCGAAGTCTCACACTGATTTGGATGGACTGATTCCCTCAGGACTTTTCACTCATGGAAAGACTCTGAAAAGAACAGTATCTCATAGCCCAACAGCTACCTCTTTTAACCATGGACCATGTAAGCTTCACTTACCTCTGAGGTGAGCCAGCAGCCATACAACCTGCTATTGCAAAGCACTGGCACGTGGTATTTTTTCTTCACTATCACAGCTGTACTTATGTCCAGCCCTTAACCATTTGATGCACCCACAGTTGGTGTGCCAATAGTGAACAGAGTAGGTAATTCTCAGAAGGTTTCCCTTCCCACTGACACCTGTATCTCAAGTCATTTGCTGCTGAATGCTTTCCATGTCACTAACTGCTCAAGACAGAAGGAAGCAACCTGACCATTGAACTTTATTCTCCTATACTGCCTATCTTACAGTAAGGAATTGATCTCTGAATCAACCACTTAGCTGTTAAATATTTAAATCTTTGTAAGTCTAAACCTTTAACACCAAGTATTGCAGTTTGCCTATGTGTACAAATGTCTACCTCTGAGCATTCCCAAGGTGTCTAAGACTTGTCAGATATGTCCAGTCAGGTTTGGACTATCTCCCTCCTTTGGCCCCACCTACCCTTTCCCACCCCATTTCCTTGCTCTTTTCCTCCAAATCACAGAGCACCTGGGCTTAGTTGTAGACCCCCCCCCTCCCCACCCTCTCCCTCCCCAGGTGTGGCTCTTTGCCCTCCCACTCACTGCCCTTTATCTTCCCAGGAAGGGGAGCAGCTTCCAGCTGCGCCCAGCCGGGCTGAGGGAGGCAGAGAGACTCCTCTTGGCATCACCGGTGAGTTCCCCATGGGTGCACCCTGCTTGGAAGGGGGGGAGAAAGGCTGGGGGGCCTGGTGGCCCCCCAGCCAGCTAGGCAGGCAGGAGGATTATTGGTGTTGGCTTGAACTTCACTCATGGGTGCTAGCTGTGTGTCCTCAATGAGGATGAGCCTTTCTGCATGCCACCTGGGCTGGGTGAGGGTCTCACTTGAGGTTCTGGGATGGATTAAGGGTAGTAGTGGTGTTGGTGGTGGGGCAGGAGCTGCCTGGGGGTATGGGTCCATGGTTCCTATTACCACTAGACACTGCAAACATAGGGTTTATCTATTTATCCTTGTTAAAAAAATAATATGAGATCATAGATGTCACTAACTTATATGTTTTACACTGTTTTCTGTACTGGCAGTAGTGACTGGCAGCTGAGTTCCCACTGTGCATCCCTCACAGGCAGACATCTGTAGGCCATAAATTTCCATCCCCCTATCATGACTGAGTTATTTTAACTAAGAGCTATTAATTCTTAATAGCAAAACTCCCTAAAAGTTCACACACATTCCTTTCCTGGTTTTTGACAAGTGCCATAAGTGCACTTGCCTCATTCTTTATTTTGTCTTACCTTGGTCAAATTATGAAGTGGACAAAGCATTCTTTTAAGAAATGAGAAATCATTTGGGGTCATCTAAAAATTTCTACTATGAATTCTTGAGCACTTGTTTATCATTTGCCATTTATATCTTTTTGTATGCATTTTTTATTTCTAGCTATAAATATCCTTACAGCAAGGAGGAGAGGAAAGTTCCCTAGTGGATTATGACTTGCTTTCATGGCATTTGTAATTTGTCAAACAGCGCTAGTTCAACTGGTAGTACTGGATTGCTATTTCTAAAGGAAATTCACTTCTAAAAACTGAGGAAAGAAAATCTGCCCTTAGATTTATGCATATGAAAACTTGGTTAAATTCAGCAATTTTTACCCCAGTTTTAACATCTTAAAATAACAAGAAAAATGGCAAGAAGAGACTGCTGTCATTATTGATATTGCAAAAACATAGTGTAACTAGGAGTCCTAATTTGGCCAAGAAGTTGAAGGACTGAGAGGTTTTATGAAAAGAGTATTCAAAGTAGTCTTCTTTTCTCTTGTATATCCCCACTGAAAAGTGTATTCATCATACAGGAGCAACAGCCAAGGGAAAACAGCCCCTATGCCCTCCACTGGCAGATTCTTTTAATATTACATGAGGTTATGGGAGTCACACTTCTCATCACAGGAACTGAAAAACTTACTCATAGCACTTTGATGCATGATGTTTATTGCAGCATGTGCTAAGAATAAAAATTGAAATATTATATAGTTTGTAAAGCATATAGACCTCTTCTACAGTTGCAAAACATTACAAAATCGGTACAGAATCATTAAGGTTGGAAGAGACCTCTGAGACCAACTGCCTATCACCACCATGCCACTAAACCATGTCCCTAAGTACCATATCTAATTTTATTTTTTGTATTGCTTCTATTTTTTGTAACACTGCCATAGCTTTATCACGAATGTCAGGGGTCAGTAGGTAAACATGAGTTTTCATGCTGTCCTCGCTGCAGGTGCACAATAGACTGGAAAGCCCTTTAGCCTGCTGGTTACAGATTTACCTACTGCATCACTTCAGATGACACTCATTTGAGAACAGCTGTGAGAACAAATGAAAACAACACACATATCACCCCTCTTTTCATTCTTCATCACGTTGTTAAAACTGATTTTACTTACCACTAGAGTGCACACCACAGAAGAAAGACAACTTTGTCCTCAAAGTGCCAACATTTGATAAAAAATGAAATTACCAACCTCTGGGGGAAAACATCAAGAATAGCCTTCAGTGCTTATTAGCAAGTTCTTGGGCATTTTCTCTCCCAAGAGGTTAGCTCTCTGGAGAGAGATTGTCTGACAATTAAAGCACTGTACTGGGAATCAGATGCTTTGGTTTAGTTTTCAGCACAGCCATAAGCTTCCTGCACCTCTCTGGTAAGGATTTAGTTTTCCCCTCAATGCTGCAGCACATGCCCCAGCTATTCACATTTAGCACCCCTTCTTGGGGAAGGGGGATCCTGCAGTGAGATCTGCCTCTGGGCTGAGCACTGACTTGGAGTAATCTTTCCCACTCGCTGGTACCCACACATGCTCCCATGCCCACAACATTGCTACCAGCACCCATGGGCAACCCCAGCTTGGAGGCACCCCAGGGCTTGCTCCTGAGAGCTAGACCTCAGCTTATCCCCTAGGCATATCCCTATCAGCCATGCATTTTGAAGTACCATATGGTGGCTTTGTGCCCATAAACAGAACTCTTCAGAGGCTACTCAGAGATGTAGTAGACATCCATCCTGGGAGCCTAAGGCACTGCTAGGTAAACCCATGGTTTTAGGGGGTTAGTATTGCTCTCCAGAGATACACTAGCTGCCTGAAACCAACACAGCATAGCCTGAGAAGCCAGGAGCCATTAAAGCTGGCTCCTTGGACACAGCCTCCTGCAGGGAGGAGCTGTGTGCTGGACTCCTCTAGTCCTCAGGGTTATGCAGAGGTGTCAAAGCTGGTGTTACTTGTGACATGTTTCATCTCCTGCTATTAAAGAGACAGAAATGCAGCCATTTCTTTTAGTGACAAAGACACTGTTTGTGATTTCTCATCCCTTCACTGCTGTTGCCTCATTGCACATAACATTGGGACATGCAGTGAAGGAAGACAAGACTGCCCACAAGAGATGGCAGAGCTAGGTCTGTCTCATGAGTGAGCTTCCTTCTTTCTGCAAACACATTCACAGAAAAGATCTGAAATGAAGAGATTAATCCTTTCTGATGCCAAAGTTACACAAAAGATCAAAGGTAAATTAATTGAAGGCATGCTTGCACAGCTTAATTCTTATAATTGGTATCTCCAACATGCACAGGATTCTGTAATTTACAGGACAGATAAGCATTAAGATCATTGTATTACACTTGGAAATTCTTTTGTAATATGATTCTTTCATACTTACAAGATAAAAAAGAACTTCAGGTTAAGAAGATTAATAAAAAGACAAAAAATGAACATTTTCAAATGCTCTTCATTTCAGATTAATTCATTTTTGAAAAACAGGCATTCTGGTGCATATCTATAAATCACAGAGTCTGAAGGAAGTGCACTTTAAAATATTTGTGTTTTATAACAGATTAATCAAAATGTTTTGCATATGTTGTTGGTGTTTCTGCTGATTAGCAACATGTTGGTTTGCTCTGGCTTTTTCACTGAAATGAAAGCAGGCATCTGATATTAAGGAGTTTGTTCCAGCTAGAACACCAGCTATTTTGTCTTGCAGTTTTGTTAGAGGAATGTCTCCAAACCTGTTGGAAACTATAATCCTAGATCAAGTTGGAAAGATCTGAATAAAGGAAAAAGCAACCAGACCACTAAGATGTGGTTAGTTATAAACCACTAACACTAGAGGGGAATATTAATAAATAATAAATTATTCTATGCTAAACCCCTATCATCACAAAATGATGCTTTTAAATCTTACGTTGAAAGTCAAAATATGTGTAGATGCATTGACTAATTTTTTTGTCAGCTCTTAATGTGAGTAATTGGTGTCAGTACCATAGTGCCAGGTCAAGAATAGAGCTCAGCAAGACTGAGAGGTATTAGTGCTATGTTTTGAACCAGAAAAATTATTCTCCCACAAAACACTAGCCATGAAGAGACAGATCTACTGCAGCTAACGAGCTCACTGAAATGAGTCTCAGCTACCACTTGTGCTATATAAAAAAGTCCCACAAAGAAACTTCTATTGCTTCTCATCTCAAAAATATTTTTCTGCTTTATATATCTATCCCTCTATGATCTAGCTTCTCAATGCTGAGGAAGCTCGGCCCTAATTTTTAGAAACTTTTCTATCCCAGCTAGCAGCATGAGAAAAAGGCTTTTAACCTCTTGTCTGCCGAAGAGACTCAGATTCCCTCCAGGTCCACACAGAGGCAAGGGTTAGAGCTGTCTGCATCAGCAATCTGGAACACCTCACTTGAAGGTTCTCCAGCATGGTGTCTAGGGTGGAGACCTTGTAAAGATCTGGTGCCTGGGGAGTGTCTTGGAGCCTGCTAGCTTGGAGCTGGAGGAGTGTGGGTCCTGTGTCCCACTGCCAGCCCAGCAGCAGTGCAGGGAACACCTGCTTGTACCCCTCTCTTGGGTCTGTGAAAAGGACACCGAGCGCAAGTGTCTCAGTGAGGCTCTGCTCTCCCTTGTACTCTTGCCTTCAGGAGAGTTAAAAATTATAATGGGAAGATGCACTTAGGAACTCACTCACACTGCTACATGCAGACCTAATACTGTAAAATGAGAGTGTCTTCCCAGAAGGAGTTGGAATATGCTGAGAAGGCTCCTAGACAGCTGGTTCATGCCCCCTGTTTTCCCTACACTGGGGAAATGCAAGTGGGAAGCCAGAGACACTCCTGACCTCCCCACACAGAGTGCAGGGTACATGGACTTGGAGACACATAGAGTTTGTTTCTTTATTTTACATGAACATGACATCTTCTGTGGGAAAAGGACACTTTTGATCAAAGAGGACAAATCTGTTTTTTCCATTAAACCATTCCATGCTTTCACTTTTGATTTAAACATTTGGGAGAGAAAGTTGTTGACCAGCTTTGTTGCTTCCTTTTTTCTTACAGTGCTTCTGCTCATGTTGGAGACAATCCTTGAAGAAATCATTTCACAGTGATTATATTCTCAAGGTTTTTATATTTGTAATGTTTCTTAGGAAAGCAGGACTTCAAGTGTTGTACATAACAGAGATACCTAACATGTTACTTTTACTTTCCTTAGTACTGCTTTTAACCACACAATATTATCAAGAATTTTAGGTATTATCCTGACTTTTTTTGCCAGTCCTAACTCTTCGTGTAATAAGATATATCTTTCTGTGTTGTAGATTGACCCTTAGGATTGTATTATCTGAGTATCTCGAGAGTTCTGCCTAATTAAGGATTTTCTTGCAAATCCACTGTCAAGCACAAAGGGGATGAAACCTGAAAAGGTTCAGCATGCACAGATGGGACACATGGAGAGATTAGATGTAGAAATCAGTCCGTGTAAGGCCAGAGATGTCATCTGGCTGTGAGGAGGTAAATTGATCTCAAGGCTCATTTTGGTTTGGGGCTTTCTTGTGACATGGCTAACAAAGGCACACAGCTGTCAGAACCTTTGCAAGATGAGCCACTCTTTGTTGGCTATTGGGAGAGCATCATCAGCTTCATTCAAATTAATAGGATGCTATTAGATGGTAATATTTTGCAGTTGCCCTGGAATAAAGTAAAACCCTGAAGCAGTAATGTGGAAGTCTGAGATCTGATGATAAAACCAATAGCACCAGTAGACAGCTATCTGCAGTAGAGGTGTACCAATTTAAGACAGTTGTCTACCTGCCATTACAATCAATGAATAGTCTTCTGGTCTATATATAGCATCCTTCTGATCAGATGTCAGCATCCTCTACAGGATGATTTCTTGCACTAGAAAACTAGTTGTGCCTTGGCTACAAAAATAATGACTCTTGCTCAGATGAACACACCAGCACTTCAGATATATTCATGAAAATGAATTCCACTTTTGTGTCCTCCAGCTTTGAGTGCCTATATTGAGGCAGCTGGGTCATAAATTTGGGAAGAAATGAGAATCTCTTGTCCAATTATGCTAGGTCTCACACCATGATCTCTGTGAGACAGAGGAGTAAGCATCAAAGATAAATCATGTCTTTAAAAAGTGAGTCAAGCTGGGATTCTTCATAGTGCTTTGGATCAAATAATCTCCAGATGGCATATTTAAAATGCAGGTTTTCAGGGGAATTGCTGTAATAGATATTAAAAAAAACAAACAACCAACCCAAAAACCAAAACAAAACAGCAAACCCCAAACATTAAAAAAAACCCTCAAAAAAAACCCCAATAAAAAAAGAGAACAGAGAAAAGAGAGCTCTTTCCTCATTTGCACAGCTTCTATTNCAAGGGAACTAAGGGCAGTATCCTTCTAATCAGATGTCAGCATCCTCTACAGGATGATTTCTTGGACTAGAAAACTAGTTGTGCCTTGGCTACAAAAATAATGACTCTTGCTCAGATGAACACACCAGCACTTCAGATATATTCATGAAAATGAATTCCACTTTTGTGTCCTCCAGCTTTGAGTGCCTATATTGAGGCAGCTGGGTCATAAATTTGGGAAGAAATGAGAATCTCTTGTCCAATTATGCTAGGTCTCACACCATGATCTCTGTGAGACAGAGGAGTAAGCATCAAAGATAAATCATGTCTTTAAAAAGTGAGTCAAGCTGGGATTCTTCATAGTGCTTTGGATCAAATAATCTCCAGATGGCATATTTAAAATGCAGGTTTTCAGGGGAATTGCTGTAATAGATATTAAAAAAAAAAAACCCAACCCAAAAACCAAAACAAAACAACAAACCCCAAACACTAAAAAAAAATAAAAAAACCCCCAACAATAAAAAAAGAGAACAGAGAAAAGAGACAGAGCTCTTTCCTCATTTGCACAGCTTCTATTCAATTTAATAACTTGTTACTAACTATAAGCTTCAAACCTATCAATTTATTAAAGAACATCTGCAACCATGTATCGGAACTTGGGATTCTTGAGCCTCTGAATATCAGCTTCATGGTGAACTAGGTTATCTGAGCTACATAACTGAATCCCTGGTCATTTCTTTTGAAAAATACAAGTGCAATTTGGTTTGAGAAGTAAGATTATATACAGAAGCACAAGTGTATATTTTGCTTTTGTTTATTCTTTACTGCATATAGTTTGTTATTGCCCTAACTGCCCTCACAGTGTTGGGAGTACTAGGCATAGTCAGACTCCAGAAGGACTGAAATCCATAGGAATGTCCAAGAGTCTTACTGAACTCAATCCTTAGCTCAAGTGTCTCCTGTAACACCTGGAAGCCTTCCTTGCCTCACACAGAAACATTAACATGTCTCACAGTTAGAAAATATTATGGTGGCATTTTAATATTTACTTCTTCTCTGAAAGAGAATTACTCAGATTAGGTATGTGGCAAATTAGTCTGCTGATTTGATTTCCTTGTTTTTCTGATCTCAGCCAATGATAGACTGAATCATTATCAGTGGTTTCTGAGGTGACTGAAACTTACAGTATTTCAGAGGATGCATTTGTCTGTGCCTAGCACAGTTTGCAGATGTCTTGTGCAAAACTCTGCCTGCTTTACAGTAAGCCAGGAGAGAGCATTTGCTTCCCAGTTTATTACTTTTGCCACTATTTTGTACAGTTACTATTCTTACTTAGAAAAACATTTGACCAGCACCTAATCAAGTTTCTTCTTTTCATAAAATGCTGCAATGTTGCAATGTTAAATGTCTCCTAATCTTTTGGGTTCTTCATTCACCACTCCTCACTTCTACAGCAGCTTCAACCAAAAGCTTTTTAAAATGCTGGGAAGAGTGTTGCCTTTTAGCTTGAATATTTAGGGATCTATTGTGACATTTTGCCTGACTTTATCATCTCTTTCCAAAAGGAGATTGGTATTTAGGCTTCTTCCTTTCTCCTCCCTGTAAGCTCTGTGACTGCCCACATTTCCCACAGGACATTTCTTGCTTGTGGGGGCCAAGGCCCTACAAGTCACATGTTGAATGCTTAACTTGAAAAGATCATTGTCTTTTTTTAGACATAACCTTGTAGCTAACCATCTCAGCAGAGATACTAGATTTGTAAGGAGCTTCATGTATTTTCAGATCCAGGAGCTCCTTTTCTAAATACATAATGCATATCTTACAATTGCAAAATGGAAAGCATCCTGATACTTTCAAATCATCGTCGGTCTAGGAAATGCTTTATGTACCTTCTCAGCAATATTTGCTGCTGAGCAATTTGCTTTCTCTCCCAAAATTCACTGTGGTTTTTTTATTTGATAGGATCTACATTCCTTCCTCCAAAAGGAATTTTAAATTAATGCTTTTAATGAAAACCCTCACTGCTGCTGCTCTTGTGGTCCCTGTCCCCATTTTTATTGCATCCACTGTTACCAGGGACAGGAGAGACTCTAGCAGTCACAGCAGTAGTTGTGTAAAAGGCAGGGGCAGCCACTCTGTCAGTGTTTGGTTACCTGTTCTTTATCTTCCAAAATGGACTTCATGCCCTAGAAAGCCAAATAGTTTGTAATGCTGTTTTGTCACATTTTGTTTCGAAGCTGTAAAAGCTGATTGGCCACCCACAGCCTCCATTCCCAGTGCTTTGCTTGAAAATGGGTCTTGAATGTGGCATTTCTTACCCATGCGTGCTGTAAGAACTTATGGAGGAAGATAAACATTATTACTCGGAACTACAGATGAATAACATAGGCACCAGTAACTGAACTTGACCAGTACTAGATATGTGGCCACTTATCACTTGGAGGTACAATCCAGACCTCCCTGCATCCTGCTAGTGCCAGAGACTTTTTAAGAGGAAATAGAAAACAATGAACATGTGGCAGCAGCAGCTCCCTACCTGTGCCTATCAGCCAGGCTGGAGAGGAATGACACAGGTGAACACAAAGAGGAACACCAGTGGCAGCATGGCTTCTGCTTCTGCAGTAAACTTTTGTCATTGTTATGTCATTGCCCAGCATATTTGGGTCCTGCAGGAATAATCTTTACTAGCCCAGTTCAAAGGCTCAGTGATTGGTGGTTTTTTTGTGTCAGACTGAAAAATCCTTGGTTCAAGGGCCACAGTCTGGAATGATTCATGTCAAATGGGACAACACAGAAGAAATGTATCCTAACAAGTCATTCATAAGTCAAAATGAGATCCAAATAATGGTGATTATTTTTCTCCAGTTCTGGCAATGCTGTATTTTTTGACCAGAATAAAAACGGATTATTTCTGCTTAAGTAGGTGTCTCACAGGCCTACTAAATTTGAACAGGAAAATAAAATGTTATAGTCCTACATGTACAAAACACTGCCATGGAAGCAGGACTGTGATTTCAATAGCACTTTCTCCTGTTGCAGAATAAACCCACAATCAATTTAACAATAGACTGTCATGAAATGGTAATCCCTATTTCTGCAATCAGAGAGTATTAACTCTTAATTCCTGCTTATGCAATTGTTAATAGTGTTAGCACCTTATAGAAACCCATAATGAACCACAGCGATTCAAAACTGTTCTTGGAATTGACTTCATTTGGAGTGAAATGGAAGACACTTCTGCATTTACTTCATCAGTTACAGGGAAAAACCTAAACCTGAGGTGTGGAATTTGTAGATATCATTCCACTGATCCTGACAAAATTTTCTGAAACCATCCTTTTCTTGCAGAGCACTGAGAAAGTGCAACATCCCTAATCCTCCCCTCCCACCCACCTCCCTGAAAAAAAAACACCAAACCCATTGGAAATGGGCAATAGGTTGGAAATGTGCAAAAGATTCCTTTATGATTAGAAAAAGGTCGACTTGTACCAAAAAACATCTTGATGCACCTGGAACTAGACATACTTGCCAGTCTCCTCAGCATACAGCTGGGAAAACAGCCTTGCTTTTCNTAATGCTGTATATTTTGACCAGAATAAAAATGGATATTTCTGATTAAGTAGGTGTCTTACAGGCCTGCTACATTTGAACAGGAAAATAAAATGTTATAGTCCTACATGTACAAAACACTGCCATGGAAGCAGGACTGTGATTTCAATAGCACTTTCTCCTGTTGCAGAATAAACCCACAATCAATTTAACAATAGACTGTCATGAAATGGTAATCCCTATTTCTGCAATCAGAGAGTATTAACTCTTAATTCCTGCTTATGCAATTGTTAATAGTGTTAGCACCTTATAGAAACCCATAATGAACCACAGCGATTCAAAACTGTTCTTGGAATTGACTTCATTTGGAGTGAAATGGAAGACACTTCTGCATTTACTTCATCAGTTACAGGGAAAAACCTAAACCTGAGGTGTGGAATTTGTAGATATCATTCCACTGATCCTGACAAAATTTTCTGAAACCATCCTTTTCTTGCAGAGCACTGAGAAAGTGCAACATCCCTAATCCTCCCCTCCCACCCACCTCCCTGAAAAAAAAACACCAAACCCGTTGGAAATGGGCAATAGGTTGGAAATGTGCAAAAGATTCCTTTATGATTAGAAAAAGGTCGACTTGTACCAAAAAACATCTTGATGCACCTGGAACTAGACATACTTGCCAGTCTCCTCAGCATACAGCTGGGAAAACAGCCTTGCTTTTCAGAAATAGAGTAACCCAATGGACTGTGTCAGGAATTCAGCTAAAAATGTCCTTATGAAGACCTAAGGCTAATTTGCATGTAAACTGTTACTCCAATCAAGTTTATACTGAGACATGGCAAATTACTGAGCAGTTGTACCAAAACAGGAATACAGTATTAATCCATTAACAGTACTGATCCAGGACTTTCTACAGGACTGGTTCTAGGAGAGGCAGACCCATGCTGGCTGGCTCTAACAAAGCCCAGCAGGTACTAGATGTGATTGTTGTTTGCTTGCATTTTACATACCTGCACAAACCATTCTGCATGACTTAACTTACCTTTGTCAATTCCCTGCCTTTTTCAAGACCAGCTGGACCTAGCCTTGTGTGAGGGACTGTTACCTGAACCAGCTAACCCTGCTCCATGTGGAGCAACTGTGACCTATTCCTGAATTTTGAAACCTGTTCATTTATACACCCTGTAATCCCTTTACCCAAGCAGCAAGTGCTACATCTTCCAGTAAAGCCCATTCCTAAAGAAAAACCTAGAAAACTATCTTGTATCAGTAACTAAAACTCCAAACTAGTGTTTGAGCACATGAATTCCTTTCTGCCTCCCCAGCCTTTCATGTACAGAAGGGACTTCCCATCCTCTGCAGAAGGGTCTGTACAATTGAAACTCATTTAGACACTTCTTAGAAGAGGATATTGTATTTAATTAGTCCTTTCCATATGTGGGGAACTCAGTCTAGGACAACTCTGTAAACTCTTTCCAGCAAGTACATCACTGCAAGTAATTTGGTATTTCAGCAATAGCTCTTCTGTAATATCTGGGTTCACTTCCCAAAGCTAGGTCACCAGTACATGCCCTGAGCTGACATTCAGCTCTGCAGCTGCTTTTCTTTTTCTGCCTTGTTTTCTATATGCACAAATTGGGAAGGAGCATGCATGGACTTTAATAAGACCCTTCAATCTGGACAATTTAGGAGTGGCCCTAAGATTTGCTGCAGATAAAACCTTTGTCTTTGTAGGATTGGTCACACATGAACTTGTAGACTGGTCTTGATGTGGTAATATAGAAAAAAACCTACAACTTTATTTTCTGAGTCAGTAGTATGTTTACCTGCAAATTTAAAAATAAGTGAATAAAAAAAAAAGCTTTTTGGCAACTTATGTTTCTTATTTAAAAGAACAAAATCCTTTCCATCTTCTGTATCATCTCGTGCTCCACTTCTGCTATCCAATTGTCTTTAAAATGTTGCATTCTAGTAACACCAGCACAAACAACACAGTGCAGGCTCTTCCATTCAGTTGTTTTAGATGAAAGGCTAAATATTTTCCGCCAAATTAAAACCAAAATATCAAAATAGCCCCTCTGCAATGGGAATAAGTGCTATGCTATGTGTTTTAGCAATGCTAGCAGCATTCAGTGGAAAGCTGACTGCATGCTCCTTCTTTGCATGCGTCCTTCTTTCACTATGTGTAATAGAAAAGCATTTTAATTTTGTTCACTCCTTAAAGCTTTTAATTGATATAACTCATTAATTAAGAAATTTTATATTTTACAGAATATATGGAGCATCACCAAATCTGTTTCTGGCCCTGCAAAACCTAGTCAAGCAAAAGAAATAAAGTACCTCTCATCAAACAAATATATAGGTTTATTAGAACGTCTTCATGTTTTAAACATGCAATGGTTTCACAATTTCTTGTTTTCTGCTAATCTCAGAAGTGTACCCTAATGATAACCCCAAGCACCTGTTAAAAACCCAACATCTCCACAGATGAATAATTAAAAAATATAGGCTACGTCTTCCAATGGTACAACTATGTGAAAAAACAAAACTCAGTATTTACAAAAAATGCCTGGAGTCCAAATACTGCTAAAGAACATTGTCAATTTAATTACAGAAATTGTAGAACACTCACAGGGCACATTTATGCTAACAAGCCCCAAAGTGAAAGCCTAGATTTTTTTAACATATTTTGAAAAACCTGAAAATTACAATTTTGAGTCTGTTTAATGTTTTTTATATATTGGTCATTACCCAGCTTAGCGTCTTCTCTGCTTAACTGTAAGGTATAATAGAAAAATTATTCAATTCCACAAACATGACAATTCTGTTAGTATATCTAATTGCTTTTTAATACATATTTTATGTACAAATAAAGTAGTAACACAAATAGAAAACTAGGCAAAGGATAGCATACTTAACAGGAAACATTTGCCATTTCAGTAACTGTGAATAATTACCTACTTGCAAAACATATGCAGTACATGTTATGTGCACAAATACATACACCTCCAATGCCCCTGAAAGCATTTTTTGGACTATAAAATAACTTCAGGCTCACAAACCTTCACCAAGAACTGGTGAGAGCTGTGTCAAAAAAGATAGTCTGTTAAACATGAGCCATTCCACCATGCTGTCCTTTGGATTCTAGTGCTTTGAACAACAAAACAGAAAATGGTAACAAGAAATGTGGAGAGAAGAGCCAAGATTTTCTTTAGTGACCACAAAAATCTAATTTTTCCTTTTTTTTTTTGTTATTTTGAGCTACAATCTTCACTCTTCTTTGCTCAGAATAGTCAATGGTATGTCTGGGAGCTTCTGAAGTGGACAACAGGATGAATATGATTTTACCCTGCACCTAGCTCTATTAATTTCTGCTGTCATTATTGTGACAAAAGTCACTGTTGTGGCCTCCCTGTCAGAGCAATCTTGTTTGTCTGGTCTTGGTGGGAAAGAGAGACTCAGAGAGCTCAGGAAAATGGAGCACACGGGTAGCTGTACATCTCAAATTGATTCTCAGGACTTTGAAACCACAGCAAAACTTAAGGAGCTTCAAAACCCAGTCTCCAGGTAAAAGATAAACTCCACAGAAAATATAACAGGATTATTTACAAGCTGTAGGAAATACTCATTTGACTTGGCATGCATTGTAGAGAAAACAAGCATACCTTGAATGCTTTACAATTAGTACATGTGCTGTGATAACTTTTTATTGCAGTTTACTGCAAATTTTGAAGACTATATTGTCATGATACGCCAAAAAAAGAAACAAACCAGCAACACTGATGATTTTTATACGCTTCCAGAAAACTTGTTTCATTCTCAGATCTGTGTCTTTGAGTATATAGATTCTTCAGCTCTTACCAAACAGCTGCATTTTTCCAAATTTATGGGTCTATCTGCTTGACAGCTAAATCTGGCTTGACTCTAGCTGTCTTAGTGAAGAAGAAAGAAAAAATGCAATTCTCACCCATAAAGCAAGTGGTTCTGATAGCCATGATGAGTAAACATCCACAGCACTGAAGGATATGCCTTCACAAGGGCTGTTGAATTTCACCAACTGAGAACTGCTAGACTTTTACAAGATAAAGCAGTATGATCAGTTAAACTCCCAATAACTCAGAGCCTTTCTAACCATGTTGTTTGTCTGGACAGTCAGAATGTTCTCCTAACTCTTCTTTTTGTTTGTTTTTTTTTGTGATCCTGCTCATATCATTTTCTTTCCTTGTGACTTCACTGGACAACCACAAGAAGTTTTAGGCATTAATACTAGAGAGTGGAGTTACCCCAACATATGCCAACTCCACTATTTTTACTGAACATATGCCAACTCCACTATTTTTACTGCTATGAACAACAAGCAATCAATGCACTTAGTATTTTAGAAACAAAAAACCTTGAAATACTAAATTTTACTTAGAAAAATAATTGCTTTATTGTTGTCACACCTTCCTGATCAGTTGTTCAAGTCCTAAATATCTTTCAGAAAATAATTTACATGCTGCAGAATACCTTATGGAGCAATGCAGCACATTTTCTCTCATGGACATCACAGTCATTCCTTGCTACCATGCCTGGTGCCTTTGACCAGCATAAAGTGCTGTGCTATAACCTTCCCAAGTGCTGTTATGGGGCTGCAAGCCCTGCCTGCCCTGGGCCAGTCTCAGGTTGGAATGGGGATGAAGCTGGTCGATTTGGAGTGGGGTGACTCTCTCCAGGTGTTCAGGCTATGGGTTGGACTCCTGTGATTGGTAAAAGAAGTCTGTCGCCTGCTGTTGCTGTTTGAATCTTCTTTACTCAGTGTTTGCTTTATTTTTTGGCAGCAAGGGAAGCTCTGTATGCAGTCTTGCAGGAGATGCCCACTGAAGAACATGTAGATCCATGGGTTACAGCAACTGTTCAGACTGGCCAACAGAGCCGTGACCGTAGTCGCAGTGTTTTCAGAATCTGGTGAGAGGGGAAGAAAGTGGTTTAAACATCAAAAGAACATTTCCACCATTCAGTCAGTTGATTCATTAACTGCTGGATTTATTTTCCTGAATGCTTGTAGTTCTAAAAGTTGAGCAGCAGCATTTGAAACAAGTAATGAGGACACAATCAGGAAAATTCTTATTGCTGTAAGGCTGCCATTGAAGTCAAAAGGGGGTTGAACAAATTTTATGTAAGGGAAAAATGGAAGTTAGCCCTATATCACAAAACAGTAATGGTCTTCTACCTTCAATAATTAGTTATATTACCAAATACTGTCTCTATATATTTAGTCTCATCAATTATTAGTGACCTTTCTTTTTGACTATTGAATCTCCAAAGAAGTATAATTGCTGTGTTACACAGTTTTGCAGATTAAAAGAATCTCTTCGATGAAACCTAAAAATACCTATCTCTTCAAGTAAGTTTGCATTTCTTTTGAAGAAACAAAAAATTTTATCTACTACAAGTCTTTATTTCTCTGTAGAGATCTGCATTTAGGCTTGACTTTAGTCTCATATCAGGGACAATCAATGTTGTCGCTACAGCAGGTGATAATTTTGGGATATTAAAAGAAGTAGGAATTCCAGCATTTTTATTCACTGTTTTCTCATTAAACAAACCCTGTGTTGCCTGCCATTCCCGATGTAATAACTTATAAACTTACCAGTTATTTTCAGCCAAGTTTAACAGCGAGATAGGTATCTCCAAAACACTAAGTTACCAGTTTCATGAGAAGTGGTGGCTGACTAAAGGAGTTACGCAGAGGTGACTGCTCTGTTGAGAGGAAGGGCTAAGGGTGTTCTCAACCCCATTGTTAGACAACATGGAATGTATATGCAAGACAGGTACAGGGAAGAAGGCTTATTAAGCTCTTTGCTCATATAATTTACTCATGACATATATGTGTGTATGCTTAAAAACAGTGCAAAACATTTCTAAAGTTTTATTAATCAGCAGCTTCAAACAGAAGAAAATGTTGCTTGAGTCACATTACCGCGGCAAGTATTTCAGTTCCCATCTGCTAATTTTGCTCTGGATGAGAGAGAACGCGGCGGCTGCTGCTCCTTCCCAGGGGCCCAGCTGCCATCAGCTGCCCCTGGCGCAGGTCGACCCGAGCCTCCCTGCCCCAGCGCGGCAGCTCCCCGGGGCCGCCCCGTCTATGAGTGCGGCCGATGCCGGCGGCGCGGTCCCAAGGGCTTCAGCTCGCCTAACACCGGCGTCTGCGGGGCGGAGGGCGTTCAGCCGCTATTCACCGGCGGGGAGAGGGGGCCGTTCCGCGACGGCCTGCTCCGGTGCCGCTCTCGTTTTCCTCGCCCTATCTCCCACACCCTCGGCTCAGGACGGCGCACCGCCTCAGGGAAAGCCGCCTGCGGCCCCGAAGGACCCTAGCGTCCGCCGGTGGCGGCCGCAGGAAAGCAGTGGGGAGCCCTCCCGATTCCCTCCGGGGTCTGCCCCGTCACCTACCGACCCAGGGGAAGCGCTGGTCCCAGACGGACCACATCTGGATGGTGAAGAAGGGTGCCCAGCAGACGACGTACGCCGAGACGATGACGAAGGTCATCTTGACGGTACGGATCTTGGCGCGGGAGATGGTCTTGACGCTGCTGACACAGGGGGCGAGCAACAGCCCCCGCCGTGGGTCTCCGCCGCCCGCCCGCCGTAAACCGCCCCCCGCAGCCTCCCCGGGGCGCGTCTTGCCCTTGACGTTGCGCCAGATGCGGTAGCAGATGAAGCCGTAGCAGGTGACGAGAATGAGGACGGGCGCGACGAAGATGCCGCCGGTGATCCAGGTGATATAGGCGCGGGGACCCCAGGGCATGATGAAGTGCGCCCAGCAGTCGTAGACCTGCGAGCCGCGCTCCACTTCGCTGAGGGAGAAGATGAAATACTGCGGGGTGCTGAGCAGCAGGCTGAGCGCCCAGGCGGCCGCGATCATCCCGTAGGAGCGCTTGGTGGGCTGCTGCAGCGTCTTCAGGGGGTGGCAGACGGCGATGTAGCGGTCAGCGGTCATGGCCACCAGCATGTACGCCGAAGCGAACATGCCGAAGACCTGCAGGTGCTTAACGACGCGGCAAAGCCCGTCGGGCCCATGGAAGCGGTGGGTCACCTCCCAGCAGAGCTGGGGCAGCACCTGGAAAAAGGCCACCACCAGGTCGGCCAGGCTGAGGTGGCGGATGAAGAGGTGCATGCGGGATGCCTTGCGCGGCGTGCGCCGCAGGGCCAGCAGCACGCTGCCGTTGCCCACCACCGCCACGGCAAAAGTGACGGCCAGCACCGCGATCTCCAGCTTCGCCAGCTCCTCGTCCCGCCCGAAGGGGTCCCAACCACCCAGGCTGCCGTTGGGCGACCCCGACCACGCCTCAGGGCTGGGGCTGCTGCCGTCGTCGCCGCCGCCAGGCTCCGCCGCCTGCCACCGGCTGCCGTTCCCAGGCGAGGTTTCCTCCCGGGGGGAACCGGCGCCGCCGGCGAGGCGCATGGAGGGGGCTGCGCGGGGGGGCCCAACCCGACCCCCGCTCGTCTGCACAGCTGTCGCCGCTGCCCGCCGCCTCCCTGCTCCGGCGGAGCGGAGCTCCGGCTCAGGTGTCTTTATCCCCTGCGACGGGAGGCGAGGCGAGGGGGGAGCTCCCGTGCCAGTGGCTGCCCAGAGCCTGACGCCAGCCCCCTCCTTTCCACGGCTGCCTCCGCCGGCGCACGCTCGTCCCGCCGTGCCCCCGGAGGGGAACGCTTCGTAGAGGCACTGGGGCAGCTCCGCCCAAAAAGTGCTTCTCCAGGGATTGGGGGAAACGGAGTCCACCACCCCTCGCCTGCGTCCCAGGAGCCCGATGGGGCAGCGGGGAATCCTCCTCGGGCCGAAACAGTGACTGGAGAGCTCCTTCACGGCCAAGTAAAGCAGCACTTAGAAGTTTAATTGAGAGTAAAAATGTTGCCGTAGGCGTGCAGAGTAGGGGGAGATCTGTCAGTGTCAGTTTACACGCTCCCAAGCCCGCTTCTGGCCGATGCAAAGGAGACGATTGGTAAGAAGTGCTGGTTTGGCTGCGAGAGAGATCCCCTCTGTGCCTTTGGCATCCCTTCATAGTCGTGCTAGGATAAACCCCAGCAAAGTGAGTGATTAGGAAAAACTGCACAGAGTTTGAAAGCAACCCACTATACACAATATTTTTAAAGGTTTCAGGATTTCATCTGGGACAATAGATGTCATCTAGATATGAGTATATAGCTCTAAAACATCTTTCTGCTAGTACAATCAGAATCTGATCTTTTCCTAAAGGGGTCCTAGAAGTGGGTAAGTTAAATTTCTGTTTTAAACATATTTGCGCTGAGAGAGGAACTCCCCTTAATTCCTTTGACATAAAGAATATATGCTTCTGAACATGCTAGAATTGTTCAAGGCTTTATCCCTGGCTTTTTGCCTTTTTCTGGGTTTACATCCATGCCAGCCTGCTGCTGCCCTTCCCTTGCTTGGGAGTCAGTAGCAGTAGTTTAGGAGGACACCTGCTCTGACAGTGCAAATAATTGGCATGAGCTTTTCCATAAAAAGTTGCAACCCCACCCCCAAACCTGGAATACAGAAAAAATGTGGCTGTCCTAAGTTTCCAGTAAACTTATTTCTTTAAAGGTGCCTTTATTCCAAAGCTTATTTTTTATGAGCAGTTCAGTGCATTATTATTACTGGCTTAGTGCCAGTTCCATCATACATTGTGAGCACTACTGAAGGTATTGGTAAAAAACTAAAATTTTTGAAGTAAAGAAATGTTGTGAGTCAAACTCACATTCTACACACACACACACAGACAGTTTCCCACTTTTCAATAACAGATCCATAATGTTACCTTAGCTATACATTGTATTAGACCTAGGAAACCATATGCGCCACTCAACACATCAGTGTGCGTAGCTTTAGGTTTCAGGTCAAATACAGAGGAAAATTAAAGCCACATCTCACAAATCTCACAATGCTGCACAGCTTCCAAGGCCTCTTTCACATTCAAAGCATCATATTCTGTCATGAGGAGAATTCTTTGCCTGTCACTCTGACATGCTTTACAGGAGCTGAACACTGTGTGAATAAATGGTGTTACTCAGGAAACTCTACTAACAGGTTTTCTGCTGTGCAAACTGTGCAAGGATCAAAAAGCTCTACTCACTACTGGGTACATCATCCATTAACAGAAGAGGTGAAACTTCAGGTGTGACACAGGTATATTTATAACAGCCAGACAATAAGATAAGGGTCGTTGTGCTAGTTTAGAGTACTGAGAGTTTGTCGAGCCTGTATCATCTCAGAAACATCCCTTTCCAACCAATACTCTGTTTCTCTGAATAGTGTGTGTAAGAGCATTTTCAGAGCAAAGGGCTGGAAACTTGCCTCAGAATCATTGCACAAAGCTGCACCTAGTGATTACATGCAATGAAATTGATAATGATTTTGGCTGCCTTGTATTCTGCCAGAGTATATTTGTTCTTGCTAGGCACACAGCTTTCTATAAAAATTTCTAAGGATGGCAAGGGTTTCTAGCATATTCTCTGCTGGTATACAAATTTCTGTAAAAGTGCTTAAAGGTCATCAGATATTATAGAATCATACAATGATTTGGGTTGGAAGGGACCTTAAAGATCATCTAGTTCCATCTCCTCTGCCGTGGTCAGGGGCACCTTCCACTAGACCAGGTTGCTCAGAGCCCTGTCCAAGTCTTCCAGGGATGAGGCATCCACTGCTTCTCTGGATAATTTGTTCCAACACCTAATCACTCTCATATCTTTCTGCATGTTGAATCCACTGATGACTGAATGGCTTCTGTAAAATACTCAAAAACCTGTTTGGAACATGATGTGGTTTGCTGCCAAATGAAGTAGTTTTCCATTCATCCCCTGCTGTTATGGTAGTGACTTACTGCCTTTAGACAGTCTCATCTTCCATGGCTAAAGAAATACTTTGAGCAAGTTAAAGGCTCAGGACTGTAATTCTGGGAAATTGATGATGGTTTGTATTCTGCAAGATAATTTTTCATCAAAAAGTAGAGGGCTTTCAGCATAATTTTCTTCAAGGAAACTGCCAGTTCTGAATTGTAGCTGTTCACAGTCAAAACATGATTGTCTGCCAGGTTTTGTAAAGAGTTACTCTGGTTGTTAGAGTTGCACAAAAGCAATATAAGCAAAAAAAAAGGTCAAGCTTTTTTTATCAAATAAATTTCTCACGCAGGATGAGGGTTAAATCACTGCTAAAAAAAAGGACGCCTGTTTATTTGTAGAGGATTCAGCTGTCTTGTTAAACAGCACATAAACCATCTATATAGATGCAAAGAGCTATCTCCTATGATCTGTCTCCAAGCTTGATGTATCTGTACTGCTTCCTTCCACAGACACTATTTAGTAGGTAAGAGAGTTTGATAGCTCTTTTCAGAGAGCCGTGAGACCTAGATACCAAGTATGGGAGAAAGCCCATGTTCTGAGTGAGGGACTGCTAAAAGCTGGGGACACCAGGGATGTAAGCAGACATCCCATTCATTTATCATCCCTGGGAAGTAATTGTCACCTGAAGACAGGCAGGACTCAAAGCAGCCTGCTGAAAAAGATGCTTTATTGGCCTAGCTTTTTGGCTGGCAGAGCAAAACCAAGCAGAGAATTGCCCCCAGAATGCATCCAAAATAGATTACAAGTCTGAAATCAGAGTTCTGTGGTACAAGACTAAGAAGCAAGTAAGTCTGAAGGAAAACTCCCACTGTGGAAAATGTGGATTTAAGAAACCTGTAAGATACAGGCCTTCAGGATTAGCCCTCAGGATTCAGTTTGCAAAAGCCCAATTCATTGTCTGGAAATGTCTAAAAATGACCAGGAAACACAGAGCCTTAATGTTGTGCCCCAAGTTTTCATTTGCTTATTAAATGAAACTACATCCAGATCCAGATTCTAGTATTTGTACACATAGGAAAGCGTGTCAGACCACCCCTGTCATACCTTGTTTCTTTCCATGATGGAGGCTACTGTGGTATTCAAAGCAGCACTACAGAGCAGCCTATACAGCTAAATATCACCACCACAAGAACCAGTGCATTGTCCTTCTTCTCCCTTTGCCTCCCTGGTTGCAGCCTTGCTGATGTGGCTGATAGCAATCAGGGCCTTTGGGAATCAGAGGGTTCAACCATTAATGCCCTTGCAGAAGTGTTAACACAGCAGCTTTGCAGCCTCTCTGGACTTCAAAGCAGTGAAGGAAATGGGCTTTTGGTGGGATGATAGACCTTTGCATGTTTATAACCTTGTGGAAGGAACATATAAAAAAAACCAAACAAGGTGAAAGCTCCTTTCTTTCCCCATTACGTCACATAGCTCAGACTTTCAGCACACCCAAGGCACAATAAGATCTGAGACAGTTTAACTAGAGCCTCAACCAGCAATCTGTCATTTAAGCTGAAGGATTAAAGTCATTGGGGCATAAATACATGGATTCATTCAATGCTGTCATTGACAGGAAAGGAAAAATTTAGAACTGAGCTTCCTCATGTTACATCTGCCTTGTGAAATGATAGAACTTCAGACTTTCCAGACCTGAAAGAAACTTAATAGACATTTTATGCTTCTACAGCTACTACTTCAGTGTTTTTGCTTTAAGCACATAATCAGTCGTTTTATCTCAGTTCTCTTACTTCAGAGATGTTAAAGGCTCTCACTAATGAGCTTTAGTATGACTTGAGCCAGTTTTTAAATTACTCCTATCTAGAATTTCATTCCATCTGTAACCTACTGTTTGTATCACACCTACCATATGCTTCCTTATGCATTTTGCAAGTTTTGATCTAGGGGCAATTTAGTAATGATTTTTTATGTTGTTGTTTTTTTCCCTAGTTAATATTCACTAAGCCAAACCAAAGGAAAATATTTTATAAAGTTTGGTGGCAGAAGTTATCAGTAAAAACAAAGTGAAATGAACATTTATGGTTATTCATATGATTTCTTCCTAGAAACCACTTGACACAGTGAGATATGACTCTATTACAAAAATATTTAATACTAGTAAAAGTTCTCTTCAGGCATTTGAAGTAGTAGGAAGGAATACAGACAAATTCATACACAACGATTTTTCTGAGGGATTTAACTGCAACTGACAACAACACTATCAACTTCTAGGAAATAGTCCATTTCTGTAAAAGCTAGCCACTGTACAAAATTGGCTTATTTATCCTGGAACTATGTTGAGAATTGAAAGCATACTGTATTTCAGAATGCACTGGCAGAGTATTACTGCTTCAGAATTCTAATTGAGAGACCAAGCCACTTAACATGTACAGAATAAAGGGAATAATGTTTCTGATTATGACAAAATCTCTTTTAGTAGCTATCCTTAAGAATCACATCCTATTTTAAAATTTTAAATTAAAGCATTTTAAAATTAACTGGTTTTGAAGCAATGTATGTCAGTGTTCAGTGATCATTTTGAAGATACTGTTGAGATAGAATATTGGTGTTTGATGCAGAATACTGATGAAACTATTAATGTAAAGAAAATATCACTCAATCTGTACTAAGAATATTGTGGCAGGAGCATTCTCACAAGCTTGGTAGTTCAGGGTGCTACCACCACACTCATTTTATCACATTAATTTGAAATAGGACCCAGTCTTTCTAACAGACTGGAGGAGGTCTAAATGTCAGCTAATCTTATGGATGCTTATGGGACATTCATTGTTCCAGTTTCTACAGGAATATTCTGTGAGACTACCCTCTCCATATAAAGTCCAATTCTCTCTCGAACAAATTTGACTAAAAATGTTTTAATCAAAATGCCTTTTCATTAGAATGCCAGTTTTTCATAGATATCTGTATAATGGCTTTGGGAAAAACATTTTCTTCATTCTAACACATATTGCTGGTCGAAATTTTGGAAGTTGGGAGAGATGGAAAGAGGTGTTGATCTGCTAAGGGTAATTTTTTATCATGTCCATATTGTAGGCAGAATTTTCTGATGCTACTTTATTGGCATGGTGCTTTGCATCACTACCTGAGGAAACCTCTAGAGAGGAACAGGGTGTGCAGTCCAACTGGCTCAGTAGAGCTGATACTTGATGTTATCCAGGTTTTGCTCATGGTAATCACTGTGCCTCTCAGTGGATCTCCAAAAGAAAAGAACTCCAACCCAAGATTGCCACAGTTCTACACAGAACTTTGATAATTATGTGGACTAGCACGGCTTCTTCAAATCCAAATCTAATGTGTCGTGTACAAGCAGTTCTAGTCCTTGCAGCTCTGTGATAAATTGCTTGAACGGATAAGACTTGGCAATGCAGAGTATATTTCATCATTACCTTAACATACAACTTTAGGATCCTGAAGGCTGCAGATGCATTATGTTCTTCAACCTGAGTTGTGGCATGCAGCATGTTCAACATGCAGAAGCAAAGAACACATTCCCTACTTGCTTCCAGTGTGTCTTCTCTTATCACATTGACTGTCTCTCTCTGAGCCAGCAGCAAGCTGGCAATGCAGACAGCTCAGACTCTCCTCTGCTCAGGCCTCTCCAGAGACAAAACAAAATAAATAATGGTACTGAGGAGGGCAGAGGAGGATCAGATGTTGAAAGTTGGGGAGAAAAAGCTGAAATGGGGTAATGTGAGAATGTGAAAGAAGAATCCAGGCAGGGTGATGGGAGGGAGTCCTGTGTCTCAGGCATGGGCACAGCAGAGATGTGCTGGTGTCTCCACCTTAGTTTCTCACACTGATGAGGTAGATCTGAGAGTTGAAGAAGGCTGGAAGAAGCAGAGAGGAAAAGAGAGAATGATTGATGGTGTTTAGGTGGTGCATTGAGTATCCTGGCTACTGATTTCATTGTTTTTCCTAAATGCATGTGGGTGGAGAATGGTTCTTAGCAGCTCTAGGTCAAACACAGCAAGATTTTTGCGTAGGTGTGTAAATTGCTGTAAGATAAATTGTGTCATGGCAAGTACTTAGATTTAGGAGAACTTCCTGATGTTAGCTACTTCAAGGCCCTTTGAGGGGTTCTTGCTTTATACTTTAAACTAGTACTGTTTAACATTTTCACTCCAAACAAGTTGTCTACCTGACAGTTTTAAGAAGTCTCTCTTTTCATGTCTCTCATCATCATATTTAGCAGGTCTATAACACATACCATTTTACTTGTTCCTTTTATGACCAGAGGAAATGTTGTGTGCTTCTAGGATAAAGAAGCATAATAAAGCAATAAATTTTAGGAGATAGGAAGTACTAATGAACCAACTAGCATGGCAAGAGAGGAGAAGCACTCCCATGAGATGCACCCAAAGTATATAATTTTATGTCCAGTGAATAAGCATTTCTTAATGGTTTCTTGGTAAGTTTTGCCATTACATTGCTTATGCTTTATTTGCCAAGAGCAAGATTAGTAAAACAAGTGAAATGGCTTGTTTGGACTAGAGAAAATAGGTTTTGTAATTTTATTTTTCTACCAGCTGTACAGGGAGAATCACAGGTGATAGTAGTAGTGTAGCTGGATCCAGATCACATACAGATAGGGCAGAAGAGTAAAGAGAGTTTGAAACAGAATTCAGGAGTTAGAAGCCAGCACATGGAGAATAAATATCACTATTTCATACTGCTTGTGATTTTCTCTGAATCTTTGCTAACTGGTATGGAAATCACTGTGCTACATATTTCACCTAGGAAAGCCCTGGGAATCACCAGGAGAGTACCTATAAGGAAGAGTGTGGTCCATGTACAAATACAATAGCAACACCATCCAGAACAAGCCTTCAAACATTGTAATATGTGATTTTTGAGATATTACAACTGCAGGAAAGGCAGTAAAATATGTGATGTAAACCCACATTTGTGCTTAAGTTCTTAGGTCAGAGTTTGGATAAATTGGATATGCCATACGAAAAAATTTTCTTTAACATTATGGACTTCATGTTTAAATTAGCTGTTTCTGCTTTATTTCAGTCCTTCTGTCTACAACATTGCAAAAGAGCCTTACAACTTTAACACTTATGCCCCTACCTGTGAGAATACTGATTTCCTCTACTTTTTTCACTCTGAATAATATGGGTCATCACTATCTTATCATCTCAAGTGAGTTCAAGGAAATGCTTGTCCTTGTTTTGAACAAGTCAGCATCCTTCTTCTGTTTCTGGCACTGTCACCACCACCACCTCCAGTTTGAGGAGAATCAAATCAATTAAAGAGAGTTTATCTGATCTTCCCCAGGACACTGAATCTGTTATTTTGTGAGCCAAGTGTATCCCTAGAGCTGCCACAGAAATCACCTATTCTCTTGCCTATTGCTAGTAATTAAACCATTAATTTACTACATTTAATTAATGTTTATAGAGGATTTACAGTTAATATTCATGTTGTGTACAAATGTTGCTTATTTATTAATTCTTTTAATTGATTAAGAAGAGTAGAGTGCCATTTTCAGTTCCTTGACATAGTATAATGTCTTCAGCCTTTGTAAGAACACAGCTTTTGTTGGAGTGGGACTTAGAGTAAAACCCTTTTAATAAAGACTCCCCTTCTTTTGCTTCATTATTAGCTTGTGCATAACAAACCCTTCTGAGTTATAGAACTAGCAGTCACCTTATCAACAGGAATTAGAAGCTTTGTAGTGAAGCCTGTTCTGGCTCACTCACTAGAAAAACTCTAAACTTTTTAGGATAGCTACAGAAGAAAACAAAATCAATCACTAGACAGGATAAATTGATTAAAATGTGTTTTCAAGGAATTTAGAGCTGTCAAGCTGCCACCTTATGGACTGAAGGAATAAGATATTCATGACCCAAATGAATTTTAACTTAGTAAAATAAAAGAACCTAACACAAGTACATATTTTCAATTTTTATTCTCTTGACTTCAAGGTTATTGAAGGGGCTTTAGAAATTCCCTTTTTTCAAACTGTCAGTTGTTGCAGCTTTCAAGCTCTCACAGGGAAGCTTGAATAGCCCTCTGAAATTAGCAGAGCTAAATCTGGCAAACTAAAGAACTAAGAGCTGGTAAAGCAAGAGCTGCATGTGAATTTACCTGGTAATACTATAAAAGTGTTTGGTCAGCAAACTCACAAGTTATTTGATATGTGCAACAAGTTCAGGAGTTAAATATGCAAGGGGAGTGTAATTCCAAATTCAGGAAGTGTCCCAAGGCTTCAGTGCTGTCTCAGTCATCAATGAGACCCTGAAATATTAGCTAGAGAGGTGACTATTGGCAACTCATATTATGAATGATGTAAAGAAATTCATTGCCAGTGAATGATTCTGGACAAAATAGTGGTCACATAATTTGGATACAAGAAATCCTGGGAAATACTACCTGAAATACTGAGAAATCTTCTTCATCTCAATTTCTTGCCACCCTCTAGGACTGGAAACAGTCTTAAAACACCACACAGCTTTTCATGTTCCCTCATGCCATCTACTCATTCTCATATGCCATTTGATAGTGTCATCAGCAAGAGCATTCAAGGTTTATAGCACCCTGCCCACAAAAGCATCAGAAGTGTTTACAGCTTGGGTGTTTCCTAAGACAAATTGATGTGTGCCATGACTGCATGGCAAAATGTAGATTTGGGTCACTACATCAATGATGTGCAGCAGTAACTGCTGAAGCTCTGAAGAGACTGATATAGCAAGCTCACCTGTGCAGTTTGTGATAGTCTCTCTTCAGCAAGGAACTGGGATCTTGTTTTTAGAGTATTCTGTGGCTTGATATCAGACTTTGGGTCATTTACTAGGAAATATTAAATCCTTGACATTCTCCCAGCTCTACAATTCTATGATCTTGTACTATTTAATAACTTACATTTACTTGATTTTTGTTTGCTATTTTATTCCAACTAATTCCAAAATAATTCCAGAACTCCAAAAGGTTTTTGCTTTGTATTACACTAGGATAGGCTGAGTATTGGGAAGAAAACATTTCATTTTCCCATAAAACTCATATATAGAGACATGAAAATCTTTCTTTTATGGCACATTTTGTTGTTGCTTTCCATATCATGTCCTTTTATGATTTGTTTAGAAAAAATACATTAGTAGAGAACATTGGCTTCATAAAAATATAATTCAATTTGCAAATCGAATGTAACTTGCAAATAGCAGGTTGTAAATCAGTTACTTTTGGTCTTATATAAGAGGCATATCTTGCTCTTTTTCTCTGTGTGTGTGTGTTTTTTAAGATATCAGTTTCTTATGTCAAGAAAATGTGAAAATACTGTAATCTTTTTAAAAGACTATAGGAACAAAGATTTTTGCCAAGCTCAAAGAGATGAGAGCCACAGAAACTTTTTCAGTCTTTACAAATTTGGAGCAACTACTCAAATTTTAAAATCTGAGATCTTGATTACTAATGGACAATTATTCTGAAGTTATTATACTTTATAGAAGTATAATCTAGGAGTGCTTGAACTTCCTTAAACCAGAATTAACTTTTAATAATTTCCAGCAGAACTTCAAAAGACTGAAATATGGAAAATGTAAAACTTAGAGCATCCTAAGAATTTACTGTCACAAGGATCAGGACAGTATAACCATTAACTTGAGGTAATATTAGAAGTCTGGTGAATATATAGTAACAAACTGCATATTCATGAGCTTCCTGTGGGGGTATTGAACAAAAAGTATAAAAAGTGCTGAAAAATAAAGGGCAAAATTGGACTTTTATAATGAAACTAAGCTAGAAGATCAATAAAAGCTTTCAATTTCCAAAATATTATGAGGAGAGAATAGGAACTCCATAGCTAAAAAAAAAGTGATTTTTTTTCATTACTCCTTATCCTCATTATTCAACCTGTTTCTACAGAGGAGGCAGAAAAAGAAGAGATGACAACTACATAGTATCAAGATGAACAAAATACCTAAACTGGCTTTATTTCTTCAGATCAGAGGTAGACTGTAACATCCCAGGTGAGTTTGCCAAAACACAGTACAACAATTAGGTGAAAGAACTCCATTTAATAACTGCAGTATGATGTAAAAGATGCCACTTTAATTTAAGCATGAATAGCAATGCTTATTGACAAAAACATATTCTGAAAGCTGACATGAACTAACCTTAGCAGAAATTCTTAGCAACTATTAATTTGCTGAATAAGCTCTTTGAATGCCTCTTTTGGAGTGACTGCCTTACACAGTTCCATGGATTCTTTGGAGAACACTAGTTATAACTAGCAAAGTGACAGACATGTGCCTCAATAGGCATTCAGAGAGGTCATTAAGATTTGGTCTGCTCTTTCTTGCTTCTTTGGATGATGCTGACGCATGTGCTTTGAATAAAATTACTTTGCAGTGCAAAAACACATCCTCATGTGCCTGGCAACCTTAACACAATTGCTATTGAAATCAGGACAGAAAAACTCCAGACAAATTCAGAATGTGCAGTAAGGACTGGCTAAGTCTTCATAAATTTTATCTTCTTGGTTGGACTGCAGATGTTCTTTCAGGATGATAGATATCCAAATTAGTATTGCCTTGTAGATTTATTAAGTAACACCATCTTTCACAGTATTATTATGCACTTTTCTTTTATGCAGTTCAATTCATCAATATGCAAGAAGTTTGATTTTGAAATGCATTATGCAGAAACATTGCCTGATTGCTCTGCACAAACAAGAAAATTCTCTCTTAGGTGTCTGTTAGCAGGGTCACTTAGTGACAAAAGCATTTTTCTGAAAGGATTTGGTTTATCTGCAGAATGAGGTTCTTTCTTCTGTACTAAGACGAAACACAGTTAACAATTATGTTGGCTCATAGAGATCTCTTCAGACTTTCTGGAACCAAATGATAAGAGAACCACCAAGGAACTGTTGTGCCTATTGCACATTGCAGTGAAACAAGCAGATGTGCAGGGCTATAGGAAGAAGCAGAACAGGGATTAATATAGGTTAACATCTTGAGGGTTTTGTTTCACTTCCTGGAATGTGAAGTGAATTTTTTGTAGATTTATTGGGATCTATGGATGCAAAGTGAGTATTTGCAGAACAGGAGACTGCACAAGATACAAAGCTAGGCAGACTGAGCTATCCCATGTATGTACTCTCTAGTATTTTCTAAGGAACATTGCAGATTTTCTTGTGATACCGTGAGCACATCCAAATATTTTGTGTGAGAACTCTTGGGGAAATTAATTTCCTCAAACAAAATTAATAAATATATACAGCCATTAAAAAGAATGCATGTAGTATTTTCCCTTTGCTTCTCTTGCATAGATTTCCTGTCTTTCTGGGTTTGTAAAACAACATACAAGGACTTGGAGCAATTTGTATGTGCATTGCAGATGCCACAGGAACAGCCTCCTTGTGTGCCTGCATTTGGCAGAAGAATATGTAGAATAAACCAAAAGTTTTGAATTGTTATTTATTGTTTATCAATTGTGCCCTGATTCAAGAAGACAGTGAGACAGGTGTCTAAATGCTCCTGTAGAACAGAGATGCTTTCCCAAGTTAGAAACTCTGATAACCAACCCCTATATAAATGCTGTTTGTTTTCTAAACCAGCACCATGGAGTAGATAAGGAGCATTGTGGAGGTGAAATACACTTACAAAGATATGAACTATTTTCCAGAATCACACATGCCTAGCATTTGAGGGGCAGAACCAAATTTAGTGTTATGTCCTAATTCCTTTCTTGTGCCTAATATATGAACTCAAAAGTCACTTATATAAACAAATGAAATCTGTCCAACTTCTCATGTACAGTTTGCAGAATTCAAGCTTTGATTTACAGATAAAAGATTCATAGATTTTTGTAGGTATAAGAAAATATTCCATTCAGGCATGGGAGTTACCTAATAAACTGTCTGGAGACTGTAATAGTGGATTTGAGAGGAGAGTGTTTCTCTGTAAAGACTGAAAATGTCAAGCCCATTTATGACATTAAGGGGCAAGTATTTCACTGTTGATCATTTTAGTAAGGGATAACAAGCTGTTTCTGGTGAAATCCATTTTAGAGAGGGAATGAACAGTGCTGCAGCACAGGAAATGCAGGAGTGACAGGAGAGGAGACAAGAAACAGGCAAGAGAGAGGCAAAGAGAATAGGGGAAATGAGGGAAGATCAAACACAAATAGGAAACAATGCCCATACTGATGAAATAGCTGGTTTTGTAGCTGTAACAGTCAAAGGATAGAGGAGAGGCAAGATTTGTAGGTGATATCATTGATAATGATTTGTATTAGTTGGCCTAATAGATCATATTACCTTTGCTATCAGTGTGGCCCCTTCTACTGACAACCACTAGAAGTAGCTGAAAGTTTTCTGTCAGCAATTGTCTTTTGTTTGTTGAGAGTACATTAAGGAAAATGATATCTCTAACTTTTCAGGATTTTGTTGAAAATCCTTTAACTAAAAACCCTGAAACTTTTCATTTTCCTGTGAAAAAATTTCTGGTAGGAAAAAAAGTGGAATAATTTTAGCACATGTAATTTTCCACTGAGCGTTATTGAATATGACAATATTTATCAAGCAATTCGTTTTTCTGCTATTAGTACATACTGGATAAATTAAGTCTGCCTCCTTGGCCTATAGCTCCTGGCTAAATCACCCATTCCACTCTTAGAATAGTAGAACCATAGAATCATTTGGGTTAGAAAAGACCTCTAAAATCATCAAGTCCTACTGTTAAACTAGTGCTGCCAAGCCCAGCACTAAACCATGTCATGAAATACCACACCTAAAGGTCTTTTAAATACCTACAGGGATGGTGACTCCACCACTTGTCTGGGAATCCTGTTTCAATGCTTAATCACTCTTTCTGTGAAGAATTTTTCCCTAATATCCAATGTAATCCTCCCCTAGCATAACTTGAGGCCATTTCCTCTTGTCCTATTGCTAGTCACCTTTGAGAAGAGACCAATCTCCACCTCACTATAACCTCTTTTCAGGTAGTTGTAGAGTGAGAAGGTCTCCCCTGAGCTTCCTCTTCTCCAGGCTAAATAACTCCAGTTCCCTCAGACACTCCTCATTAAAGTTGTGCTCTAGACCCTGCACCAGCATCACTTCTCTCCTTTGGACAGGCTCCAGCCTGCAGCTAAAATACTGTGTTCAATTTTGAGCCCCTCACTACAAGAAGGACATTGAGCTGCTGGAGCCTGGCAAATCACTTGGTGAGCTCTTCTGCCATATCCCTCAGTACTGTTGAGTGGATCCCATCCATCTCCATAGACTTGTGTGTATCTAAGTGGTTCAGTAGATTGCTAATCACTTCTCCTTGGATTATGGGGAGTTAATTCTGCTCCTCATCTCTGTCTTCCAGCTCAGGGGGCTGGGCACAAAGAGAAAAACTGGTCTTACTGTTAAAGACTGAGGTAAAAGAAGGCATGAACTACCTTGGCCTTTTTTTCCTCCTTTGCCACTGTTTCCCCCCACATCCAGTATAGAATGGAGATTCTCCTTAGCCCTCCTTTTGTTGCTAATGTATTTACAGAAACATTTTTATTGTCTTCTGCCTGTTCTGCTGTCAGGTAGTAATAACAATTCTCCTGAATTGTTTGCTGGCACCCAGGAAACAAATGGTAAACAAAAGCTTAAATCCTTCACTTGTGTATTTAGAGATAGCATGCACAAGGGCTGGCTCTCATACTTGTCCTAAAGAAAAATGAGGCTTAAGCTGTGCTTAGCACTATTACCAGAAGGAAAGAGCTCCCAGCCTCAAATGTTAGCCACAACACATATTTTAATCACAGAACACAAAGAATATGCTGGAGGTTTCAGTAAATAGTGTCTCACGAAATGTCATGGCTTCTATGCACCTGGAGATGGAGATTTTTGCCCCCTCAGGAGACCCTCCAAAGGCAGGAAGTCTCTGCACTGTGCTGAAGGGGAGGAGCTGGCTGATGGTTCTCCCCAGACAGTGTATAGCACCAGAGAAACTGTTCAAGGGGTGAAAGGGCAATGAAGAAGAGTAGAAGGAGCAATAAACACGCATGATCTTTCACAAGCTCCCAACTTCTGTCTTACAGAAACAATTGGGACTTGGATGAAATGACACTCCTTCATCTCACCTGGGGCTTTGCTTGTGGCCAGCCAAGGGTCCAGCAAATGTATTACATGTTGCCATTAGGGCTCGCATGGAAGAGATCTTTTCATCTGATTTGGTTGGAGCTGAGGGTTCAGCTCTTGGTCATGCCTGTAACACTCTTGCTCACTTCTTTTGGTGAAATCAAGGTTTCACACACAGTTATCACCTGTAGCTCCAGAACGAACCTAGTCCAGTGAATGAGACTGTGTTCTTCCCTTCCCCCTTGCACATCTCCTCATCTGCTTTCAGGGAATCTGCACTGAAGTTTCTCTGCATGACCAAAGATAATAAAAGCAAGTTTTCAAAGCTCTATTATAAACTTTAGGAATGCTGGACTATTCCTATCCTCCTTCACCCGGGATTTTGTTTAGTTCACACTGTGTTCAGTATTGGTGCTTGATAGACCTGAAGGTTCTGCTTGTTTATCCAGATATCAAAAGAAAAACAGAACACCCTGGGCACTTGTACTATACTTCTGTCTTGCAGAATTTCTAGTTTCCTTTCACTTATGTAGGTAGACTGTTAATTTTATATACCCTTTCCACTTCATGATACCACAAACAGGCAACGATCTCTTGTACCCCTCAGTAAACCTGCACCATCATTTCAAACTCTGCAGTAGACTACAATTAATTTTCATATTTGCATCAGAATATTGGAGAATAGAGTACTTGCAGTTTCTGAGGAATAAATGAGGCACTAAACCCACTTAGTTTCCACATGACCTTCAAACTAAATGACAATACACATTCTTAACACTCTTTTTACAGATGGTAACTTTGATACCACACTTCTGGCATGAAGGACAAATTTTGTGTCTACAGTAAAATATTGCCAGTATATAATTACTCAAGAGAAAAGTATGTTGTTGTTTCAAGGCTGATGGTGATGATGTGGGAGTTCAGAAAGGTGGCTGAGAAAATTATGAGACCTGGTCATTGGAAGAAACAATTATACATGAGAGATATTCCTGCTTGAATTTGACCTGGCATTTCAGCAGAACAGACCTGCCCAGATACCTGTCTGTACTAAGCCAGCAATGGCAGAAAAAAAGTTATGTGTTTGTGCTAGAGAGTGGTTTAAAATGCCAAGTTCACAAGACAGCACTTTTCTATCATAAAATCATAGAACGTCCTGAGTCAGAAAGATTCCATGAGGATCATCAAGTCCAATCCTGTCTATGCACAGGACAACAATTCCCCCCCCCCAGAAAAGAAAGCTGAGCACATATATAAATATATATAAAACTCCAGACAAATGAATGATTCAAGAGAAGTCTGGAAATGAGGTGGTAAGCTATTTACCTGGCATAAAAAGCTGGAGATCCTTTTCTCCAGACCACCTGCTCCCTGTGCTGCCTACCACCAGAGCAGTTAACTGCTGACTTAGTGCACAAGAAAGCATGCAAAAGCTAAATATAGCTCAGTCATAAGAGTTTATATTTGAAACACCTGCACAGCTGGATACAAAACAAATGCACTGCAGCAAAACACACACAAAACAGAGAAACTCGTGACATGGCACGACAAGCTGCAATCTAGGAGTATTCTGAACACAATAAACCACTCCTTACTGTGAGTGTGGTCAATCAGGTTACCTAGAGAGGTTATGGAGTTGCCATCCTAGAAGAGGTTCAAAACATGGCACAGTTCTGGGTAACCTAATCTAGGTGACCCTGCTTAACTGGTTAGGTTGGACTAGATAATCTCAAAAAGTCTCTTCCAACCTAAAGTCTTCTGGTTCATTTGTATAAGTACTAACACACTCCACTCATTTAGGATAGTAGGTTCATGTGCCATGCCACATCTACTCAAATACCACTTCGTCTCCTGTGTGAAAGCACAGCAGGATTTCATGCAGATCAACAGTATATGAGTCTCAGGTAACCATCTGCACAGATGATAAGGCATATTATGAAAATATGCTAAAATATCTTGGCCTTCTGTCTTGGTCTGTCCATTTGTCTTACTAATTTTTCTGCCAGCTGCTTGTACTGAGTGTAACCCTGAGTGTTGAAGACAACACCACATCATTGTTTCCTTGCTGCAAATCCTTCATGTGGGCAGTGTGTTCAGCTGCAGTACTGTGCAGAATAGGAGGAATATGCTCATGTAGGCTCTGGGTCAAAAACAAAGCTAATTTCTTTCGTTTGCTGCTGCTATGTTGGGCAGGCCAGCTACAATTTCTCCATACTTGCAATAAATATGTCACAAGTTTTCTCATCTGCATTCCCTAGGTTAGACACAGAAGCAGTATGCACATGAAAGGTGGAAGAATGTCAAGCTTTTTGTTCCCCAAAATCTGGAAGCCTCAACTCTAATAATGACAAGAGATTTTCTGGTGGTAGTAAAGTGACAGAGACACTGGCTCTTACTTGCCAGGTTTGCTGGCCTTTGCTCCTGTTTTCAGGTTCCCTTCACTACTTACAAAGCTGCTTACTTACACTACCTACAAGCACATTCTGTGATAATCTTTCCTATAGTAACTACTTGTAATTTCCATTGTATGTGACTCAGATCTTGAAGACATTTCTGCAAAACTTGCAAGCACCTTAAACAAACACTATAGAAAATAATGTGTTACTCTGCAAATATATGATGTTCTGAACATTCATCAGTTCCCACAATTCTGCTCTTCCTTTTCACAATATTAAAATTCTAAGTGATTCTTCTTTTTTTCTTAATTCCCCTTCATGGCACTTGCAATGATAAATGACTTCATATTCACAAAACACCTTGTCCTCTGCACAACCGGCTTATGAAGAATTCTATTGTGCCATAAAACCAGACTGCTGCCATGACTGAAGTACTGTATCTTTCATATAAGCTCAGGAAAGGAACAAAAAGTCATTCTAATGAAAGGAGATGTTTTGTGGCATCTTACTTTTTTTCTTTTTCATGTATTTTTTCTGCCCAGCAGAAAAGGACCTGCACTTGCTGCTTAACAGCCAGCTGAACAAGAGCCAGCAATATGCCCACGTGGCCAAGAAGGCCAACAGCATCCTGGCCTATATCAGAAATAGTGTGGCCAGCAGGACTAGGGAAGTGAGGAGCTGAGCAGTGAGGTGTCACAAAACCTCAGGTCCTCAAGACCTCAGTGGAAGGGATAGAGCCTGCAGCCTGTGGCAAGAAAGACACAGCAGGCCACAGACACCACTGTGCAAGAGGGAGGCAGAACAGCCTGAGTGGATTAAGCCATCACGAGTGGACACTGCAAGTCCTCTGTGGTGGCTGAATGGGAGCAAAATCCTGAAGTTTGCAATGAAGATGCAGAAACCACAGAGGAAAAAAACAAAACCACTGAATCCGAAGCACACGATCCTTGTCCTGAAACTGCTTATGCAAAGCAGTACCCAAATGATCAAAATGAAGAGAAGTATAAGCTTAGAAATGAGTCATGCAGTTTATCAACAGCCAGATGTCAGTTATTCCTGAAGAGGTGCTGCACAGGACAGTGTTGGAGTGGGTGTGAGTGGGATTGGAAAGAATAGAAGTATTTATTTGGAATATGTTTATGTCTATTGTCTGACCTGCTATCCAATTATTATGTCATTCACCATTTCAGTAAAGTAGATGTCATTTTTGCATTTAGGTATTTGTTCATGAAAATTCTTTTCTCCTGCTTCCACTCTACTAGACAAGGATTTTTCATGTGCTGTTGACATTTATGTTTATTACTGACATACTCTTCTATCTAAAGCCATTCTTGAGAAAAGATCTATTTTTTATGATAGAAAGAGGACATTTGTGATGGAAAGTAATGGAGGTGAGAGCTACAGAAACAGGAAGCTTCCCACTGAAGTGCTTCAATTATTTCAATCAGTATAAAGAAGGTTCAGAAAGTAAGATCAGCCTAAAACATGAAGAGATTGGAGGGGGTGGGGACAATGCTTTCTGTGGTTTCTGCTGAAAGGGTACTGAATTA
>VWZO01010233.1:470095-522851 GCA_013396975.1 Bucco capensis
ACTACTTGTAATTTCCATTGTATGTGACTCAGATCTTGAAGACATTTCTGCAAAACTTGCAAGCACCTTAAACAAACACTATAGAAAATAATGTGTTACTCTGCAAATATATGATGTTCTGAACATTCATCAGTTCCCACAATTCTGCTCTTCCTTTTCACAATATTAAAATTCTAAGTGATTCTTCTTTTTTTCTTAATTCCCCTTCATGGCACTTGCAATGATAAATGACTTCATATTCACAAAACACCTTGTCCTCTGCACAACCGGCTTATGAAGAATTCTATTGTGCCATAAAACCAGACTGCTGCCATGACTGAAGTACTGTATCTTTCATATAAGCTCAGGAAAGGAACAAAAAGTCATTCTAATGAAAGGAGATGTTTTGTGGCATCTTACTTTTTTTCTTTTTCATGTATTTTTTCTGCCCAGCAGAAAAGGACCTGCACTTGCTGCTTAACAGCCAGCTGAACAAGAGCCAGCAATATGCCCACGTGGCCAAGAAGGCCAACAGCATCCTGGCCTATATCAGAAATAGTGTGGCCAGCAGGACTAGGGAAGTGAGGAGCTGAGCAGTGAGGTGTCACAAAACCTCAGGTCCTCAAGACCTCAGTGGAAGGGATAGAGCCTGCAGCCTGTGACAAGAAAGACACAGCAGGCCACAGACACCACTGTGCAAGAGGGAGGCAGAACAGCCTGAGTGGATTAAGCCATCACGAGTGGACACTGCAAGTCCTCTGTGGTGGCTGAATGGGAGCAAAATCCTGAAGTTTGCAATGAAGATGCAGAAACCACAGAGGAAAAAAACAAAACCACTGAATCCGAAGCACACGATCCTTGTCCTGAAACTGCTTATGCAAAGCAGTACCCAAATGATCAAAATGAAGAGAAGTATAAGCTTAGAAATGAGTCATGCAGTTTATCAACAGCCAGATGTCAGTTATTCCTGAAGAGGTGCTGCACAGGACAGTGTTGGAGTGGGTGTGAGTGGGATTGGAAAGAATAGAAGTATTTATTTGGAATATGTTTATGTCTATTGTCTGACCTGCTATCCAATTATTATGTCATTCACCATTTCAGTAAAGTAGATGTCATTTTTGCATTTAGGTATTTGTTCATGAAAATTCTTTTCTCCTGCTTCCACTCTACTAGACAAGGATTTTTCATGTGCTGTTGACATTTGTTTATTACTGACATACTCTTCTATCTAAAGCCATTCTTGAGAAAAGATCTATTTTTTATGATAGAAAGAGGACATTTGTGATGGAAAGTAATGGAGGTGAGAGCTACAGAAACAGGAAGCTTCCCACTGAAGTGCTTCAATTATTTCAATCAGTATAAAGAAGGTTCAGAAAGTAAGATCAGCCTAAAACATGAAGAGATTGGAGGGGGTGGGGACAATGCTTTCTGTGGTTTCTGCTGAAAGGGTACTGAATTACAAAAAAAACACACAAAAACTTAAAAATAGATTGTCAGAATATAACATTGAAAAAATCTATTTAATTTATGACAAAAAAGCAAAAAAGTGTTCTGGGTAGGTCCCTCATGGTCAGGGCATAGCATGCCACAGCTCTGGAAAGGACTGGGCTTTGTGCTCCCCTTGTGCTAGTGACCACCAGTGTGAACAGAAAACTGACCACACTGGAGGAAACATATCCCCTTCCCAGCACGTTTTGTACCCCATGTGCCAGTCAGTTGTCAGAGAGCTATCTACCTTCCTTGACACAAAGCAGAGACATGTCGGATGTCCTTAAGAGTCCTTTCTGTAAAGATGGAAAGTACAGAACATGAGTGCTAACCATAGAATCAACAAGCACCTTTCACTTTTAATAATGCCTAATGCACCAGAATATTTACTACCCTCTTTTACCTGTATGTGGCAACAATGTCCAGCTTCACAACAGATTTACTGGTGAGTGCCACATCATCTGACATATCAGTAAATGGTTATTGTAAGAAGGCATTTAAATCAAACCTCACTCCCCAGATAAGGCACCAGGAAAAAGTCAATTCTACTGTCCATTGTTAAAAACACGTCCAATGCTCTCCTCAGCTATAGCTGGAATTACTGTCTGTCTGCTGACCTTGAACAGTCAGACATATTATTCTACTTTACTCAGGATTTAGCCAGTAATCACTAGCCAAGCAAGAGAAGTGATAGTCCCNATCTACGAATTCTTTCCTTTTTTTTACTTCAGCAGAGTTTCATCATATCAGGCACACAGCAGTAGCATGAGTGTTTATCTTGCTGAGATCCAACCAAGCCATAAGGCACTGCAGGAGTTCTAGTCCCCCTGTGCTGTGTACAGGTATCATCTGTCACTGGCAGGTGAGTTTTGCTGTCTGGAGTTTTGCTTTCCCCAATAAGATTCCCTGTAATGTCTTTGGCATTGCTCTGCTTGTGTATTCTGGAAAAATCTTGCCATCAAGGGTCAGCATGTTCTCTCACCAACCAAGATGAAAGTCGTTGAAACATCTGTAGTGACCCCTCAGTGTTCAGGTGATCCACTCATAGCTGAATCAACTATTATATCTTCACCCAGATGGTATTTGTTTATCTTCAGCTCCAGGCCCAGTCATTTGCTTCCAGATCTGAGAACCAAATAAATCCTAGTGTTTTTGGGTCGTTCCAGAGCCTATATTTCTCAGAATTCAATATGTCATCAGAAAGGATCATTAAGACTAAGTGCAATAATGATAAAAGGGCAATTATTCAGGGGGAACCTAATCAATCTGAAAGAGAAAAGGCAAGTTCTCAAAATAAAAGAGGGTGCAGGTATTTTCCTTGCTGTTCAAGTATAAAACCTTTTTTGGCCTTAACTGTCAATGAAGGAATATGAGCTGTTTTGCCCATCCATGCATTTCCCTTCTTTCTCTGTGGAAAATATGATGACAGGACAGATCAGGTTACTGCAATAATGACTGCAGGCATGACCTGACTGCTGAAGGAGGATTCTCCTGACAATCTGTTGGCTGGTTCAGGCAGACAAGAGAACACTGAGACAGTGTGCAAGGGATACCTCACCAGGAGGAAGAGTCCTACAGGGATGAACCAGTGCTGTTACTTAAAAGTGCAGTGAGTACAAGGTATTTTTCCTTGCTGGAAGCAACTGGTCATGAATGGTTTTGAGTGAACTCATGTTGTGCTCAGGGAGATGGAACTACGATGATCCAAAGGAAGATGCCCTGAATTCCATGGAAGCAGTTCAGCTGTTGTTGTTGCAGCAACTTCTCAAAACCTGAGTAGCATCAGGAGCTGAAAAGTACATTAATGTTGCAAAAAGCACAGAAAGGAGGCTACTGATGTATAGGCTTCCTTCTAGGAGCCATTTAAAATAGTTGCTGTGATGCACTGGTTTTACAAAGGAAAGAGGGTATTCCTAGCTCATTTAGCTGCATCAAGGGATCAGGTTCTGGGTCATGGCAAGAAAACTAAATGGTGAATACAAAGATAACCATAATCATGGGCAGGCAAAAGCACTTTCAGAGACTTTTCCCTCTTGGTGAGAATCTGGTAAGATCTGTTTAAAAGCAGCAAGAATCATTCTGTCTTGCAAAGGTTGGGTCAGAAAGTCTACATAATAAACAAGCAAATAGCTGCCTCCATCTGAACCTCAGGCTACAGGTTCTGTACACCATCAGCTATGATTTAGTATAATGGCTAACAGCCTAGGCAGAACAAATTTAGTAAAGCATGGCCATGAGGGACAGGGTATATCTGGTAGATGTCTATTCTAGACAGAGGACACAGCCAAACAACTCTGTAACAAGAGATGGGATCCAGTAACTGTCTGGGAGACCTTGAATTTGGAGATGTCCCTTTGGAGAGGAGACATATTGTTTCAGGCAGAACAAGGCCTTTTCTCATTTTGATCTAATATATTTCCTATTAAAATCAAACCAAAAAAGTTTCGTAACACTTCAATTCTAGGTTCTGTGAATTCACATATGATCCATATTACTGTGGATTAAAGCTGAGACCTGTTTAATCCAGCAGCTCTAGTGTGTACTATCTTTCATTTGGGAACCAACATCAATTTAAAGCTCTCTGTCTATTGAAAAATAGTCTCACTCAGTGACTTACATTCCTAAAAGCAGTCTTTTGTTTGTTCTTTCCAACACTGTTGTATTTTTCCACTAGTATTTATTGATAGTTGCCTACTAGTGAATCATTCAATTCATTCCCTTGATATGCCCTCAGGAAAGGCATTTAAGTGAACTCAGGCCTAAATAATCCTTGTTGCAATTGTTTCAGTGTCTTTGCAGCACTGTAATATATTGTTAAGGGTGCACATCCTACTCTACTGGGTCAACTATGGGCTTAGCTTGAGAGGCACCTTCTTTGTAAAGCCAAAACTCATACAGGTGTAAAACCATAGCTCATTATGTGTATGTACTGTAAAATATGAACTATTCATAATTAAAAAGTAGTGTTGTTTCATGTTGCACATCAGAAAAGTAGGTATACCATGGACAATGTGTACATATCTATTAAAAGAGAGAAAGAAGACCTATAGGATGAATAAAAGAGATGGCTTCTCATCCCAACAGTCTGTAATTCAGGCAAAGTGCAGAGTGTCAGAAGAATTCATCTTGGCATGTACTTGGACAGACAGAGTCTTAAAGCCCAAAATATCCATGTTATGGATGTTATGGTGGCTATCAGAAGATGCACTAACTCAATTTTTGGAAGTTAAGAATGGCACTCAGAGGAGGACAGACTCAGCTTGCAGAAATCTAGGCTAGATATACAAGATATTCCCTCTGGGTCATAAGCCTAATTTCCCTGATTTCCCTGTCTACTCCAGTGTCTGGCAAATAATTTTTACCCATTGGCAATGCATGTAAGAATTGCTCCTCCAGTCACCAGTGCACAGAGCCAACAGCCAAGGGTTCCCACAGTTCAAGGAGGTCATCGTGGTGTGGAATTTAAGTCTTCCAGCCAACTGTGGCAGTCTATAGAGGAAGAAAAGTTTGGGACATTTGAAACAACGTTGGTTGTTTAACTGTGCTCACCTCATTAAAGCAAGCTTAGTAAACAATCCTACAATCTCTAAATTAAGGCATGACTAGAAACAGAACACAAGCATTCCCTGTTTTCATCACCTGGTAGAATCTTGGGATTACCATGGGTAAGTAGACAAGTAGGCTGAATAATGAGACCTGCAGAAAGTCCCCAGATCTTCATTAGCAGAAAAATGCTAAGTTAGTAGGAAAATGCTCTGCACCTACATGCCCTATGTCTTAGGGCATATCCATATAAGTCTTGTCCCTACACCTTACTTACTACTGCAGACTAACCAGCTTGGAGCCAACAACTTCCTTTAATGTTTGTTTTATTGAAATGGTTGGAGTTACTTTAGCAGGACTTCCATGGGGAAAAAAAAAAAGGAAAAAAACAATATTAATTCTCACTCCCAAACCTAACTTCCTACTTCCCACTAAATAGGGACTTTCTTTGTAATTGGGTTTTGTCCTTATAGCAAGACTTCAGCTTGGGTTTGGGACAATGCAGTGGAAGCAGCCTCTGTTTAACACAGAAAGTGTTCTGCAGCAGCACAACAGCATGACTCCAGCTGACTCGTATCCCATTTGTTAGAGGTGCTATTTTATCCTACAAGAAGAAAGACTGAAAGCATTCAGTTGGACTTCACATCAGTCTGGTTAAAAAGCTTCAGGCTGAAAATGAGTCACAGGAAATTTAATCATGCCTTATAAAATATAAAAACTTTCCTCTTCTAGTTTTTGTAAAACTAACATCTAACTTTGCTCTCCTCTTCTGCTTTTGCTGTGGCTCTAGTCAGTTCTTTCAGAAAAACAGTGGGAAATGAACACAGTTTTGGGAAAAATAAACACTATACAAAATACATTTACAAGAATAACTTTAAGAATATTTTAAAAGGCAATCATATAAGCCTTGTAAGCAATGTAGACAAGCATTAGGTACTTTTGCCTGGGCTAATTGAAAAATAGACATTTGCAAACAGAAAGATTTGGCTCCCTTATTTTACCATTCAGCTACAGTTCCAATATTTAAAATTCTGAAGTGTGAAATATTGATATATTAAAACAGAATGAAACAAAACCAAAGAAAACCCAAGACAACAAAGGACTTAAATCTATTTGACACCTAAAATGTAGCAAAGTCCATATGATCACACAGTCTGCTCTCATCACAAAGGCATAATATGTAGCATAGGATTTTTCATGCACAAGATTAAAGTAAAAGCTGCTTTTACAGGGAAAATAGAGAATGGTTAAAGTATATTAAGTGTCACAACTACTGCACCTAATTAAAAAGGAACTTCATCATATATGATAAATAGTACACAGATAAAGAACTTTGTTTCATGCAGAATTTTGATCAGGCAAGAACCTTTGGCACACAAAGGAAGGCAGAAAGCTATTACATCTATACATGCTGATTATAATAAAATGAAATTCTACTTGAAGTCCTGGAAAAGAAAAAGAATACATTTTTATGTCTGTAGAGCACAATGTCAAAGAAATCCTCTTGTGCTTGGACTGTGAATGATGAGAAAATGAAGCCAAAGAAGGTAAGTCTACTCATCTGTGCAGTTAAGCTTAGAAAGTGATGAAACTGTATTCTGTTTTGAACCAGTCTGCCATCAAAAGGGGCAGCTTCACCCTCCCCAGCTCTTCAAGCCAAGGATCTCCCACTTACAGTACCAGAGCAGTCTTGGGTTAAGTTAAGCCTCTTGTAAAACTGCTTCCTCAGAGGTACCTTCTTAAATATTTTCCCTTTGGACAAATCTAGTATCTTGACAAACTGGGTATAAATCACCTAGGTTACATTGGAATTACTGGAGCTGATACCACCAGTGTTTTTCTGAAAGGGGAAGGTAGTTGCAGAATGCTGCTTTCCTACAAAATGTATGAGAAAAGCAGTTGAAAAATAGATGCCATTGCACAATTATCACACAGCAGGTAGAAGTTCATGCAATCATTGGAGCACTGATCATTTCCCTAAATCATTTGAGAAATACTGAAGTTGATTCGAGAGAGAGGAGTGTTCTCATGAAACTGCCAGCAAAGGAGCCAGGGCATGAAATTATGCTAAGATATTTATGAGTTTAGTATTGTAGTACAGAGTAAAAGCTCTCATTTTGAATTGAGATAATTAGCACAATGTGGCTCACACCAAACAAAATACTAAGCATCCTCCCCTCTCTCTGGCTTGACCTCTCTCAGCTAGTCTGTTTCTCCACACCAGCTTCCTTCCCTGAATGATACCATCACTTCTCATACACAATTTTGTGCTACATACTTGCTCTTTTCTTTCAATGTTCACCACAGTTAACCATCTCTTCACTTGCTTTCCATTTATCTGGCTCAAATGTGTCAACACCAAACAGTTCAATTTAGTCAAATCCAGTACAGCATGGCACTGTCACTTAGACCAATGCCTTCTCAGAAATTGCTTTTCTTAGACACTGTCTCCTGCATTCCCAACTACATCTAGGAGTAAGGACCTGCTCAGCCTCCAAGGTAATCATCTTTCATGCAAGTTTTGCTTGTGTGATTAAGACATTACTTACTGTACTATTTCAGTGGAAATGGAAACCTTCCTACAGAGGTCTACAAACCAGACAGAGTTGTGGCTAATGCCCTGAGGGCATGACCAAGAGCAGCAGAGTGAGAGTGTCCTGTGGCTGCCAAAAAGAGCTCTGCCACATCCTCAACAAACAGACACTCTGTGGGACATCTGAGCAATCCCTCTGCCCAGTTTACCACTCAAGGGACAGAAGGAAAACTAGAAAGGAGACCACTGGGGAAGAAGTAGGTTCCTGAGAGTAAAACTCTCTATATGGAAAAAAAATCTAAAATATCCAGGGTTAAAAACCAAGCAGGCTACCATCATCCAAGCAGATAGACTCACCTTGCTACTTGCAGTTTTACAGTAGCAGCTGTGAGAGGGCAAGTGAAGATGCAGAGAGTGAACCAGTCATGTTTTATTCTGGAAAGGGTTCCCAGTGAATTGAAGCCAGACAGAGTCCAGGTCCTTCCCCCTAGCTACTCCTATGTCCAATCTCAATCTTATAGCAATGCATGTCATGCTGAACTGCAGTTTGAGATAGTGAAGAAATATCTCCTGAACACTTCCCAGAACTGCACTACACCAGGTACAGCCTAGGTGAGCTGGTGCCATGGGCCTGTCTCCTCCCAAGTCATGCCACAGAACTTGTAGGTACCTGAGCCAGTCTAAGGCCTCCCTTTGCCTGCTACAGGACCCCAGAATTCTTCAGACTCCGAAACTTTCTCAGTATCCCCTCAGGCATCATTCTTTCCTAGTCACACAGAACCATAAAAAGTGGAAATTAAAGGTTTTATTAGAAGCAATAAAAAATGATGGCATTTATCATACAAGAAGTTAACAAGCTAATACAGTTGAGTTATGACAGGCTACAATTAGCTTAAAATTAATATAGTATAAGCATCAAATTCCAGTCATTATATGAGAGAAAGTTAATCAGAACATAAAAGTTTGTCTAGACATTTTGAGATGTTAGATTATGGCAATAAAAATCTATTTTTTAGTAGTATGACAGAATATATTAATACTGAATCAGAGTAAATGTATTTTCATTACCTCACCAAGCAGGAGATCCTGGAAGCAGCATCCAGGCAGAGGAACCCCAGCAGGGACTCAGGCATTGTGGAGCTCTGTCCATGCTAGAGGATCACTGAACCTGCTCTTTTCACCTGTGTGTCAGGGATTCACACAGGCAGTTTACCACTGTGCTTTGATCTTTCCACAGCAGGGCAGGAATCCTAAGCATGTTCAATAGGGTGCCTCAAAGTCTCTCACAGGCCTATATTATCTAAACACAGATGTTCCACTTGTCAAACACATAAGACTAAACAACGATTAGTATGAGATATGTTTTTCTACACCCCAGCTGTAAGTCACTTAAGCATTTTCACAATTCTCCTTGCCAACCTTCCACTATTTTCCCAGAACAGGTAAAACCCACCTCCTGTCTGCATGGGACTGGATGTTTGACTTTAGAAAGGTTTTTTAAAATTCTCTTATACATGCTGCAGTTCCATGCTGAATATGCACAGGCATCATCTGCCCTACATAACCTTGGTATGCTTCAGGATGCCACAATGTGCTTCATTTAAAAAGCACAAGGAGCTTTCCCTTCCCTTCTTTCCTTACATTTTCATGCTGAAAATACTTCCTTTCCATTCCTTATCAGAGTAGATTAAGGTTGCTGTTATCTCTATAATTAAAGATTAAGATAAGAGAGCAACAGTAATATCTCTGATCATAAGCTGTTGTGTAGAAATAGAAACAGCTTTTATAAGCTTTAGTAGATTTTACAGAAAATCATACAGGATAAAAAAAATCTGTTCCAAATGCAAGCAGAGCAAAGATTTTTTTTATCTACCATGTTACTAACAGTGAACAATGCTTTTCTGTACCATTGCTTTCAACTTCCAAATCTCAGACACTTCAGCCAGGCACTTCTTGATGACTAAAGGCTTTTAATGCACTGGTCAGTTTGAGATACTTAAATAACTAGTGGGCATTAAAGTGTGTCATTTCCTACTGGTTTTGGTATCCAATTTATTCTGGACTTCAAATGCATTTCAACTGCTTAGTGGTAATGCTCCAGTCTTGTTAAATATATTTTTGTATATTCAATGACAGACACACTTTTTCCATTCCTAGGAGAAAGTTGTGCTGATTTCTGGAGTATTAAATCTATTTTTATTACTGTTAACAACTAAGTAATTAAGTGGCTTAGCAATCCATTTGGCAGGGTGTATATTGTAAGAACTTCATTTGCTAAACCAGTGTTGACCCATTCTTCTGTATTTCAGACAACAGCTGCAAGTGCCATTGGACCTTCTACACCCACTTCACATCATTTTGAATGAAGAATAGGAAATCTTATATCAGCATGGTTTTGGCTTTGGATCCCTTTCTATTCAATAGAGCAAAACAAGTGTTTTTTGAGGTGTGATCCATTTACCAAAAATTTAGGAATAAGCTGAATAGATACTTCTTCGTTCATGCAGCCTTCTGTGCTTGAGAAGGTCTTAGCTTGAATTTTCCCTTAGAGTCCCAAGTGAAAGAATGTTCACCTAGGATATATCTTTTCTTAAAGCAATTGTTTTGCTTTGTCTTTGTAGGACTGTGTCTTTTTTTTATCCTTGCTTGCACATGCTCACTAGAGAGGCTCACTAGTGTTTCCAGACTTTGGAAAGGAGAAACAGGAGTTTGGGGTGATGAGAGAGAGGAGGGCTAAGGAGAGAGCTCAGAGAAGAAGCACTCTTGAGATCTCATACATCTGTGGACAAAACTCAGCATTGCCACCACAGAAGTCACCTTCTGGCCAGGTATTCCCACACTTTCTGAAGCTCACCCTCTTGTCTCTCTCTTTCATGTCTGTAATGCAGATCCATGAGTTTCCCATGAGAGTGTTCATCAGTCTCCTCTAAATGCAACAGTCTCTTTCAGATGGGATCTGAGCATCAGACAGAAGTGTCCATTGATGACACCATCAGGTGTCTAGTCCATACAACTGGCACAGTATCACACTGTAGGCTTTTTATTTAGAAATGACTCATTGCAAAACACTGGTGATTAGCACAAAGACACCTACACAAGTGCAAAGTGTCTTCTTCTGACAGAGCAATGCAGAACAGCTTCCAGCCAAACAGGCAAACAAGGAGACAAGGGGAAGACAAAGAAAGGCCAGATTGGCAGCTAGGGCACATCATCTCCTGAGCAGAGCAGTGCCAAGGGACAGTGTGGGATGAGGGGAGGATGAAACAGTGAGATGAAGAGTAGAAATGGCCATTCAGGAAGACAGCAATAAACCCAGTAAGAAATTGCCAAATTCAGACATGTGAGCCACCTTTAACGATTTCCCAAGATCTCTGACAGCTCTCTGTTCTCAGCTATTCTGAGCTGCTGCAGACTAACCTCCTCTAAAAAACTCTTTAAAAAAAAATAGATTGCTGCTTTTCTTTTTTACTTCATTAGATTTCCCTTTCAAAAATCCACTTTTCCTGATATCTACACATTTCTACGGTAAATGACTATGTTTCTTAAGTAGAATTCTATGCTGTGCCTCAGTACTAAGTCCTCCAGCAAAGTCATTTCTACTGAGATGAATCCCAGCATTACTGGGATCTTGAATTTAGTAGCTTTCTATACATAACTGCAGGAAGCTTGACACTTTGATGTGGAACTAATTTATAAATATATTTTGAGTGCATATCTTCTGATTGAAATACATTATTAATGTGCTTTGCGAATTGGTTGAGGAACCTCCTATTACCAGACTAATTGTTGCAAGCAGCACATTAAGCAAAATAGGGAAATAAGTTGGTGTCTTCTTGGCCTACAACAGAAGCATAGTAATATCTCTTTTGCTCTTTTTACACTGCATGGACATTTCATAAGCACAGCCAAAAATGTAAAATGCTTTGAAGGAGCTGTAGTCTTCCATTTTTAAGCCATTAACTTTCAACACAGGTTGCTTTGACTGTAGCCTTTCCTATATTATTCTGAGAGGATGCAATTCATTTGTAAAGGCAAAGTTTGAACACTACTTTTAAGAACATAGTTGAAGGCAACCATAATATATTCTTGTATAGTGGCCAAAACATGGCCTGTACATTCTGAGCAGAAACTGACTTTAATCCCAATAAATAGTATTTTAGGTAGAAGGCCATTAACATGATTAAATCAGTATTCCATTAGGGCAAACAGTAGCAGCACAGAAACAGTAGTGACATTATGCATTAGTTATTCCCCAAATGAAAACACAGCCACAATGTTTCTATTCCCTGGTGTCCCATATAGGGTAATGGGATGCCATCAAGGTCCTGGCATTCCTGGTCAGGAATTGATTTTCAAGTAGGAGCAGCTCCCCTGTGAAACTCTGAGACAAATAGCAGCATTTGCCCCACTAGTGTGCTTAGGAAAGTGCAGGACAGGTCCCTGAAAAGTCTGCCTCAGCATTCACAGAGGCATATGGCTTAGCAAAATGAAGGACCCATAACCACCTCAGTGTGGCCAAATGCTTTCAGTCCAACCCAGCCCACAGAGGAGCTTCACTATCAGCTTGGCTCATGATCCCCAACACCACTGCTGCTGGAAGGACAAGGGGCAGCTGGGGCATCCTGCCTATGTCTTTGCCTGAACAGCAAATATATTTGGCTTTTCCAAATATATGTGCTGCACATCAGCACCTGATTACACAGTCAGGTTAAAAAGAATAATTCAAATAGTAACAAATGTGACTTGCAGTAATAATCTACATTGTCCAAGACAGCTTGTGCATCATCAGATGCCTGTTTATATTATCATAAAATCACCACTGAAATGGGTCCAGGTCTTGTGATTATATTGAAGGTTTATTTAGCTGTTCTAATCCTGCTAATGTGATATATTTTCCAGAGGTTCATGCTAAGCATTCTTATTCCTTTTTTTTTTTTTTCCACATAACAGTAAGTTCGCCTTCTTGCCCTTCTTTTCAGATCTCTACCAGTTCCCCAGTGTTCTGTACATCAGGTTGAGAGCCCCTGCTTTGAGGACTTGTCATGTAGCAGCATAAGTCTATGGCAGTGATCTTGCCTTCTTTTACAAACCGTATTTTCTCCATTAGTGTCTTAACCTCCAGCTCAAAAGATATTCAGTTCTTTTCATACAGCCTTACAATTCTGGAACACTCACTCTAAATCTGTTCTAGCTATATGAGTATACAGCTCTTCCTAATCTTCCACTGTTCTCTTAAATGAAATTACTGGTCTGGTTTCAATGCTATCAAAAACTAGTAACAATTTTGTCATATAAAAATCACACTCTCCTCTGATCCTCCAGACACATCTTGACACAAACAAACCAGAAATCTTCATCTTTTACACCACAAAGGAACCCTTAAGCTGATTCAAACTGTTACCTTGACAATAAGGTATACAGGGCAAAGAGCTCAGAATTTCTTTAATTCTTGAAAAGATATTTTAAAGTTTATCTTGCAATCCCTTAGTTGAAGTGGAAGAAAGAACTGCCTGAAAGAAGAATATATCTAACTTATTAAAAATAATGTTGATAAAACTAAAGATGAGACATAGGCAAGCCTTGTCAGACTAGTAGAGCTCGTTGTGGAATTACTAGTAAGACATAATGAGCTTCTATTTCCTTAGTTAGAGACTAAAGATTCTTCTTTCAGATGTCCAATTAAAAATGACACAGACATTGCTATTCTGGGTTTCCATCAGACTCTGTAGTAGTCACAGTGTGAATATCTCATAACAGTGAACACAAGAGATACATAAATAAATAATATATACTATACATATTATTACATATAAACGATCCATATGCATGTAAATCATGTGTATGCCCATAAATAATATGCAAGGAATTACATCTAAATCTAAAAACGACCCACAGATCTCAGTGCAATCACTATGCATTCTGTGTAGCTCTAGAGGCTTCTGAAAGCTGAAATCTACTTCTGTTGTTTTGCCTGGAATACTCTGATAGCTCAGACGTAGGGTGAGCACAAACACAAGTACCTGGATTGTTTCAAAGTGTGTGTGTCTTCAGGCCTTTAGCGCTGTTTCTGCATAGGACATCTCAATCCTTTTTGGAGGATCCAGGAGAGGATGCCCCACTCCACATCAGCTCCTAAACCAACGTGGACATGCACCTCAAGCTTCCACATGGATCATGTGCCAAGAAAGTGCCCCCATGGGACCTGGCAAGCAGGCATTGCTGGATATGCAGCTAGTCCAGGAAGCACCAGTTACTCAGACTCCTGGCAGAGCTGGCAGCCAGGCTTATTCTTAGGCTGAAGGAGTTTGAGGGGAAAAAGAAGAGATGTCTCAGATTCCAGTTCTGAGAAAACTAATAAATATGATCAACAGATCTCATCCTTTCTAGATGAGATGTGCTCCTTGGCACTGATGCTTTCATTAGCACCAACTGTTAAGGAGGAGTGGTGGATCATGGTGCATGTATCTATCTATTTATCTCCCAAATTAACCCATGGGGCCAATTATGGCAGATGTGGCAGGGGAGTAGAGACCTTGAAGATACTACCTTCCTCTTCATTTCCTGTAAATAGGTAGGTAGGCATTTAAAGCAGTCTGCATGCTAAGTAGCTGAGAATCTATGAGAAACAACCCAACCAGGAGGGAGACACTATGCCTGATCAAGTGCAGGGGAATACCTTTTGGGACTTATTTCCTAAATATATTGGAGAATCTGAATGCACCACACACATCAACAGGAAACTAGGCTTCCTGCTGTGTGGCTGCTAAACCAACCATCTGCATACCAAGCATAGTATACAAGCCTGATCTCTTTGGAGACCTTGCCTGACAATAATATAAGCAATAAACAAAAAAAGATCCAGGCCAGGCTGGTCTGCTGAGTAGATCTGATCCATGTCTAGTCATGACCCCATTTCAAGCAATCCTCAGGGATGTTGTAAACAAGTACATTTTATAAACTACCTCTTACTCTCCAGTAACATGATCTGCTTTGAGTCTCTCTCTAGCAGCTAATTCACTTTTCGTATTTCTTCCTGCATTATTTGGAGGGCAGGGATGCTAAGTTAGATGGTATAGCATCCTTAAAGACAGTCTTTTTAGTGTAAGCTGTGTACCTAGGGTTTTATTGCCTAACAACAAAGTTTTCATGGCCACATTTTCACTTGGATGATGAACCTTCGTATCAAAGAATGTTTCAATGTGATTTGTCTCAGTAATAACAATTATGTCTGGGATTTTACTGAGTTTCAGAGAGTCTATCAGGAGTTCCAAAGCCAGTTCCAAAAGAGTCAAATTTGTATGAACCAAGATGTCTGAAGGAAAGAGCACAGAACAGTGTGCTTTTCTCTCTTCACCCTGAAGCTGAACCTGGCTGAGAGATGCATATAACTCAAACAGATTGAAATGTAATGATTGCACTTTTCTACTTTTTATTGCTCCTTATAATTCATTCTTTTGTTTCCCTGTCTTGAGCAACATTACATTAATTAAGGATACATAAGCATGCCTCTTTTGAAAGATCTCTAATTACTTTGTTCTGATGGGTTAATAATTCAAGTGACTTTTGTCTCTAAGCAAGGGTCTTGAGACATGAATTTCTGACGAATATTCAGACAAGTTCCCTAAAGCTAACCTAGGCTGGCACTGCAAGAAAAACTTCCTTGCGCAGTAAGGAAGAGTGAAACATTCCTTTCCAATCAATAAATGGGAACCAAAGAGTAATATTAGTATTTGCAACAGACAAAACCCTGCCTTGCATATTGATTATCTCTTAACTTCTAAAGGGATAAAGGGCACTTTGTTCAAGGAATTGCATACCAGCATGCTTACAGATGCCAGTATTCACCAATGTATAACCATCCTAGCTGACTGACAGGAGAGAACTCTACCAGGAAAGCAGTGCAGAGAGTCATCCAACAAACATTTATTTCCAGAAAAAGACTAAAGGACTCTGACAGAAATAGAGGATTTTAAAACAATAACAGTAACAAATAATAGCAAAGATCAATACAGCAGTATCCGTCCTATAACAATAAACCAATTTGCAGGCCTGTAATGGAAAATACCTGAAGATGACACATGCACAGCCCTTATATTGATCCTGAGGACTGTCAGCAGGAGAAGGGCAAAATTTTCATTTTGTCATTTGCCCTTTCTTGTAAGAGATGACCTGTTACATACTGATAGCAGGTGTGTTTGCATCAAAGGTACCCTGAAGGGAAAACTAACAATAACACATATATACACCTACACACAAGGACAGTCCTCTTAATATTTTGGAGGGGTCATAGAAGATGTTGGAAACAGAAAGGGAAAAGGAAGAGAATTTCTTTCAGATCACAAAAGCGTAGTTCTAGAGCCAGCAGATTGTTAGGACAGGATGGTGCTGGAGAACATAAGGGCTCTGTTTGATAAGTTACAACTACATGACTCATATTCCAGAATCAATATACCTCATTTCTCCAGTACCTTAGAAAACCACTCAACTGTAAACTTAAGAGAGTAATGTGATCTAGTTAATCATCACTATACCTGACATCACTCAGTGGGGAATTAACCTATACATAGTAATATCTTGGGCTGCTTAAGGTATTTACAGACTCCTAAAAATGGCCAGGAGAAAACAGTCATGACTCAAGAGATAAGAGAAAGTAAGGCAATGCTGCGAAGCATTATTATTAAAGCTTTCATCTTGGTAAATGAAACACAAAATGAAAAGGAATAAGGTTCCTTCGGTTTTGCAATTAAGCATCAAAACATGTAAATTCCCATGGGCAGAATCTAGAAATTGAAGAAAACAGGATTGACCATGAAACTGTGCTACTGTAAAGAGGGCAGATAAGAGCTTAGACAAAATGCATAAGAAAAAATCTCATAAGATGGTGGGCCCATAGGGATAAGGGAAAGCTGTTAACTAGCACAGATGAGGTAGAAAATGCCCTTGGAAAATTTTATTAAAACCTAGCCCAGTCAAAGTAATACTCAAGCCGATAACAGAATAGCAAAGAAAATTATTACCTCAAAGGTCCACCTTTTTTTCATTTTAAAATAGAAAATAGATAAATCTTGCATAGTTTGTATAGCAGCAAGAAAAGTAAGGCTTTTACAGGGTTTTTCATGTGCACATCCGTTTGTTTATTTAACAAAATCAGACAATGCCAAATAGCTCAAGTCTTTTTTAACAGCAGCTTGGATGGTTTAGATGCCTAAAGAGGAGGGAAACTGGACCAGCTGCTTCCCATGTGAGCTGACTGTATTAGTAGATGTTGACAGAGGGATTCTTGCCAATGTGTTTGAAAAATAAAGAAAAGTGAGTATATCAGGTTTACAGGCAGCCAGATAAACCAAGATTTGTAGGTTGCTGACTTCCTGTGGAGTGCAGTAAGAAAGCCCTTGAGCAGTACCTAGTTTTCAGGAAAAAAAAGCTTTTGTGGTATTTTAGGCTCTGCCTGCATGACTACTTACCCTGTTCTTATGCACTGAGCAGAGCATGATAAGCTATCTTTGTCATGTTTGATCACAGACTTTCAAAAGCTTATTGGTATATGCATAGTAAACACAAAATCATTCTTTTCTCATGCAGAAAAAAATCTTTTGACCAAGCAGAACAGGCATTGGAGTACACCGACTGCAGAGAGCAATATCATTGAGGTTTGAGTTTCTGCCTTACTTAAGGATTGCAGAATTTCTTTTTTAGAGAGGCAAATTGTCTTAAATAGATTTAAGTCAATAAAGAGTACCTGGCAGGGTGCCCTCTATCCCCCTTTGGAGGTATCTGAATCACAGAAACTCTTGCCATAGTAATACCTTAGACTCACCATACGAGGAATACGTGTTGGATCAGACCCAGACCACAGTTTTATGCAAATAATTGATACCTTTTTATGACACCCCTGTTCTTCTTGAAAGCAATAACATCTTGTTAGATCTAAGTTCGGTTTCAGTTCAAATTTCACTGTAGATCTCCCAGTAATCCACACTCCCCACAGTGCTAGATCACTCAAATCTGCCTGTAAACTCAGCAAGGAAACTTGTCTGAGAATGAATTACATCATATTTTGCTCCTGTCACCTGAGATTGTCCTCCAGCAACATCCCAGGAAGTCCTCTGACCCATTGATCTCCTTGCATATAGTTAGCATTAAAAGGGTTTTTTTTGAAGCAAACCAAGAATTATAACCAGTTTAATTTTGAAATTTAAATGTGACTTACCAATCAAAATATTTACACCACAGGACACCAGTAAAGTGTTGCTTTTTAAGTAATTTTCCACTGTTCTCATTTTTCTCATACTAAATCCATACATGTCCATTGTTCTCACACTAAATCCTAAACATAACACTATACGAGCTACTAGGAAGAAAATGAACTCAAACCCAGTCAAAACCAGGACAGTCATGTTATTATGATCTCTAAAGAATGTGAAGCCCTTCTATGCCTCTGTATAATTAATGTGTCTGATATTTTGAGAATGAATGAGTAATGCAATGTTTTGGGAAAAAGCTATTCCAACAACAAATAATGCTCTTTCTGCCCTAACTTTCCCATGCATGAGAAATAGGCATAGCCACTATTATTTGCTTTACTATTCCTGAATAATACTCTATGTCCCTATCAGCAAAGCAACAAAAGTACAACCTATTGACTTACTTCATAGTTAGTGAAAATTACATTTTTTCTACTAATTTATTCCATGACACAGATGTTTATTAATATCTTCTTCTGACAAGTGATGGTTACAAGCACAAGAGTTTATTTAATGATCTGATCTTCCCCTGTGAATATTCCAGCCATTATAATTCTAGTCAGAGCTCACAAGCACTTTTGACAAATTCAGTGCATCCACAAACAGCTTATTAAATTCTGTTAAAATGACATTTGACATTACTAGAAAGTGTTGCTTTCCCTAAAGCAGTTGTGCAGCCAAGGTTCTTTGAGCACAGCACTTTGTTAGTGCATCTATCATTCAAATATCACCCCACATGAGCCTGGAGACTTTCTGCTCTGCACACAGTGCACAGAAGTCCCTACCCCAAGCCAAAGAGTAGGGCATGTCTACTCAGCTGGAACAAAGAAAGATGATCTGACCCATGGGGAGCACCAGAACAGGATGCTAGAGCTGTGCCCACGTGTCCACATTGGCTGTGGAAGGTGTACCTCAGCATCCACAAGAGTGAGACAGCCAAGAAGCATGGCTTACATGCAGCACTGCATGAACTCTGGGGACCTCTCAGCTCAGATGAGCACAACTCCATTGCATGGTGTGCGTGCAATGTCCAGTGCTGGTGATTTGCCAAAGCCCATGCTGGAAATCAGGGACAGAGGACAAAGCTGAAGCAGGTAACTTGGAAAAGTTTAACCCCTCAGCCTGTGCTTCTCATTTCAAAAGAGAATTCTGGATTTAAGGCGTCATAAACTTTTTATCATGAAAGTTGGCAGGTGTTACAGGAGCTTACAAAGAGGGCAATGCTGTCACTGGGCTTTGCAAAGCAGGGCTGCTTGGTGGGGCTTTCATTCAGTGGGAGATCTCAGCAACTGCAGGAGTAAGATTGGGCCAATGCTGAACATTTACAGACATTTCACTGGGGTTTTTAAAGCAAAGATTTATAAATATGAGTTTATTCATAGTCAAGAGTATTTAGAAAAATTATGATCTTTGCATGGTGAGTCCATTTCTGAAGCTGTCAGAGAGTGATCCAAGCCTCTTGGACTGAGGTTTTGCTCCCATTTGCACACAGATGCTCTGCATTATTTCACTGAAGTTTCTATATGCTTTAGCTACACTTTAAGAAGGTTTAATATCAAATTGAAATGAAAACATAGATTTGACAAGCAGCTGGTTAGGTCACTGTGCTAAGTGAAGCCAGTTAAGGTTTCTCCCATATATTTTTAAAAATTTTGGAACCTGCTCTCTGTTATAGGCATAAACAAAGAAATTTCACCACTGCGTCTGGAGAACATTTAGTTCTTTTATGAGCTTCTGGTCTTCCTTTTAGTTTATCCAGCTCCATCTACCCTTTTTTACTGCTGTGTTCCAAGGCATTACAAATGCCTGGGAAGATTGGACTAGTAAAAGTTGTGTCATCTTTAGTGATAGAAGAGCAGATAAAAGTTGCTGTAATTTTATCTTTTTTCAGTGAGGATATGTGTGTGATCTTCCACTTTTCAGTGAAGATTTTTTCCTAGCTCTCACTTTAGAAATGTTTCCTTACTTCATTTTAAGTCATAATCAGACTGCTTAAAACACAGCCCTGAAAGCCTCAGTTAAAATTGTTGTGCTCCTCTGAAGCCTTTGCTTTGATTATCACCAACGGCAACAATGAAATTAAAGAAAATTCTTTATAAATTGACATTGGTCATAAAATTATGATTCCTACAACACTAATGCAGAGCAGCAGATCCCTCTCCTTACTTTCCCTGCCCAACAGTGTTACTCTTAAGGTAGAAGGTGTGAAGCATTTTTTTTTTCACCGTTCTTTCCAGTTACATTAAGAGGAGGTAATAAAAAAATAAATGGCACTTTCATGATCTTATTATTCTTGCTTCACATTCCAGGAAAGAAACCTAGAAAATTCCTCAGCCTAGGCTATATGCAAATAAATAATACACATAAGATACATGAGAAACACCAGAAACAAGCCAGAGCTGCTTTGTTTCATGACATTTTTATTAACATGACGTACAAACCTAACTCTTTCCCATCATAATCTCACATCATTCCAATGTTATAAAGCCACACATAAAAATGACTATCAGAAAGAAACATTGTGGGGAAAAATACCTTTCAGGGCTGACATCCTACGTACTCCACCAACCTCTTGTCTCCAGGTTTGGTGTGGTATGTGTGGCTTGTGAGCCAAGGAATCTTCTTTATCACAATGCTGTCCTGGCAGGGCTGTCAGGAGGGTGGTAAATCTGAGCAGGGTCAGAGCAGGAGGTCCATCTCTGGTACACACCATGGTTGGGTGTGAGCAGCTGGGCCTGGGATTCACCAGGACCTGCTGGTCCAGTTTCCTCCTCCAGAGATGGTTGGATCTGTGCCTCAAGAGCTCCCACTGCTTGGAGTGGTTCCCAACAAGAGGGAAGAACTCATCCATTTTTCTGATGGTGGATTTTTCTACAGGATCACTAGGCTTTTCCCCAGGAATGTGTACAGATAGAATGACTGATGCCAGGTGCCATCCTAAAAACACATCCCTGCTGTCTACTGTGGAGACCACCCCATGGAATGAAACTCACTGAGTCTGAAAAGACTCCAGTTGATTGAGCATTATCATTAAGTGTGAAGTCTGGGTGAAGACTCATTTCATGTGCACAACAGGATCAGCAGATATCAGCATCACCTCTCTGCAACAGCTCAAAGCTAAGTAATAATTTGGACCAATTATTATCGAGGCTTAGAAGAAAGAAGCTCTGCATTTTATTCATTTCATAATCCATTTAGGTTGGTAGGCAGGTAAAACAACACAATTAGTTCACCCAACATCAGAAGGACTCAGTTTATCCCCAAGAGAATTAGATAGTCATCACTCACAAAAATGTTACATTTGAGAATGAACTCAATCCAGGATTTACAATGTTGGTTTGTCTAACTGTGGACACATTGGATTTTGCTGCTTTTTATTTTAGTTTTCATATCCACAATAATCAAGAAAAAGATTAAATTAATTCACTGGAGAGGAAATGAAGCAATCATTACTTTTCAAGATATTGCCACCTCCAAGAATATGCTGATAGAATAAAAGACCTGTCATCATCTTGTACATTTGTCCTTGATAGACAGAGACTGCTCAGATACAACAAACACACAAAAAAAGTTCCATGGTCTCAATACACAGTTTTGTATAGAATGTTCTGGTGTGCCAAAAATTATTTAGAACCCATTTCTCAAGAGCAACTCCAGTGATTTCAAGAGTGTAGTTGCTTTAAGCTGGTATTTTGCTGAAAACATGACCCGTCCATGTAATGAATGGGTAGATTTGTGTATAGAGAGTAGAATTTGGTTTCAAAACTGGTCTTGAGCTATGAACAAACTGTGTCAGTTATGATAAACAAGGCCAAAAAGAAAAGGAGCAGGTCATAAAACTAAAGCAAACCCCACCATACATGTAATACAATATCAAGTTTTGGGAATGCAGAGAAAGCATAAAGACTTTTTTGTAATATTTTTACTGGGATGCTATTACACTAAGGGTTAAAAAAACTCTTGAAGTTTCACCATAAAAAGTTTTATGGAGTCATGCAAGTGAAAAGCTCTACAACAGTCAATAGTAATCACCATCTGGGAAACAGATGCAGAATACAAAGGAAAATAATTCCTTGAGTTTTATGTTGTCATTCATTAGAAATTAAGTTTACCTAAGATGATTAAAGCAAAAATTATTTTCAGCAGTACAGCATCCTCTAAATTACAATGATACAATGATTGTATCCTGGCTTTGATTAGCTCTGGAAGATTTTTTTCTGGAGTGTGAAATCCCCAGCCCTTTCAGTAGAGAATGGACAGGGCTGTTCAGTCAAGTATGGTGAACAAACATTAAGCAAGAAGATCTTACTTAATGTGGAAAAGAAGGTGGTACTATTAGGTCAGCAAGAAGATAATATAAGGGTCAGACTGTCTTTAAGTTGCTTAGCCAGAGAGTCACCATAAAAGGAATTGGTCTAGCAAGTATCTAGTACAGATCTTTTTTGATTCCAGTTCAGCAAAGCATCAAATTCATTCTTATATTTAAACACATGCTTTAATAATTTATTGTGTTGTCATTATTTGGATTAGTATTCTGTCTTGGAGCTTTTAGTTTTGTGAATTTTAGCATGCAAGCCCATCAGTATGCTGACACCTATGCCACTGTTTTTCCAAACTAATCTGCAGTTAAATCTGAAATAATCAGTTTTGTTTATATGTGTGATAAACACAGAGGTTGTTCTGTAGTCAGTTCCATGTTTGTAAAGAAATGTCATCAAGAGGCACGAAAACAAGAAAGTTTTTGAGAAACCACAGGTAGCATGAAAAAGGGCAGAAAAATAGTGAAATAGAACTGTAATAGAGTTTCTAGTTCAGAGGAAAATGAACATAAGTCCTTAGTTGTATGTGCTTAAGTGGGGCTCTGCAAGTACCTAAGTTTAGGCTTATTCTCTCATGCATTTCTGGATGTGTCAGAATGGAGACTTTTACTATATGAAAGTTAAATTTCAGACATTTACATAAAGATATTATCAACCGTAAGCTGCTAGATATTGCAACTTAATGTTTTCTCTTTCTTATAAATACAGCTAATAGGTCTCATGTCTAGACACTATGCAGAATCCAGCTTTTGGTAAGGATCCTCTGCTGAAATTCACATCCCCAGGACTGAGCTTGATGCTGCCACAGAAGTGAGCTGTGCTTGCTAGAGCTTCTGTGCAAAGGCATGGCTAAAACCCAAATATTCGTTTCAAAATTAAATTTTACAGCACTGCCATTTTCATTCTGATTTACAGCAAAGTAGTTCTTTTAAAATCAAATCAATAATCCACAAAGCAGCACAGATACCATTTAATTTTATGCTACAGTTTTCATGGGATTATTCATGGTACTGTTTCAAGGGCTCTGAAAACTTTTGGTTGCTACCCCTGCTTATATACAAAAATATCACTTTGAACTATTTTGACCACCCACCCTAAGAAGCATTGAGCTCAGTGCATCCAGTGAAGAAGGAAACCATACTGCAAAACCAACTGTTCCAGGTAGTCTCTGATTTGTTGCCCCAGCACAGGGCTCCCAGAGTTGCAGCTGCCCAGAGCCCCAGAGAAGGATGGCAACCCTGCTTCACTGGAGTGAGACCAGCTCCTGCCACAAAGGGGACTGCAGAGGAGCATGTGGCTTTTTTCTGCCACTCAAAATCATTGATACTTTCCTGGCCAAAAGGCTGGCCACCACAGACTTTGAGCATTTCCCACTGATGTGTGTAAAACATGCTGCTAAGATTCACAACTTGGTACGAATGACTACTAATCATTCTCTTTATAAATCATTTCTAACCTTAATAAGCTATGATCCTACCTGCAAATCCATGACACCAAAGGAGGAGAATTTGTTTTGGCTTTAATGCACAGAGAAAAAAAGGAAAACCCTAGCTAGAACTTCGTAAACTTGTCCATTGTTGTTGTCATTGTCATCATTATCATCATCATCCTATTTGTGCTGGCGCCAGACTGTCTTCTCAATAATATTTGCAAAGCCAATATGTGTACAGGCTGTTACCAATTATATGATGTTGTTACAGTGCCACTACTCTAATATAACTCTACTTTGGGAGGAGGTAAAACTTAGGAAATAGGAAAGGAAGATTATTTAGACAAATGAGAAATCTTTCCATTATAAAAGTTACCATGGATGACCAGTTCTGTGAGATTCCCCAGGTTGTTTTATAGAACTATCCTTGCAACAGAATAGTAATAGATACTATTAGCTACCAGTTAAAATGTTTGAAGACTTTGTAAGGGAGGGTGAAAGCAGTTTGCAAGAGATATCACTGAAATCAATGACTATTTTAGAAACAGACATTTGTAATGTTACTCAATTCTCTTTCAATCAGCCCTGAAGTACAGACAATGTTACTAAGATTTGCTGGGTCTAAATATAAGTATTTCTTGTAATGGTCTGTACTTCTTTACAAATCATGGCAGGAAAGACTTTCCATGCTCGATAGGAACCATCTCATGTAAAACATGTGGTCAGTTCTGTTTGCAATCAACAATATCTTCAAAATCAGATGACTCTAGTTTCTCTTGTATAAGTGGAATATATGACTTTTTTGTACCCTAGGCAGTTCCTGAATGTAATAGTAAAGCCATAAAACTTTCCACATCCCCTCCTTAATTTCTGTATCACCTCTCTATACTCACAATAAGATTTCTGCCAGAGTACTTTCATTCCAACCACCAAATTAATCTATAACCAAGTTTAACCTCTGGTTCAAGTCTCTAATAAAAGAGCACACAGTGCTATTCTTCTGTTTCACAGACAAGCACAAATAAACCTTCTGAGGCTTTCTTCAACAACTATTTGCATTAAAATATTCTAAAAAGAAGAACACAACGAGTTGTGCCGTAGCATGATACCCAAAGGAATCAAACATTTATTTCTCAAACAAGTTCTTGAGGCTGAGTTCATCTAGGAGTTATAAAACAAATAATGGAATTAGAGTACTTGGTGTACATAGAGGCTGTCATAACCTTGTTTGGACTGCTGAATTCTATGTTCTGTGGTGGTCAATAAATTTGATTACTACATTCTGATCGCCTCTGAGTTTGGACAGAATCAATGAGAAATAACAGCTAATCTGCTGCCTGTAAAACTCTGAATTATTCTTCTGATGGCAGAAAAAAAACCAACCAACAACAAATGAAGAACTTGGAGATTTCAGCAGCAACAAGGAAAAACACGTATTAGACAGAGTGTAATTTTGCTGGAGAAGAGTCTGCCTGGGGTAGCAGGCATCAGTATAACAGCCCCAAGTCTGAGACTGCAAATGAACATCTCTGCAGCACTGGTGCTGCATGCAGAGTGTTGCATTCAGTAGCTGGATATCCCAGTGGTGACCCAGCCTCTGTGGTACAGGGAGCAGAGCCCACTGCTCAGCAAAGCTGCACCCCAGGGGCATGCACTGATGGCAACAATGCAGGGCTTTCTGGACTAAGTTTACTCTCCTCTGATAAAAGTAAGGAGCAGTTATGGTGACAGCTCTTGCAAACAAAGTCAGGGAAGCCATATTGCTCCAGGAAGAGAGTAGAAACCAAATGGTGTTGCAGCAGAGACAATTTGTTTTCCCTTCTCGGCATGAATTTCCCTTACCTCTTCGTCACTTGGTTTGCTTTAGTGTCTCTGCTATCTCAGTTGCCTTGGATGGTGCACTGCCCAGTGAAGGCTCAACAATTTACACTGTAGCAAGAGTAATTAGTCTGAAGTAGGAACCTTAATTTCTTTCAAGAGGATTTTTATTAGTATCCATAATTATACTGGGTAAGCTACCTTTTTTCAGGAGATCAATTATAAGTCAATCTTTTCAAAAACTAATAATGTCATTATGATGCTGTTAATCTCAGAGGATAATAACTATAATGGCTTCAGCCCTTGCATTAGAAGTAAAACACTTGTGATTTCCTAGCTATAAGTCATTTCTCTTTATTTTCAAATTCAGTTCAAACCAAGAAAAGGTTACTCTGTTTAGTTTGGAAATATTACACCCAAAGGAGAAGCTTAAGCAGCAAGAACAAAACCACCAGGGTGCAATCTAAACAAAGTTATCCTTAAAAGCAGATGATATATTACTTTACCGTGAGCAAAATGTTATGCAATAGTAATTTGTCTTTGCAAGTAAGTTTGCAGGACAAAAATACCAAGAAGACTGTGAGTCATGAGGTGAACACTCAGCAAAATGGCCACAGGGACTTCTTCTGAATTAACTTGGATAAAGTAGTGCTTAGGAAACTTTTGTTAAGTTACTCTTAAGAAAACAGTGACATACAAAGCAACATTAGCATATGTCTAAAGAAACCTCAAAGGAAATTAAAACCAAACAATACAAAACAAAATAAAAACCCAAACCCACCTTGCTTCTATAAAGAGAACTTCCCTGAACAGATCAACTGCAGATGACCTGGTTGGTAGTCAGTGAACAGGTCACCATGTTTGCTTCTCTCCAGGCCGTGGGCAGAAATCAGGCATGACCACCACAGCCCCCAAAAAATATGAGCTCTTCAGATATCACCCTCAGGGAACAAATGAAAAAGGCATTTCATTCCAGGGAGTCATGGCAAGAACATTGAGATTGCCAGTGGCATGGATGCACCATAGCTTTTATTGGTAAATCAATGTTCTACTACAATCAGTCATTGAAACAGTGATGGCTTACACTCTGCAGAAGTTAGTCACTAAATTGTTATAACATTTTATTACCTATATATTCTTAAATCCAATATGATTTTGAGATAAACACTTCTTGCTTTTAATTACTTGTGTAGATTTAATTAGTGGTTTCATTTTATTTTATATGCTTTTATATTTTTGTACAGCTACTCATCAAGAAGAAAGGGCTTCTTCATAAAGATATTCAATGAAATCAAGCGGAGTTAGTTTTTTGAATGGACTCATTAAACTGAGCCAAATCCTCTTGGGGACTGTGCTTTTAATGGGAGTGAGGGTGAATTGAATTAATTCAGCTTTTTGCACTGGAAATAGAATATAGCCATTTTATTTCTGTATCTCATGCAAAGCAGTGCAGTGTAGCTGATCCATTATAAGTCCCTACTGTTACTTAATACAGGGAAATTTTCCTAAGTTCCTCCCCAGGGATAAGCCCAAAGTACCTACTCCCTGTGCCATCAATCACCAAAAGGTGTATAGTGCTAAACAGTCCACACACAGGCAGTTTGCTAATATATCATCTTTTCTTTTTAAAAATGCAGTAAGTAGTACTGAAAAGGCTAACATTTTCTTTTCACTCATTGATTTGTCTAAAAACATGATGAGAAATGTCAGACTGAGCAGCAAGATCCTTCTATCTATAGCACTGTGCAATGGAAGGCATTAAAAATGTACATTCTTCTATCCTCTTAACTATACAGCCTATATTCTGCCTAATTATCCATTGAAATGAGTGGAAATGTTTATTAGCTACTGTAACATACTTCTTTTCAAGGTTTCAGAGCAGTGCTGAGATGGATGAGCTTTGTGTCCTTGCTTGTGATTCAGTTCAGTTTCTGTTATCAGCATTGTCTCTCTCTTTCTTGGTCATGGTGATAAAGACAGTTGCTGACAGTCATATTCAGAATCCTTTTTCCATCTGTGGTCAGCAAGGTAACTAATTTCTTTTGTAGAGCCTGAGGTGCAATGAATGAGCTTTTGGTGTTGGATGCAACTTGTTAAACACTTCAGAAACTGCCTTTATTTCTCTTGCAGCTGTTGCTGTACAGTCTTAGGTTTTGAGTGACCATACAAGTCACCAAACATTGACTGCACACAGCTATTCTGTAAGATAACTCAAAATTTAAGCCTTAATGAATTTTATAATCACAATCCCATTAATCCCACTCTTTCTAATTACTAAGGTGTGTAACATTTTAAAAGTATTTCTTGATTATTACTACCTGTATTGATATGTAAGGCATTATGGTTGGTTTTTTGCCTAATTATAGAGAGAAACCTTACCACATCCCACACTGTATTTAGAAATTATGAGTAAATATTAATGTTTGAGAAACTGATACTCTAGATCCAACTGACTGATTCATTGACCTGGGCCAAGCTATTTATAGTAAATAGAAATAACAAGGTTGGCACTTTGCCTCTCCTTATTGTTTTAAGATATTCGTAGCTCCTCATGGGAAGATAAGCTATCATCCATTGAATATCAGAAATAAATGCAGCAAAGCCAAAGGACACAGTCTCACCTCATCAATACACTGACTCAATTGTATCCTTGCTTCTATCAAGTTAAACTGCAGTTTGTATTCTTAATTTTGTGTCCAGTGGGACTGTGCTCACAGGGTGGTCACTTTATCCTTCTGTTATGAATGCCAGAGTGAAATATATCTCTCAAAGTTTAAGTGTGGCCAGGAGCTCCAATGGACCACTGGGCATTCATGGTAGTCCACGTAAACCTAAGACTGTTTCTACTTTAGTCATTACAGTCTTTAGAAAGCTCTTTTGAATGTATGGGACCTAGGCCATTTTGGTTTGGTTTGTTCTGGTTTTTGTTTTGTTATGTTTTGTTCGAGTGATGAGGCTCCAAGGTTAATTACAGCCACCCTTACATGCAACTGAGAATGAACAAAATCAGAAGATCCTTCCAGTGCAGACAATAACTGCAGACAGAGACATACAGAGCTGTACCCTGCCTAGAATTAATAGTGAAAGTATGTAGTAAAAATATGTTCGTTCTCCTGGGACACAGTTTATCAAGTTCTTCATACCAGCAAATTCACCCAAATCTTCAGCTGCCTGCCCCACTCTCTGTTTGCCTCCAGAACTAACTACATATGGTGCTGTGCTTGCTGCAGGCAGCAGGCTGTCAGCATTCACTGTGTGTTTTGAATTGGAAGCTGCTCTAGACTCCTGGTACAGCCTAGCTCAAGGGCTGTAAGGCAGTAATATTAATTAACAAGCATCCTTGTGACTATGCAGATAGAATTTACCTGCTTTGTCCTCAATTTTCCGTAGCTAGTGAAAGGATATGGAGCAGGATGTAAAGTTCCAACAGCAAATGAACTGTAGATAATTTTGCACATCTTGTGGCCTTTCCTCAAATTTCCACAGTTCTTGCCTAACAGTATTGCTTGACAAGCTTGGAAATTATCAGCAAGCTCTTTGTTCAAAAACAGAGTTGGCCTTTCTGATCTTTTCTTTGGCAGTGGCTGGCATTGTGCAGGCAGGGATAGCTGGGAGAGTTGCTGTTAGATCAGAAGGAATGGAGAACAAATATTAACAGTGATACTGGAGGCATTTTCTGTATTTCTCCTCATGGATTGCTCTGAGTTGCATCTGACCCCTATGTTATAGCCTATGGTACCTGACAGGAGTCAGGAATGATCACTGACTTATTGTCTGAACTTTGCACTCTCTCCTCTACTCCACCAAAGCAGCTTAGAGCCAGTTTCTGTCCTCATAACAACATCATAAACAAAAAATTAACTTTTTTTTTCTCAAGTAAACCCTCAGGTTATTTCATTTTCCCTTTTTCAGGTGGAAGATTACAACTGGATAACTACGAAGAGCCTCTACATTTAGGAGACAAGTTCCTCTTAGGAAGAGCAAGCCATGAAAACAGGGCAAACAGGCAATGCATTCTTTCAAGATATGTTTCAGGTAATGCACACTGAGAAGCCTACTGGTGACACAAAATGAGGGCCTAGAGAGGGTCAGAAAAAGAAAAATGGTCTTCAATATCCATTCCTGTCTCTTATTTATGCCTGGACAATTTCCACTACTGGGAGCATTAAGTTTGTAGCAATCTGTTGCAGGAACAAGGACAACAGCACAACAGTTTCTTAGTATCTTGAGAAAATATAGGACAGGAAACCTCATTCCTCTAAAGCAATTTCTCAGCAGGGAGAATATATAGCTATAGCTTGAGTATAGTCTCTGCAGATTTCCTAAGCAAAGTTTCTCAAACACCAGGCTGGTTTGAAAAAAAAATAGTCCATCTTTAGTTTTGTCCTGAAATTCATGTTTTATTTCTCTTGCACATCTAATGGTTTGTGTCTCCAGTTCTGAGTTGTTGAGCCTTCCCTCATGAGGACAAAAATAGACTGAATTTTCCCAGAGGTGGGTGAAGCTGGTAGCCACAGTGGAGGCAGGAGGCAATGGCTCAGTTACAGTGACTGGCAGGTTTGATTTTCATTCCAAGCTACAAACAGACTGAAGTATCTTAATTAATGGCCTTGTGGGCCTTAGCATAAAGCACAATGAAAATCTCTCTCAGTCACTAAACTATTCCTCTTCATTATAATTATCTAAGCTCAAAAGTACTTCAAACATTCATTTTCTTTCCATCCTATTTATGTTGAGGGTTTTTTTCAAAATCCCATTTAAATCAGTGGGATTATTTTTCTTATGTGATTTTAAGGCCAGGATCTTAACATTCACTCAGAAACAGTCAACCTCAGCCTTAGCTAGCTCCTAGTGTACCCAAAAAGTTGCCTTACTGCAACGTTGTTTACATTGTAAGTATTAGTGTGATAGCCCCACCTGTCCATGTAAGGTATGCCCCAGCCTGCAGGGACAGCAGGATATTGGCATTGGAAACACCTATGTCCTGCTTTTTTCCTGTCACAGTACTCTGAGTTTCCTTTGGGCTTTGGTACTAGACCTTATAAGCAGAAGTAAGGGGTGTAGTAGTCTGTAGTTCTCCTTTCACATGAGGATGGAGCAGATGTCCTAGATTTCACATCTGTATTGACTACCAGAAGACACTTGTCTTCAGTCACAGAAATTTCAATGTTATGATCCTCTCTGTTTTCATGTTTCTAGTATATCCTGTTGTTACGTGTTTGCATCTGACAGTATCTTCTCATCTGTATCCCATTCCATCTGCTGTATAACTGTGTTATACAACACACTGTGTTAGGTGCGTTGTGACTGCTGAAAGTTCTGGGTGTCTGCCCTGGTGACTTGCAAAGTTTCTCCAGATGCTTCTTCTGTGTGGACGCTGGGGAAATTTCCAGTGTTGCCCAGCTCCTACAAATCCCTCTGACCGCAGTTGTTTCTCCCTCTTGCCTATCAGATCTTTCCTCCCAGGTCACATTTCCCAGCAGGGACCCCAAAGTGCCACAGTTTTGTCTCTCCTCTCTTTTGCCTTCTCAGCACAGTTACCCAGTTATCCAGGAGCCTCTCTGGGCTCCAGCTGAAGGCTGAACTCCAGGTTTACAAAAAAACTAAACAAGTTTAGTAAACAGAAGGGATTATTTATACCATCTGCACCTTTAATGTCAATTTGAGTGTTTCAGCAAAGGTCACCTAAAACAGGCAGTTCAACATCAGCTCTGTATTTACATGGGAATTTAGTGCATTTAATCACAAGGTGCGTAAAATTTACACCAACCTCATTCATATATTTGAGATCTTTTTTCTCTGTTCTCCACTTAGCATGAGACTTCCAGTATTTCAAAATGAAATTTTATCATTGAGCTGTAGAATAAATGCTAACCAGTGGTTCCTTAAACCAGTGTATTTCCTTATCAATATTTTGCTAATGTTAGCTTTGAGAGAGGCAAATCCAAATATGCTAGACGTTCTCTTTGGGAGAAGTAATTTTCAAAATGGACTGTAAAACAGGACAGGTTTACTGTTACAGTAAATAAATATTTTTCACTTTAGAAATATCTCTATGCTACCTTACAGGTATATAAACCTAAAAATATTAACATATGCTTGGTTTTCACAATACATCCCTGTAAAATATTTCCTACTAACATTCTATAAAAGTTAGAGAAAATGCACAATGTTGAAGGACATGTTCATTATTCACAGACATTTTTGGAAGGTAAAACGTATTGAATGTATTTTCTTTTCTGCATAGTGTTTTGTGGGCTAATGTTTAAATATGTATGTGATAAAATACATATATGTGTATAAATATGTTGAAATATGTGTAATATCTTCCCTATAAATAAACATACACATAGACCCTACAGCAGGCAGGTTGGACTAGAAGACCTTAACCATTCTGATTCTGTGAAATAACCAAGAAGGACTAGAGGAAATAATTTCAAATATGAAATCTCTGATCTAACACCTGTTGAACTCAACAAAAAGTAGGGAAAATAAAGTGCATACTAAAGGCAATTAACTAAATCACCCTTGTATCTACATGCAGTACTGTGTCTACATATTTTGCCAGGTTTTTGAAAGCATGACTGGCAGAGTTTGTTACTTATGTCTTCTCCAATACTCCGAGGTTTAGGCATTGTGGGGTATTACAAGCAAAGGAAGTGGAAAGATTTCTCTCCTTCCCTCTATCTTTGAAGAAAACTTTGCTATATTTCAATCCTAGGCACATATCACTGCTTTGCACATTTTTCTTCATACTGCAGCCTGTGCCTGATCAATGTCAAGAAATCAAATGAAAGTCAACATAAGTAGAGCAAATATATCAACATAATTTCTGATAACAATGACACCATGTATTGCACATTGGTTATCACCAAAAAACACAGTTCTGAACCATATAATCTAGAGCACAGTAGATAAATTGTTCTTTTATTCTTATAATTAGGGAAAAAAATGAGAAAAGTATGTTTCTGTTTTCAGAAGTTTCCCAAAGTAGTGTACATTACTCCTCAATGTGCACAAGAAATCTTTACCAAGAGTTGCTAAATATCCCATCCCTTGCATAGTATCAGGGTACCAGATACACATGCTCTTGGGATTTTAAGCCTACAAGCAAACAAAAAGTCTGAAACATCTGCCATATGGATGGACCTACTTTCATCTTGGATGCTTTCTCACAGTGCCTACTACCTCACAGAATAAAACCCAGCATCCTAGAAATTGGAGACGAAAAAGGGAAGAAAGAGCTCTCTGTCATTAACCTTCATGGTGAAGGAATAACACACCTGGATGACCTGCTGTCTTAGCACAAACGTGCTGAAGAAGCAATGAGTGAGGCAGCAGCAGAGCAGCTCCTTCTCAGTGGCTGGGCAGGGCTGGGAAGGACATTCAGCCACACAGACTTTGAGGGGGTTCTCTACTGATTGCTTTTCTCATTGCTACCCAGGCAGCTTGTCTAACCCGGTCTCAGCTGCAACTTCGCTCTGCTGAGAGAATGACTCCCAGGACAAGTCCCTCAGCTGTCCTTGGGACCAGCAGCTACCTGTCCAGGTAGCCACAGCAGCACTCAGGAATGAAGTGCTAGTGTGGGGGGAAAAGTTTTAAGAGCAAAGAAACTGAGGAAAACTTAACCAGCTTTTTTTTTGTAAATGTCTTCTGCCCAAATGTGTGTCAGAGGAAACTTTAGACTGAGCTTTGCTGTGAATGGAAGAATAGGGAAAAACTTTTTAAAATAAATGTAACTGTGATCAACCTTAGGTAAACTTTTACCCAACATCTAACAAATACACTTGTCCTTCCATAATAGGACTACATATAGTAACCCAGGGCCACATTGGTGACCATTCATTCTTCATCTTACCTTTCTTCATGCTCCTTCCTTCAGCTCCCAGAAGCCTCTTCCCATACATAATCAATTTCATTGTGCCAAATTAATACTGGCAAGAATACACCTTCCTTCTTCTCTCAGAAAAATTACTGTAGTGTTAAAAAGATGAGACTCGAGCTGAAACTCCTGTATAGTTCAATATTACAGACTCTCACCTTGAACTCAACTGGAAGCCTTCAGGTTAAAGTGACAGAGTGCTTTGAAAAGTCACAGAGCTTGTACTAGCTGCATTAGTTTACATTTTATTTCCTAGCATGATTCTCTCAGAAATACTATGTGAAAATATTCATGCTCAGGTTTTACTTTCAATAACACGTGTAAAAAAGGCATTAGTAATTCAGAAAGAGGCATGGAGGAACTTGGCCAAGAATATTAGAACCACTAATAACTTTTATAGTTGAGCACTTAAAATGTATTCTTTATACACTAAAATGTATTCATTTTAATATGATCATGAATACAAAATAATTTCTGGGACTAGTATTTTCAAAGACTTTCAAAAAGAGGTGGTCCACTCAATTCATTCTGAAGATGAAGCAAAACAGCTGTTAATTGATGTCCAGGGACCACCTAGCAATAGGAGGAGAGGTTTATTCTCAGTAAATCTGGGATAATCCAGAACACCTCACAGCATGGCATTATTCACTGTCTGTATTTGTTTGAACAGAATTCATTGTAGCTGAATACATTAAATCCACAAATTTCAGCCCAAAGCCATTCACTTAAATTTCATGTGCTCTTGTTAGAGGCACTTTATAAACAACAACAGAAAAGCATTTGATCATGCTATCAACTAATTAAAGTGCTAGTTATTTGTCTTGGGTGGTGACAAGATCATCCTTTTCAAAGCACAAGTTTTAATTATTCAGTGGCAAAACAGTCAATTTTAGTCAATTTCTCCTGACACTCTGCAAAGAAATCCATATGCTGTGAGGATACATTTATGGACCAATTATTTTTAATAGAAACACCCCACATTTGACAAATCATCTTTAAGACATCTGGCACAAACCCAGCAAACTAATGTAGAAAGCATCCTCTCTCACTTCTACCACACGTAACATAACCAGCAGTGGAGCATGAGGCTATGTCCTTTAAATATGTTCAAGTATACACCTCCTTTTAGAAGATAAGTTAATGTTGATTTTGTTTTTTCCCTAGAGCCACATCAAAACTTAAGTACGTTTAAGTGAAAAAGCATTTGTATGCCAGAAGTTCATCTTTTTTATCCAGTTGTATAAGGTGACTTAATAAAAGATACTACTTCTCCTTACAATCCAAACCCCACTAAACATGATAAATGCACTTTTTGAAAGGCAATCCCAAACTCTGCCTGCAATAAATCTTTACAGTTTACACATAGCAACATATGTTAGGGCTATTAGTGAGGGTACTTGCACCCTTCTAGCTGGTACCTGTAACAGCCAAAATAAACAGGGAAAAGAAGGATAAAATCCTTGTCGTTCCTAACAGTCTAGGGAGTCCTGCAAACACCTTGTCATTTCTGGATGTCAGTCTGGCACACACAGCCATGAGCTGATTATTGAGTTAATTATTCTACAGCCAGACGGTACAGGCAAGTATGTGAAGACCATTGTGCCAACTGCTCTTAAGCATTACTTTTTGAGACAATTCCCCACTTCCAAAACCATTTGGAGCAGCATTTCAAATATTTAGGGTGTTTCTGACAGCAAGTCTGCAGGGCAAGTGCCCTATACAGGCTGTAAAGTCAAGTAAAATCATCAAACACAAACAACTATAGTCAAGTTTCTTTATGTGCAAAGCCGGCAACAACCCATTTCTAAAACATTTCGAACTGAGACAAAGGCAAGGAATTGATACATTCATTAATACTGATGGATGAACATCCTTGTTCTTTTCCCCATGCCAATGCCATGTTTCTTCATCAGCTGCACAAGGGGAAAGCAGCATGTGGAGAAGTGAAGCCACTCAGTGCCCTCTGATGCTTTCCATAGGCAGCTGGACACTGGCAGGCAGAAGGTAACATTTCATTGTGTATTAAAAGAGTGTTTTTGGAAACAGTCTCTGCACCACACACACTCATTCAGTGCCATGCTGATGAGTATTGCAGGAGCTGGAAACCCTAGTGCATTTAGGACTGTGGTGTGCCTTTCTTACTGTGTTAGAAAATCTTGAGAATATCCTGATTGTCATCAGGGATCTTGACAAACTAGAGGGACTGGACAATCACTAACCATGTGACGTTTAACACAGCAGGTTTAGGCTAGATATCAGGAGAAGATTCTTCACACAGAGGGTGGAACAGGCTCCCTAGAGAAGTAGTCACAGTGCCAAACCTGACAAAATTCAAGAAGCATGTGGGCAGTGTTCTCAGACACATGATGAAATTTTCGGGGCGGGGGGAGGTGAGGGCTGTCCTATGCATAGACAAGAGTTGGACTTAAAAATCCTTGATCCCTTCCAACTCAGGACATTTTACGATTCTATAATTCTGTGATCAGTCTCATGAGGCCTCAGTTGTCAGTCTTGGAAGCATCACAGTTCAAACTTCCATTTTTTAATTTACTTTGCACTCTTTTGTATTTATATCACAATGGAAGCTGCCACCCAGGGAATTAGTATGGCTATGGAATCAATTAACTAAACACAAGTAGCAGTATAATAAGTGTATTTCTAAACACTTATGAATACAAAGACCTTACTCAGGCAGAAAAAATTGCTAGCTGAAATCTTCTCAGTTGGAGTCTGACACTGGGACTGTCCTTTCCCTCCCTTGCCCCGAAGTCACCCCTGCAGAGTTAGCTGAGGGTCAATGCCATGATAAATACTGCTCTGTGCTGCTCTGGCAGCCCTGTGCTCGTCTGAACTGACAAGCAAGCCAACTAGCATCCAGCTTTTTGTGTTGCCAAAACAGAGCAAAATAACTGCACTGAACCATTTTCCTTGCTCTATATTTTTGGCATATATATGTAGCTCAGGGAACAAACTCTTTTGCAAGATTCATATTCTTTTGCATGTATGTATTCAATGAAGTGAATAGTTTTCCTTGTTTATGTATATATATGCCATAAAAATCCATCCCTGCTTGTCCCATCATTTAGGCAGTAGACTCCTACCAAGGTGCATCACTTGCATTGAAATCAAGCAGCACAGGTAACAAGTGGGAGTTAGAACCTGTATTCCAGGAAGATCTCAGCTAAAGCCACTGAATTAAGTTGCTAAGCACTATCCTTGTTAATAACTGACTAGTAACACAAAAAGGAAAGTAGCAAGTTTTGGCAGGCTCTGACAAGCTGGGTAAATCAAGCACTGAGTACACAGAGGGCTTTTAGGCCATGCCAGATGCTCTCAACCAGGTTGTCCCCAGCCTGATTGCCCTGCTAATGGATTAAACTGTCATGGTGTGGCTGAATATAAATATCAGGTGAACGACAGAGCCCTAAACAGCTGATGCCTGTGGTTCAGAGTCCCTGAAGCTCTGGGAGGTGACAAGGAAGGCACTCTGTGCCCTGATGTGCCACCCACTTGGTGCTGGGTTGCGGCCCTTCAGACACCTGGTCCTAGAGCCCCTGGAGGGGCAGGGGCTGTGGGAAGGAGTGAGCCCAGGGGCCTCTACTGCCCTGACACTGAGGGATTGCTCTACTATCCTCTCTCACCCATAAGATAGCTTCACCTTAGCCTCATTAATGTTACCTCAAGTGTGTGTTACTGTCATAAGTAGCCACCTGTATAAAACTGAGCAACTATTTGCTGTCCTTCCTCTTCCAGTTGCTGGCCGTCTTCTGAAGACAGAAGCCCATCAGTCCATTTCCTTACCCAGTAGTCACAAATCTGCTGAGCGACACCATTCATCCTATCACAGGGAAGCAGAACCAATATCTGTTCTTCTCAAACACAATTAGAGCAAAGCATTACTTCTCTTGCTTGTAGAGAAGGTAATTGGCAGCAGCCTTTGGCTGCAGGGCTCCATCTCCTGGTTTTAGGAAGATACTGTATGGCATAAGGAAACTACATTTTCAAAATACCTAAGGAAGATATTATTGTTATATTGAAGAGATATATTGGATTCATTGGGTTCAAGCCCTGTGTTATTCTGTATTTCTGAAATAGTGTAAACACTATTAAAATTTTATGATAATACACACTGCTTTGTGTAGCTTCAAACCTGCTTCCTTGAGATGAAATGAAAACCCTATGACCACAGAGGATATTCCTACTGTCACTGAAGCAGCGTGCTAAGCTGGAAGAGACTTCCAGCCTTTCTATGGTTCTATGAAAACACTACAAAGAGGCATTTCACTGTTTTCTTTTTTCTAGGACAAGGTCACTGGGGATATCACCTTAGTTGTGGGGAGTGGAATGGCTCCTCCAGGATGTACAACTTTCCAGACCCCCCTAATCCTTCTCTATAAACTCCATCTCACAGCAGCCCCAGATCTGCCCAGGCATGCTGGAAATACTGACTGCTAGCATGGGTATGTTCTCACCAGCAATTAATTATCAAATCATTTTGAAATGCATTGTCTTTGGGATTTTATCTCAATCAAATTAAAAGATTGGGAGAATACATTCACACTTTTATCATTCATACACTACTTAGAGATAAATAAACAGCAACACATCTGGGTTACATACAGACTTGAAGCTGGTTACCAGCATAGACATTGCCATGTTTCCCTGGGCTGCTTGGTGCTAAGGCTGAACAGCTCCAAAAAGATAATCACAGCAGAGCATAGAATTTAAGCCAATCACCCCAACAACAATCCTTGTCTGAGAAGTGAGACCCAGCTTTACTCCTACATACTACAGCAATTTTACATATACTTAAAACATACCTGGAAGGCAGGCTGAAGATCAAACCTTGGGGTGATCTGCAAAGGTAAGTCAGTGGAGCAAATGTAGCATTTGCAGTGAAATGGGTAAGACAACCTGGTATATAAAAAAGTGGAGATCACCCAGTATAAAATTCCTGCCTATTATTTTTAATCTTTGAAGAGAAACTGTTTTTATCTCAAGCTATATATTACTAATGATGACTCATAGTGCAGTATCAGAGAAAAGTCAGCATTCATCACAGTCATTATTTACAGTTAATATTTCATCCTTAGTCCAAAAGACAAAGCATGTCAAGGAAGTACCAGATCCCCACATCACAAACATTATGGTCTGAGTGTCTTTGTTCTTACCTGTCATTCACATAGCCAGAAAAATCCTTTCAGTTCTTCCTATACAATATTCTAAGGTCTGTCTCCTTATCTTCTCCTACTCTCTCTGAAGTCAATAGAAATTCCTGCTTTGCAGTGGTGATACATCTAGTCCCATCTCTTTAAAAATACCACTACCAGCAGGAATAATTCCTCTTCATAATAGATGATACTCCACATGGATCTGACATTTTCAAAGGCTAGGGAGGTAGACATGCAGGACTTAAAGATATCTGATGCAAGTCTCATTTTGCCCTGTTCTCACAGTCTTCTTGAACATCATACATTTTTCATACAGCTGTAGATACAAAAAAAATTAATTTTTCTGTCATGAGGTGCTGTTTTCACTATGTTGCCAGGCATTTCCTCAAAGAATATTTTTTCTGTCAGTGGATGACATAAATATAATTGATGGTGTGATGTTTAAAGGCAATTTCAATGTAAATGAGCTTCATGAGAACAAAAGGATTTCAAATGTAGCAGCTTCCTTGCATCTGTAATAAAAGGAAGGTTACTCTGCCCAGAGATGTCAGTGTACATTGAGGAGTATTGTGCCAGTTAAGTATGTTTAGATTTTAGGCATTAAGGTAGCTATTAACAACTACTTCAACAAACCTTTTTGATCAGGCTCTGGCACCTTTGATCAGGCCGTGCAGTGTTTTCTGATGCATCATTCCCACTGAAAGATGAAAGAAGCATGGGAATGAGTCACTATATTGTACTTTTCAATCTTTTCTCTCTTTTGCTTTTGTTTTTTGCTTATGCACAACCAGGTTACAAAATACTGTTTCATACCACAAATATTTGAAAAAACCAATTTGAGCAAAACCATTATTTTGTTAAAATAACTTAGGCATAAAGCCAAACAGAGTCAGGAGCTTGATTATATCTTGAAATCAGACCAGCCTTTGATTTGCCTGTGTTTAAAAAGGCAAATGGGAACCAAATCTTTCCAGCTCTACAAAGGCAAAATTGTCATTAATTTCAACCCCTACCCAACTTCCAGATATTACCCATGAGGGTATTGTGCATTACTACTATATTCCTCTAACCTACACCTTTGACTGTTGCCTAGAGTAATGGCTATTGGCCCCATACTTCCATGGCTCTCTGAAAAGTGTGGCAGGGTTGGCTTCAGCAAGGCTGCAGCTGAGAACTTGGGGGTAGGGTACTGTGCTCACTTGCACACTGTTCAGGCTGTGCCCTCCACAGGCAATAGTAATGGTAAGGTGAGGAGAGAAAGGTTCTACAGATGTGGTGGGTTGACCCTGGCTGGCCACCAGATGCCCAAAAAGCTGCTTGTTCACTCCCCCTCCTCAACAGGACAGGGAGGTGAGAATATGGTAAGGACAGGGAGATGGCTTGCCAGTTGCTCTAATGGGCAAAATAGACTTGATTTAGGGAAAGATTGATTTCATTTGTCGCCAATTAACAACAGAGTAAGATAATGAGAAATAAGAATAAATCTAAAAGTTCTTCCCCCCACCCCTCCTTTCTCCCTGGGTTCAACTTCACTCCTGATTGCTCTACCTCCTCCCTTCCAGCAATACAGGGGGACAAGGAATGGGGTTTGAGGTCAGTTAACAACACTTCTTCTCTGCTGCTCCCTCTTCATGCTCTTCCCCTGCTCCAGTGCAGGTTGCACTGAGTACAGTCCTGCATGTGCCACTAGCACAGGTCCTTCCTGCAGGTTTCAGTTCCTCACAAACAGCTTCAGCATGGGTCCTTTTCACAGGGTGCAGTCCTTCAGGAACAGACTGTTCCAATGTGGGTCCCTCATGGGGTCACAGGTCCTGCCAGCAAACCTGCTCCAGTATAGGCTTTTTTCTCCACAGGGCCACAGTTCCTGCCAGGAGTCCTCTTCTCAGGACATATCTGCCTGCTCCAGTGTGGGGTCCTCCAAGGGCTGCAGATGGATGTCTGCTCAATCAGCAATCTCCATGGGCTGCAGGGGAATAGTCTGCCTCACCATGGTCTTAACTACGGGTTGAAGGGGAGTCTCTGCTCCAGTGCCTGGAGCACCTCCATCCCCTCCTTCACTGCAGAGTTGTTTGGCATTTTTCTCACTCCTTTCTATCACAGCTCCTCTCTGCATTTTTTACCCTTTCTTAAATATATTATTGCAGAGGTCCTACCAGTATTGAGGATAAGGCTCTGCTTTGTCCAGCCATGGTTCTGCCCTAGAGCTGGCTGACACTGTCTCTATCCAACATGAGGGCAGTTCCTGGTGTCTTATTACAGAAACAGTGCACAGTGCCCTGCTACCAAAACCTTCCCAAGCAAACCCAATAAAACAGACAACCTTTTCAGTAGTTCACTCTCATAAGAAATGTCAGACAAGCCCAGAACTCTCATATTTAAAATCTATTTATGGGAATTATTAGTATCAGCTTTTGGTCAATGTTCCTAGTGAAATGGAGCTGCTGCTGTATGAAGGTAGAGTTGATGTTATGAACAGCACATCACTAGATACCATGGGGAAAATGGGAGTCAACTGAGCAGAGAGCTGGAGGCTGAATCCTGAATTTTAGGAAAGCAAGTAGTCCATGCATCAAGTCACTGGAAATCAAGTGTGTTAAGTGCCACAAATTCTCCCATTTCTCCCACTAACTCTATTTCTGATTCATTTTAAGCAGAATTCTGTTAATTATTGCAACAGCATATGATGTTGTATGATTTATGTAGCGTACACAAAATGCTACACTGCTTCTTTGGTTTCTCTGTTTACTTTTTTCCATTTCTTTTTGCACACATTTTTGTATGCATGCTTTTTCTGTAGAAAGTTTTGAAATGCATAATGTGATGCCAAAGTGCAACAAGGCCACAGAATTATAGCCTCAATTTTCATGATTTTATTTGCTATTGAATTTCAGAATGCGCATTTTCTACTGTTCTGGGAACAAAGAAATTCAATAGAACTATTTTATAAAGATGGGGAAATCTATACAGTATTCTGGTTTGTTCTAAGGAAAGTTGCATCTGTGAATCATTAAATTTCCATTATGTCCCCAGACAATCGTTATTTGCCTTTCCTCTCTACTATGTGTTATTCTCTGACTTCTTGGGTGCACTATAAGGATTAGTATTTGTTTTCTGAAGGTGTGTGAGAATTTTTTAATGTCTGTTGGAAAGGTGTGGTATATTGTTCGTGCCTGCATTATCTAGAACAGTGTTTCTCAAACAAGGGGTAGGGGCTGATAAGGATGTGTGTCAGTCTCCAGTGAAGACAACAGCCCATGGTAGTTGAAACCTTTGAGTAGATTGCTGAAGATTTCAAGGCGGGCAAGGCCTGCTTTTCCAGGCATATTCCCCAACATGTCAGCCTTGGCTTTCTTAAATATAAAGGCATGGTTCCAATTTATGATTCAAGCTCTTTATTTTTATTCCCCATTCCCAATAGCTGCATCACTATTAAGAGTGGAGACATGTTGTGCAAATTACATCCTGTTTCTGTTTGGTGCTTGCTAAAGGAACAGCTCCATTGCCTAAAAGCAGTGAATTCCACATCTGATATGGTTCTTTACAGAGACTGGTTACAAGTTTTCCACAAGTGAGTTTTCTTTATTGTTATCATGCAGCTATGGACAATCCCTACCATGCAGATCAACTTCACGATGCAGGCAGGAGGAAAAGGTTGTCTCAGCGAGGGTGAGACAAGAGGTTGGTGCAGGGCTATGTGGGAGGTGTGCAGAGCAGGTCTTGCTCTCAGTCTCAGTGCTTCTTCACAAGTGCTCATCAGTGCTGGAGAAGCATGCCAGAGACAGGTTTGGGAGGACCTGCTGGAGAGAATGGGGGAGAGAAAGTCAGCCTGAAGAAGTCTGTGGCTTTTTTGTGCTCTTGTCTGCACTGATAAAACACATTGAGCCTGTTCTGAAAAAATCCTTTGATACAGGAATTATTTCAGAGGAATTCTTGTTGCTTGTCATTGGACACCAACTTTGGCTGATGCACCTCTTTTAATTAATTTGTTCTGCTTCCTAGTGGATAAAATATATTCAGTCAACAAGGCTGAATATTCTGAGGTCACTTTTTCTGGCTAGATCTAGGTAAAGTGGATTTAGAGTAACCAGGGCTCTGGCTCTGAAGTCTATTCCCTTAGTCAGTCATAGGGCTTATGGAAACACCATGTAACTCATAGCCTGAAGCCAGGTCTTTTTAATATCATCCCCTTAAGGGCTTCGTTTGGTGGTGAGTAAACATTTACTTCACAGCTTACTTCTGGCACACTGCAGCCATAAATTACTCTTTTACTTTTATGACATCAAAACCTTACTGCTTTAACTACAGATGTTTTGGGCTATATCATTATGCCACCATAATTTACATAATTGCTATTGAAACTGGCTCACACAGAGATGTTAGCTATGCAGGTAAGTTCTCATATCCCTTCCAGCAAAGAAAAAAATGATGACCCCAGAGTCTGTGGAAGGGTAATTTTGCTCTGTTCACTACCAGACTTCCTTGGGCATAAAGATGCTAATGTGAAAATAGATAAAACTTTTTTTCTCATTGGTTCTGCAGGACTCTGGAAGCTTCCAAGAGCTTCTGTTGCTTTGCTCAAACAATTTTGCCTCTGGTAGAAAAGGATGAAACCACTGGGAGTTGCTGTTGCAAGAGGGATGGAAATCTCTCTCACAAATATCTATGTATTTCCACTTTCCTGTGAAAAGATTATTTCAGTCCTTTGCCTCTGTCATTCAAATAATAGATGTAGGCAGTAGGCACTGAATACATCAGCAGGACCTTTACAAGGTGGGGTGGCATCCCTTAAAATGCCATGGGTAGCTATGATGAAAGATTGAACATAGCATACACAAAAATAATTGAGTTTCAGTTTTGCCATGTTTTATTCACAGGACACATTGCTTCTTGTTATTTAAGCAGGATTTTCAGGGATGCACATTATGGTTTGTAAATCAGTTGATGGAGTTGGAAAAAGTGGGAAAGTTTTCTTTTTCAGAGTTCCTTCATTAGCCCTGACAAGTTGCCAAGTCCCTGCTATTGCTTGTTCAAATGACTGCAGAGGGAAGAGGAAAGAAAGGAGGGGAAAGAGAAAGAAAAGTCATAGAAAGGTGGCACACAGAAACACACTGCCTGTGTTTGTTGTGAAACCTTCTCATTTCCTTGTTATCTATCTACCAGAAACTGTCTTTTTCCAATTTTCCTGTGTATAAGTTTATTTCAGAGGCTGCAGTGGAGAATTCTCATTAGAGCTGCAGTTAGAAGAGACATATACTTGTCTACAAAAGTAATTATGTACAAGTATAAACACAGTATACATGATCTCCTGTCAGTCACTTATTAGTTCACCCCAAACTTCAAGATTTCAAGAAAATGCTGTCTATAGGTTAAACTCAATATATTTCTGGATATTCAACCCTTCTCAGACTTCAGAGAAATACACTGACTCTGGGAGTCTTCATCATTGTTGCTAGTCATTTGAGGACTAAAGGGTACAACTGAGTTCATGCCCTGCCATTGAGCTTTGAGAACGATTGCTTCAGCTTCATTTCTCAACCATAGGTCTGCAGAGTTCTGGTTATGCAACAGTTTTATCAAATCATACATGGAAAAACGTGATCTTCATGTTAAGATCTGTGCTTCTTCTCTAGCCCTTCATGGTACAAAAGAAGGATGCAGATCATAAAGGAGCCTTTGGGGATCGTGGCAGTGTCATGGCATGAAGCACTACACGATGCTAAGTACTACTGCAAGCCAAAGAGACAAAGGGAGCAGCACAGCTGACATGAGGACTTGCATCTTCCAGGGCTGTGGGTCAGGGCTGCACAGATACTCACCCAGAGTATTTCCAAATGTTAGCATCCTGTACATCATCCAAATAAATAGGAAGGATTTACATCCTGAATGAGATGGGTTCACAAGGATTTCTGAGGTAGGTCAGGCATCACTATTCCCTACATATTCTTATGATATAGAAGTATTATAAAATATTCCTATCATACAGCTGTCACATACTGATTTACTGCTTAATCCCAGCATCAAATTCAAATCACAAAATGAAATAAAAATATATTGTTGTAGGCTCACAAGGGAGACAGTGTTGTCAGAACTAAGCTGACAACTGGAAAATTGCAGTTGCACACCAAAACCCCATCACAAACTTAAACAATAATAGCTTTTTTTCTGTTCCCCCACCATCCTGTTCATGAGAGTGAGCACACAAGGGGAAGTCTGCTCAGAGCCTTCAATTGTGTAATCTGATAACAGAGCTAAAGCACAGTGGTGGTCCAAGCAAGACTGTGGTCTTGTGGAACAAAGCACCAGCAGACAGTACAAGAAGCCTTTGTTCTATTCATCTGGGCAGCCCACAGACTTTCAGTGGGTAACCCACAGAAAGGCCACTGGGTAAGAAGAGTGGTCTTGAAAGGGTTCCCCCACTCCAGTGGAGTATTTGTAAACAATTTCATGGCTTAAAGAGCACCAGATGAGTTTCAAAAGAAGAGATGTTTGAGGAAGTGCTGCCCTTCTATGACACTGTAGGTACAGCAAGAACTTTCTCCTTTTGGGCAGCTGCAGACATAAGCTCAAATCCTCATTTATGTTATAAAACATCTTGGATGGGTGATACTTTAAAATGAAAAGAAATATTCATAAAATACATTTACTTCTACCCTTGTTACATTTTAAGATATTTGAAAGGATACACATTACATTATTGTGGATACTAGATTCTTTCCTGTTACATTAACACAGGACACTGCATTTTTGTTAAAATGTGACCCAGATTTAATAAAATGAAAAAACTCAAATCTCCAAAATAAATAACACTGAAAGCAAAATATTGAGAAATATTATTAAATATGAAACAAAAAAAATCATGACATCAAAGACAATGTAACTCCTCAGCATCCCTTGTCAAAGCTTCAAAATCATGGCTTATTTTCTCTTGTGTTTGTAAAAATGAAACTGCCTGCCTTATCTAAACACAGAAATGGAGAAGTCATAGACATATTCACAGACCTTCTCATCATAAACAGGATTATCTTTCTAGTGTCATTTCTAGATAGTGTATGTGATTAAAAGATTATTATTTCTAAGAATGTGTAAATTAGCAATAGCTGAGTTGGTGAAATATTCATATCCAAAGTCAAAGAGAAAAAAGCCACATGAAGTTCTGAAAGTTTAGTAAAGATCTTTTTCACTTCATTTTCTCTGCTCAAATCCTAATTCCAAATCCTAATGTACCGAGTGCTACCAGCATTAATCTCTAGGCATGTGAGACACATGAGACCTAATCAGTTTCTGGATCGTATCATCTAGCATTCATATGCAAATGTGCCCAGATCTTTTCATCACATGAGACATTGTTCCTTAATCAAGCTACTGAAAACACAAGCCCTGCTAGAGAAAGGAAATTATCCCCAACAGATAAGGCAAAGGGAGGTATTTTCCATTTGAAATTTCTTTGGGTTTGTGGGCTTTTTTACCTCTCACTCAAGAATTCTTGTAAGTTATTTTAGAAAAGTGATTAGAGCACATATCCTATGGCCTTCATATCTTTTTCCCAAAACATTTTTTAACCTGGTCATTCTTTTCTTTGGGCCAAGTTCCCCAATGATCAAAAACAGTTGGAGCTCTGCAGGCACACGTCTGTTTGCTGTGGGCCTTGGGGCTACACAAGGGAGGTTATTAGAAACTACCTAACTCTGTAGTTAAAACAAATAGTGGTTAATTAAATAATCCAGTTGTTAAGGGGAATACCTGCTTGATTAAGAAATAAAATGCTGTTTAGTAAAGTAAAGCATCCAGAATTCTTTTTTAGTTTCCATGAAATTGTATTTGTTGATAGACTTCATTATTAAAAGGGAAAAAACAAGAATCATGATAGAAGTCCATGTGCTTTGTTTGGGATTCATCTCGTCTAACCTTGGCTATCTCACATCAGCATTTACATCTGAGTTGGTTATATAGTCTCTATATACTGAGCAGCAGGAAATATGCTTTGAGGGAATGCAGTTCATATAATCTATTTTAACATTTACATCTGAATGAGTGAGTGATGTTCTGGAAATGCATATTTCCCTCAGTTAGGTAAACTAGGTAAACTGCATGAAGAGCTCATCTGTAAATATTTAAAGCTACCTACCCCTTTTTTTTGTGTATATTGAAATACTATCTCTCTCTGAAGCCCTTTGTATGAGAAAAATTAGTACCTAAAATCCCACATAAAAAAATTTATATACATGAGGGTTATGAATGTTTGAGCATCTTTAATTCACCTGTCTTACATCAGTGCATTGTGGTACAGTCTTTAATTACAGGATCACATAGTTTTTTTCCCCATCAGATGCCTCCACTCCATGCACAATTAATGAGCTCTCCTTCAGTGACTGAGAAAGAGAACAAAGGCTATATGGAATAGTCAGAACTCTTTGAAGTTGACACTATACAACATTTTGATAACTAAACCAAAAGTGATGTGGTACACAGAAAATGAATTTTTAAAAGCTGTTGCCAAGTTTCAAAGTTGCATTTGTAAACAGGGAAGCCTCATTAAGGGCAGATAATCTTAAGGCCACACTGAGGTTGGTTCTTGGCCTTTACACTTTTATTAATGATTTGGAAGAAATGAGAAAATCCTTACTGATTAAAGTGTACATGTGACACATGAAGGCAGTACACTGAAACAAATGAGTTGATAAACTGCTGAGAGCAAATGACATGAGTCAATACAGATAATTATAATTCAACAATATCCAGGAATTACAGACATAATGAGACACTGTCTTGGAAATAGTAACTGAGATGATTGGGGCATCCTGTCAGTCAGCTGGAGATCAGCTCCTTGTGTAGTATGCAAAGGGAATAACAGCAACACAAAAAAACAGTCCTGGGATAAACAAGCAAAATAATACCAAAAAGGGTTAGAAAGGTTACACAACCTGGAACTAGCAAGTCTTCTGGGATGCTGTACACAGTCTCAATGTCCACAGCAGAAGAAAGAATAAATTGAATCTCAGTGGTTCAGAGATGAACAAGGAGAAAGATTAAAAGATTTGTTAATGAACAACACTATAGAGTTCCGTGAAAACGTATCATGCTGAATACTAATAAAAATAAAGTGTTAATCACAATGGAAATGTTCAAAAGGTTATTTCACTGTTTGTATGGGGTTTTGTGAGGAACTACTATCTTGAGAACAGAAATTGCTCTAAGATTAGCTGCAAAGTAAGAGAGCCACCATTTAAAACCCAAGGACACTGCCAGTTGACCCCATACTGTCGCTTCTCAGTCAGCTTCAAGCTGAAATATTTTGTGTTCATGGAGCCACACTATTTTCAATTCTAATAAATGAGTATGTACCATACATGCCATATGTACCATTTTGCTGCTTCCATGAAAAATAAAGAGAAAAACAAACAGATGTTACCATCAAGGTATCCTGAAAATAAGTCAACTGCTATTCCTGTTGCAGCAATGCATAACACTGCTAATTTCCCTTACACAGGTCATGGTGCCTTAGCAGGCAGACCAGCTGTGTAGTGATGGGAATCAAGACAGTGACTAGGATATGGCGTTTTCCCTCTCCTTTTACTGAACAGTGTTTGAATATAGAGAAAAACAAGATGTTAAATAGGTTAGAATAAATTCCTGATCACCCTCAACAGGATGTGTTAGAAGACTCAGTGTTAACACAATCTCTTTCCCTCTGCTTTCTATCTTGGCTGCCTACCGTGTATATTTGCTATCCAATTTTCTTGATTTTTGATCATTTAATTTCTTATGACAACTACTGAGCAGCTCTTTTACCAAATTTGCAACTGTGCCATTCTCAGAAGTCCCAAGGACTTCCAAATCAGGAAGCACTGGAAAATTTCCATAAATAGTGCATCAGCTCCATCTGCTTCTCCCTTGACAGCAGTGGTGGTCCTGTGTGTCTTCTCTGCAGGATCACTTTCCTGTAAAGGCCCCAGACTAGAGGCACTGACATCAGGAACCTGACAGCATGCAATCTAATTCTTCTTAAATATTTACTCAAGCCAGCAGAGATTATGGATATTCCCACCTAGAGTGACACAGTCTCTGGCTGAATTAATCTCTCTTTAGACCTTTCTGAACTAATGCAAGCACCCCCAGTGTCAGTCATATTGACTTGGAAACTCTCATATGCAACTGAACTCAAACTCTGTAACCAATAATTACCAATCTATATGCACATGTAAGTATTTCAATATGCATTAGGTCCATTAATTCAACAGACAATATCCTTGTGTTAGCAATCTACATCCCTGCACAGTGAGCTGCACAGATCCATCTGAAGGTTTTATGAAATGGAGCAAATATATACTCAGGGATCAAATATGTACAATGAAAAACACAAAATTAGTAGATCAAACTTGCTGAAGTCTGTGCTATTGACACATAAACTCATTTCAATAGCTTAGGAATCAGTGCACGAACACTTTCATCCTGCTCCTGTTCTTCAGGGTGTTACACATTGGCTGTGTAACTCAATGCCTGTAAAAAGAATAGCACTATGGACTTGTCTGAGCTGTTTTCACCTGAAGATGGTGTGATCAGAGACTGAACTGCCTCAGGTCCAGCATGCTGAGCTGGATTTTACCTTCTCATGACAGTAGGTGGAGGGCTAGGATCTCCCTCTGGAGCAGACACATAATATTCACAGAGGACAAGAACAGGACTTCAGATTTAGGAAAACTAAAATATTGATGTGTGAACACATGCGATTTAACCAGCTCCTGAAGGCTGTAAGGAGGCTGTCACAGACATGTAGCAAAACCTCCCCCTTAAATTGCTAGAAATATGGTAGATGTCTTCATTCAATCAGATCTTCTTGTCAATGAAGCCTGAGCGACCGGTCTCACAGCAGCACCCAATGAGTTCTTTGTAAAGAAGTGATCCTCTTACCTTCGGCTGGTACAAAATTTATAGTGTTAAAAAATTATCTTCATCATGCCACAGCAGCTTCAAGAGGAGAACAGAATTGGCCTACTGTTAGAATGTGCTCTACCTGATGGACAGAGAAGACAGGCAGAGCCCCCACATTAAAAGAGAAACATTCTGTTCTGATTTAAACGGTTTCGCTTCCCCCATAAGTTACTTAATCATTAGGGAACTGTGAGATTGCATAAATAGATGGCATTCAGAATATAAACACTGGAGTCACTGTGATTTGTTCTCTTGTGGTAGAGTACATCTGGAAGAGTGATAAGCAAAGATAACTTATCTTGAAATTCCATCTGAACAAACAATAAATTACCCTGCTGCCCTGCTGACAGCAGGCTTTCAATTTCTCAGCCCAGCACAGAGCCAGATGCCTTGAGGCCAAGTAAACCACGTGGAAAGCAACAGTATATGGTTGGTCATGTAAATGGCCAGTCATAAGAGAATCATACAAAACTCTGAAAATAAGAGCAACTGAATTTCATTGCAGATTCACATTCAAAGTTTCAGAACAGTAAGAATTCTGAAGCTAAAGAGCAGGTGTAACAGTCTTCCATTTAGTATCTATCCCAGGGCTTTAAATGAATTTTCCACTAAAGTAAAACCTTCCAGTGGAATGAAAGAACTCAACAGGAAAAATCAGATGCTTAAAAATAAAAAGGTGGCTTCTAAATATAAAATCATACTACTTATTACAGCTCTCATAATTAAGTTCTTTTTTAGTTCTTTTAACTCACTTCCTACTGGGATATATTCAGAAAGCCTAGAGCTTCCATTATTTCCATGTCTTGTAGGAAAAAAATATCAAAATTAGGAAGATAAAATAGACACAAAGGACTTGATTTTGACTGCATACATAAGAAAAAGGGCACAGCTGCATTTTCTTAGGTAATTCTGGTATAAATATCTGAGAGCAATGCTCACAATCACAAAAAAGATGAGTTGGTGTTTCAAAAAATTATGTTTCTTCCGCTGAAAATTGCTGCTTAGTTGCAGCTAAGAAGCAGTAACTAAATGCTTTTACATTTCTTCTTAAGATTCATGTGGTGGGAAGTAAACAAGACTGACTTAAACCACATTCAGGTGACCACTAACATGAAATCCAAATGAAGTTGTGACAGTAACTCTTCTTGCTAGCTAGCCCAACTAGTGCAGGGAAGAGTGAAGCCACCACATTTAGAGAAAAAGAGAAGTTTATTTTGGTTCATCTCAGAGCCACAAATAGTTTCTCTTCAAAATGTTTTGGGTTTTTTTTTGTTTGTTTTGAGCCCAGAATGAAGTAATCTCTTCTGACAGGGTTCCTGACCTATACCCCATACTGACACATGGAGCTACTTAATCACAAGTGTGAAACTTTGCACTTTTTATTAAACTTCACAAGATTTCTGTTGGCTCAATTCTTAATTTTCTCAAGATGTCTCTAGACTGAAAGTTCAGCATGCCACTCACCCTCCTGCCCAGACCAATAGCATCAGCAAATTTGTAATCTCATCACTCAGGTCATTAATGAAGAAATTGAATTGCATAGTCCTTGGAATGGATCCCTGGGTAATTTTGCTCATTACCAAGCACTAACTGGGCACAGAATCATTGATTATTACCTCTGGAATGCTCCTTCTTTGATTTTTTGTTCATTGTGTGTTTACATTTTAGGCAAGAAGGCCCTCTACTGAATTTTACAGTCTTCCTGCACAAGAGGATAGTTTGTTTCTGAGTGCTTAGTACTTTTCTTTAAAGTGAGCTTGCCTTAGTGGAGGTCCTTTCTACTTTATGACAGCTTCCCAGTGATTCTGGTTAGCAATACATAAACAGAAGTCCACTCTCCTGAAGACCAGAGTGCAAACTCCACTGCTTACCATTCTAGACTTCCTCCAGCTTTTAAGTAGTTCATTGATCTAAAGAATTTTTGAAGGACATTTTTTACAAGGACTTGACAGTAAGAATAGGCTAAATTCTTCAGTATTGAGGTCATCAGCCAAAGAAGTAGTGGGTCCCAAAATCCAGAAACTTTGACCAAATTCCAAACCAGATATGGATGCAATTTCACGAATTCATCTACTTGATGAATTGTTTCTCCACTAACTCAAAAGTTCCAAATCTACATTGCCTATTGCATATCCATACCAGCCTACAAGCTTTTGAGCTAGAACAACTTTCACACAGATCTGCCCTGTCCCCAGATACAGGCAGTGAATAAACTACAGCTCATCTGAATTGTTCAGACAGGTTACACACTGCCATTCTTTGCCAAGTGCTCTATGTTCCTTCTCTTATCACCTGTGTAACTGCCATGTAAATGAGGCCCATACATGAATATCTCAGGAGATAGACTGATCACATGCCAGGAGCACAACTGTTCATGTGCCAGAGGGAATCACAAACTACAGCTCTAAAATTCCTCCACGGGTGATTACATTGCTTGCCTTTTGGAAATTAATTACAGTTTCAAGTCTTTTTTAGATGGCACTGCAAACACCTCAATTAACGCTGTAACTTTAAATGACTCCTTCTTTACCATGTGAGATGTGATGCAGAAACTCAAAGCAGCTAACACCACACTGTGATATGCCAACAGTCAATGAGCAGAGACTGAGATAGGACATACAATTTAAGAACAGGGTTGGTTGAAAGGGTGTAACAGAGACCAAAGAATAATTTATTATAGGCAGTCATGACTCGCAAAAATGAAGTATCAAGAAGTGTCTGTTTTAATCATCATACGTACAGAAAAAACTTTTCGCAGAGAAAAAAAAAAAGTGTATTTTTACAGCTGCTTACTCAAATTACCTGATGCACAGCACAATGTGTTTTGACTTAGGCTTCCAGTCACACTCATAATGTTAATTTTGAAACTTCAGGTTAATTTTCATTTGTTACAATGAGTTCTTGAACAGAACAGGCATTTGTTGAATGTACTTGACAGTTCCGTGCTCTTTTTTGTTCCTTTTCCTATCTCTAACGACAGTTATTGAAACTGATGACACATCTTTTCCCTGTATCTCCCATTTTATGATGCCTTATAAAGACCTTCTGATGTTTAATTGGAGAATGTTCTCTTGTAATGTTTAATGAAAGGAGAGTCTATTTAATAACAAGGACTTTGAGCAGTAGATTCTCCTTTTTTGTTAAAATTCTTCCTTCCTTATTGAGTACCTGTCACTGAAAGCAAACTTCAACTATTTTATATCAGCTAAGATTCATAACAATCCTAGTTCAGTTATGAACCTTTTACAAGGAGTCAGTTGGAGCACCATGAGACAAGATAATTTGCCACATCCATCCAAAGATCCATCTAGCCAAAGCAAAAAGGCGCTCAAATAACCTACTCTGTAATGCTTTTTAGCTGCTTGTGAGCATGCTGATGTTAGATCTGATAGCAATTAAATGTTCTCAGGTTATCACATGT
>VWZO01010234.1:14610-29998 GCA_013396975.1 Bucco capensis
GTTCCCAGTCTCTACTGATACATGGGGTTGTTCCTTCCCAGATGCAGAACTTTACATTTACCCTTGTTAAATTTCATCAAGTTTCTCCCTGCCCATCTCTCTAGCCTGTCCAGGTCACGCTGGATGGCAGCACAGCCTTCTGGGGTGCCAGCCATTCCTCCAAGCTTGGAATCATCCGCAAACTATGCTTAATTGCTTCTCTGGGAGATGTTTGTGAATCACAAGTTACAAGCAAATAATTTGCTTTCTAGTATTCTTTTTGAATAGGTGTCTCTGACATTCACAGCCCTCCACCTAGATACTGGCAAGGGCTGATATATTTTTATCGCAAATTTCATCAAGACTAGCCAGTGAAGGTAAGCAGCTCTGCTGTCCTGTAAGCCTGGCATATAGCTCTTCGCAGTGTTCAGTCCTCTGCAGATAGGACAGCTGCTACCAAAATCTTTTCAGCATGGTCCTAGCTAACATGACTGACAGCACACCTGTGCCTGCAAGGAAGTGCTGCAACCACAGAGATGCCTCATGATGTAGTCCAGTTAAGGCTAACCTTTCTGAGCAAGTCAAAGGCTGACTGATGCCAACAGCTGTAAATGTAACAAGAGTCAGATGACCTTTGCAAAGAAAAAATGTGGGGTCAAGCAGATTCCCTGAACTCAGTGCTACAATCTGCCTTCACCCTTCATGAACAAAAATGTTTCTTGCAGAAGCAATAAAAAGAAGGTCATGACTTTTTGACAGTGAAGGCCACAGTCAATGGATGTTTTTGACAAGTAAGACAAAACAACTGTCTAAAATTATCTCACTGTTTCCTTAAATCTATGCTTACTTAGCAGAACGAATGAAGAAGAGGTTTTCCCTTTGGATACTCACATCATCATCAGCTCATCATCAGGCCATCATTTATCACTGAAAATAATGGACATTTTGGATCTGCTTATCTACAGTCAAGCAAACCGCATCACCAGGACCTGCATCCATGAAGCACCAGATCCCATCTTTCTTTAAGTTAAACTGGCAACAGATAAAGCTTCAGATTCATGTAAGTTGCTATGCGATCTTTTAGGACTGTTAAACTCAGTTTTCTGTCAAATTATCACAAAGAGTTTGTTTTTTTCAGAAAGCTGAATGGAGGCTGCAGGTCAAGCAATGATTCCTTCACTAATGCCACTCTCTCATTCAGATTCATAGAATCATAGAATCACCATGGTTGGAAAAGACCTTCAAGATCATCAAGTCCAACTGATAGTGCTACACTACTGCTATCCCTAAACCGTCCCCCAATGTGCCACATCTACCCATTTTTTAAAAAACTTCCAGGCATGGTGACCCCACCACTTCCCCAGGCAGCCAGTTCTGACACCACACGACTCTTTCAGTGAAGAAATTTTTCCTAATATCTAATCTAAATCTGCCTTGGCACAACTTGAATCCATTTCCTCTAGTCCTATTGCTAGTCACAAGGGAGAAGAGGCCAACACTTACCTCACTACATCCTCCTTTCAGGTAGTTGACTTTGTACATAACAGCAAAGATAAATGGAGTGAGCACTGAGGTATTCAAGGAAAATGCCAGCTCTTTTCTGTTTTAGCACTTAATTTCATCTGCATTTGTATCATATTGTTTTCCCCCTAGCTCTACACTGGCTACATGGCAATATAACTGTATATTAATATAGCGCTGAAGTGCACTAACAGTTTACAACTCATACATCAGAGGTTAGTACTGAGTTCTCCTCAGTGGTATCCCAATTACCTACGGCTCAGTTTTATAGGACCTGAACATTAGTGAGTTGGATTTCTTACATCCAACACATTGCACTATGGGTGGAGTTGATGTTACCTAACTTAATATTTGTAAAAGGCAATTAACTACGTGGGTGGATGACCAGTTAATCATTGGTAAACATCACATTCAGAATTCTATTCATCCCAGCCTGAGATAAATCAGCAATAAGAAGTGCAAATCTCAGTGATTATCTCCAAACAACAAAATCTCAGGGCGTGATATGACTGAGAGTACCTTGTCATCCTGGAAATGTTCCAGAGTAGCAACAAATAAAAGTCTACAGTGCCTTTGCTGATCGTCTTTGAGACACAGGTCTCATAAGAGTACTTGTGCTCCATCAGAAGGTCTGTGTCCAATAGTTTCTCCTCCTGATGCACCTAGCCTTAAAGTAATCTTTGACAGTTTAAGTAACATTAAACTTCCAATTATTAAGCATTTAAAAACACCTAAACACCTAAAAACACTAGAAATATTGTAAAGCCATAATCATGGTGGAAAACATGGTGCTGGTGTCTTCAGATGAAGTTCACTGAGCACTGAGATGCCTAGCCAACTGCATCAGCCTTGAACACACAACAAAAATGCGAACAGATCTAAGGCACAACACATCAGTGTTTCCAAATATTCTGATTTATGTTGGAACATATACATTTATATATATATATAGTATATGTATAGTATATATAGTATATATATAAAGTATATATATATATGTACTTTTAGTAACCTGTTTCTTGGTATTTACCATTGAAGTCTTTTGCCATTGAAACTGCTTCAGAAAGCAAATGTTGACTATGAAATCAGCAGACAGGAGGTCACTGCCTCTTCCAAAAACTCTTGTAACATTAATGACTTTTCCTTCGATACTGACAGTTAATGTAGTACAGACCAAGCTATTGGAAAGAAAAAAACATAAGGTATAGCACAAACCAAACGTAACAACTGACATTTCAGGTAAAAACTAGTTTTCTCATAATCAACCCAACTTTTAATCTCACAGAAATGTCCCGTAGGTGCATCCTACTGCCTCACTTGTAAATAATCCTCTGTCACAACTGGTGCGTTACCTGCTGTCACATGTTTTTCTTTAGATTTTACCAGGATTTACTTCAAAACATAAACTTACATAATAGGGTTGTGGAAGGAATATAAAATTATTTATCCAAGAAGTATTCCCTCCCATCAATCACTTTCTTACAATTAATATAGTTTTATTTACTGATATCTAAAATTAAAGAATATTCTGGGTAGTTTAGAAAATAAAAGTACAGTTATTCCTTGTGCAGCTTTCTTTACTGAAGGTAGATGGTGAACTTATTTTACAGCTTCTCCTACAGATGGTTCTTGAATGTACTTTCCACAATTAACTTGCAGAATTCAGAGACAGATACTAATTTTAAACTTTGCTGTTTCACTCTTAAATATACAAAGAAGAAAAGAAACTCACTCATATTAAACAAAGGCTACTTACTAAGTCCCAGCGACAGACTTAAATCTATTTCACAGTTTTCACAGTTGAGGATTTCTGTCTTTCATAAGTAAAAACCTGGTGCTTAAGACCTTGTTACTTTGATTCACACTTCCGTGATTTTCTCAGCAATATTTGCTGTAAAAAATTCACTTAAAACTAAATATCTGTAATAGAAATATGTGTAAAAGCAAGATGAAATGAGATTCTGACTCATGTTTAAGTAACCATTTGATTTAGAGCAATTAAATAATTTTCAGAAGGTGTCTAATATCAGAGCATTGTCATGATAATGTTGCATGGGACTTTTGTGGCAGAAGTCTAAATTCAGCTTTAGTCTGATTTTTGTTACATTACAGGAATCCTTAAGTCACTGAGAAGAAAAATTTGGAAACCCAAAATAATCCTTCCCTTGTTTTACCCATTTTGTTCTTCATCCTGGAGCAGCCCACACAATATTCCTTTTGACTCCTTTTTTCAAAGACAAGATATATGCAGTAAAAAATCTTGAAAAATGCTTATTTCTTCACTGACCCATACAATAACTAGCACAATCTCATTTATCTCCTGTGCTTAAGAACAGGAATAATTAGAGTCTCTGTTCCATAAAGGAGGATGATGAATGGATTTGGAAGAAATCTGAACAAGCCATACTCTTTCAATTTGTTGCATTAGTTGCTGCTTGTATTTTAGAGCAAGCTTTTTCAATCTCATCTGAGTAAATGAACCACGGCTTGTTTAACCTTAAAGAAAAAGGTTGTGCATGGAATGAAAAAGACATAGAGGTATTAGTGGAGATACACAGTGATACAGGACAGTATATGAAAAGTTCATATTTAAATGTCTATTTGTTTGATCTCCAAGTCTAATTATCCACCCACCACAACCCCAGAAGAAACATCTGGCTTTGTAGCTTAGTAAGTCTCCTGACATCTTAACATACTAGACATGGAAAAATTGCATTAAAAAAAATTTACAAAGTATTTCAAGTCAGTTCAAGCTTAGCATGAGAGCCCCAGTGAGCTGTATTTGTTTCAGTTTTGAAATACATAGGTATTCAAATTAAATAGCTCCAGGATACATGCACAGCACTTTCCTCATCTGACTCAAAGTCACTGAGCATCCAAAGAGGGTTCTTTAGAGCAAAATTCTCATGTATCTTTGCTTTGAGGGAGTTTTGTTGTAGACTCTCTGGGTTGTCTCAGCTATGCCCTGTCCTAGAAGCATGAGTAGCATTTCTTCTCTCCTAGAGGAAGCGGAGAATGTCTCACAGATTCTTTGAATGGGTAATAGATTTTTTTCACAAATGCCTGGGACAATCATCAAGGTGATTCTGCCCAAACCTGCGAGAGTCTATGGACACACAGGTAACCTGGAACTGTTTAGGTAGTCTACAACTGCTCTATGAGTCATTCTTCACTGTGAGTTGAACATTCCAGAAGCTACTGCTTTGAGGAACTGAGACATGCTAATGAGCAAGTTGCAGAGTGTTTTGTGTAAAGCTGTAGGGACTTGTTCACAGACTGTAGGAGAATAACTTACCAGGATACACTTGTCTACTGAACCAGTTTAAGTATGAATCCTTGGTATGTTTTCACAACGCATTTGCATGCCATAGCACACTATGTTGCTATTGTAATGTATGTCAGAAACACGTTTTGCCTATGAGGAAGACTTTTGCTTATCTATCTAAAAACAAATTAGAAAGATGAAATAAAAAATCTCTATCTAGAAATGACATCTCTGAAACATACATTTAGTTTAGAATTGCAACAATAAGCTAGAAGAGTGATTCTGAAGATATTCCATTCTTTTACAACATTGTTTCAGTAAGAATTAGGAGATAAATAGAAGCCAGCAGTACATTGTCAGTTTATTGGAGTCTTATCAGGCTAATTAAGACACCAGAAACATAGATTTCTGGCAGTCTGTGGGCCAAGATATCCCAAAAAGCAATCAGCTTGCCATCTATTGCATTCTAAGCTCTTCTGTCCCTTAAGGTATGCCATATTTAAACTCTATATTAAAGAGAAATGACAGTACATTAATCATAGGTCAGGAACCCCTTCACAGAAATAGGATGCTCTGTAGGGGAAAGGAACTGTACCCCATCATGCGAAAGATTTCTGAACCTTTTCACCTGAGCATGCTCAGTACAAAATCACCACAGATATGCAGTCCAATCATAAGGAAAGCTTGACTAAGGCATGAAAGGGAGTTTTACTTATTGTAGTCTTGTATTATAAACTTTATCCTCTTTAATGGTTAGACTTTAGTTACTGTAGCTTTAGCCCTATTCAGTTTTGTTGGATACAGACATAAACCCAGTATTTCCAAGTTTTAAATAATAAGACTACAGTCCTATGTGACAAGTACTCAAACAAAGCTTAATAATTTGAAGATTGTGAAAAATGAAAAGTGTAAGACAGGCTTTTCAAAAGCAGGTAAAAAACCATTAATGTTATAAAGACCTTTTAATTTTAGATCTTTATCTTTTGTCATCATAATTCTAGATTTTGCTTAGTTTAGGTCCACATTTAAGATTGAACAGTATCCACATTTTCACCTTGTTCTAGCCACTTTCTCTGCTAGTAGTAGACTAACAACTTGTGTAAAATAAACTCAAAACACTATTTGGCAGCAGCCAAATATATATATTATATCTCGATATAATGTGTATCAATGCCACAAGGCAGCCTTTCATTTTAAATTAATAATAGATGACCTACACAGCAACATATGGGCAGGTCATTAAAAGGGGTTCCCATTAAGTAATTAATTATAGTTCTCTGTTTGCCTTTCTGCACAGTGAATTAAAGCTTGGCTCATAGCTCAGCTTCTCAACTCCCCAGCGAGCCCCAGTTCAAAATCAGGCTAAAAGTTTAACTGACCTGAGATGATCCATTTCCAACAAATTCTGCCTGTAACCGCTCAAATGACTGCTTCCTTCCCAAGTAACCTTGAACTTGGCTGGCTGCCTGAGGAGTGCATGGAGTCCTCCGGAGCCTTGTGCTGGATGTTTTGTTGACCGTGGAAAAGCCTCTTGGCTGCATAGGCTGGGACAGGGTGAGGAAGGGAGGACACAGCAAGTAGCTGCCCCTCAGAGTGTTATGGTTTGGATGAAATAACGAGACTTGTGGATTGCATTTCAGGCCTCATAGCTGAGCCTTGTAAACAGTCCTGGTTCCTTCTAGAATTTCTTCATCTTACTGTGGAAAGCCCCATGTACTAAATACAGTCAGTTCAGGTCAAACACAAACCTAAGCAGCTTCTTAGGGAATCACTGGCAGAAGAGCAAGTGCTTCTGAACAATGTCACATGCTGAACTCCTTTGGTCATCAGACTCAGTCACAAGACTTCAACCAAAGTCAAATATCCCCCTAAATCCCTAACATTTGCATAACAGTTATATAGACCAAGAAAAAGTTCAAAGGCTGCTCAGGAAAGGCTCTGATTTTTAAAATGCTGGATAATTAGTCTTGGTTGTAAATTGGTGGAGAAGAGGGCTGGCATCGGCCCTGCTGTTGCCTATTATGAACCAAAGATGGGCACTGGGGACAAAGAGCCACCGGAAGAGAAATCCTAGCTGCCCAGATAGTTGATCTCACCCTCCCTGACTCTGCTTCATTCACAAGAGGAGGGATATTCCAGCGGTGTAAGTCTCCATCTCTCCAAGTCTCTCCTGCTCTGTTGGAAGAAGCATCTAGTCTAGTGGGTGGTGCAGGTCCTCTGCAGCTCTCCAGTCTTGCCTGGGCTTGGTCTCTTTTTCTGCTCTCCTGTAGCAGAAGCAGCGTCCCCTTTCCCTTCCCACTCACATGACAGATAATCATGTAAAACCTACTTGGGATGGTGGAAGAAAGAGGAAGCTATCTTCCCATATGGGGTTTGTTTGGCAAGGATTTGGTAGTGGGGGTCTACAGGAATGGTTTCTGTGAGAAGCTGCTGGAATCTTCTCCTACATCCAACAGGGGCAATGCTAGCTGGCTTCAAGATGTCCTGCCACTAGCCAAGTCTAAGCCCATCAGCAATGGTGGTAGCACCTCTATGACAACATATTTAAGAAGCAGAAAAATTTGCTGTGCAACAACAACTGCAGCTGAGAAAGAAGTGAGAATATGTGAGAGAAACAACTCTCAGACACCAAGATCAATGAAGAAGGAGGAGGAGGTGCTCTAGGCACTAAGGAAGACATCCCCCTGAAGGCTGTGGTGAAGGTGAGACAGGTTGACCCCCTACAGCACATGGAGGTCCACAGTGGAAGACCCCATACTGGAGAAGGTGGTTTTGCCTTAAGGAGGCTGTATGTATGTATGGCTAGGCTTCACGAACGAAGATCCAGGGAGGGCTCCATCCACGCTCCTCATCAGCGCCTTTTCCAAGCACACTGATAAAAAGAGGATAACAGATAGCACCCTCGAGCCTGCGCAATGGATGTTTTTTAGGTGAGACACAGCATGCGCAGAACTGGACCCACCCTTTAGTCCTAAGGTTCATCTGCCAGGGCCTAGCAAGCTTGGATGCTGGCAGCGAAGTCCTTAGGATGGAGGTTTTATTAGAGTGTCCTTCTCTTAGATGGAAGGCCCTACAGGGCTAAATGAGCTCCATCTGCCCGGGTTTGGAATCAGAGTTGTAATTCTCCTAGGATGACTGCCAGAAGGCTAATGAGCATATCCTACCCATACAAGTATTATAGGAACATGGGTATCACTCCCCACACTTTACCGTGGGCAATGAGTTTAATGCTCCCTCTGCTGTTGGCACAGTTATCCCACCAGGGGCCACAGAAGACCCCAAGTGATTCTCAGACTGTGCCTGGAAGGAGGCTGTAACATTGCGGAGAGACCACCATGGAGCAGGCTCCTGGCAGGGCCTGCAGACCTGTGGAGAGAGGAGCCCATGCTGAAGCAGCCTTGCTGGCAGGACTTGTGACCTCACAGAGGACACATACTGGAGGAGTCCATTCCTGAAGGACTGTGCCCTGTGGGAAAGCCTCGTGTTGAAGAAGTTCATGGAGGACTGTCTACTGTGAAATGAGCCCTAATATAGATCAGGGGAAGAGTGTGAGGAGGTAAAGAACTCAGGAGTAAAGCTGTGCCCAGGAAGAAGGGAGGAGTGGGAGTGGTTTAAGATTTATTTTTATTTCTCATTATCCTACTCTGATTTGACTGGTAATATATTAAACTAAATTCCCCAAGTTGAATCTGTTTTGCCCGTGACAGTAATTGCTGAGTGATCTCTCCTCGTCCTTATTTTTTGTTTCATTTTCTCTCCCCTGCCTAAGGAGGGAGAGTAGCACTGATGGGCACGTGACATCCAGCCAGGATCAACTTATAACACATCCCTTTTCCTGTCCTGGGAGAGCTCCTAAGCACTTCCCACCCCACAACCCATAAAATTCTCGCTGATTCTTCCTAATCCTTAGCGCCTTGTGAAGTGGCCACCTGTCCCCCCATATCCCTCTATTTTCCCCCCAGTCTTTCTCCTTCCTTTTTCCATGAACACATTGATTTGCCATCTCTGAAGAATATGCATTGATGTGTTATTGGCAAGACCAAAATTCACATTTTGATGGCCCATGAAAATTTTTCTGTAATTTAGAAATGCAGAAATAAATTTTCAATAGAGTTTGAAGCAGTAATACTAATGGTTTTTGACCACTGACAGGTTAAAGCTTTTCTTGCCTAAACGTAGTTCTGCTTTACTGATCGTGCAATTTCTCAGCTAGCAGTCACAAACTCCCTTTCCTTTTTGCAGTAGTTCTGATGGCGGGTCAGTTCCTACCCCAAAGGGAAATATTCCTCCAAAACAATGGCATATAAACACAATGCTGATGACAGAGTAAGAAATATCCCCAGTTCTAACAAAACATCTTCCTAAGGCAGTCATGTTCTTTTTTTGAAAGAACTGAAAATGAAAAATGTTCACACATGATAGACACTTTCTCACACGTTAGCAAAATATGGACATTTTTGTCTGTTAATGCTTAGAATATGAGGAATACCACTGATTTCTGGGTTAAAGGACAGAGTACTTGAAAATCAGTAATCAGTCCAACTTTGACAGCTGGAGCATTTAAATCAGTTGCTCTATATTAAATCATAGTTAAAATTTTATATGTTCTTACTGTGTCCTCCATTAACATGGTAGACAGAGTAAAGGAATCAAAGAAGTGGAAGAAACAGCAGCTTTGTTAAGTTCAGAGGACCAAGAAAGTTGGGCGAGAGCAAGCATCTAAACAAATTGCTATCTGTGGAAAGCATTAGCAGCCAAAGAGGATGAGGTTAAGAAGAAAACACTGGTAGCAGAAGCATCTCATGTAAGAACTTGCATTTCATACTCTAAGCTGAATTCAGGACTCTTCAGTCTTCCTTAAAACTTTGCTGCTGCTGCTGCTAGTAATGAGCATTATCACATGAAAGTCCACTGATCACACAGGTGTTCAGCAATGGTATATCATAGTCAAGAGCTTAGGATACTTTCCTCATCTTTATTGAAAACTTTCCTTATCTGACAGGTTCCCACACCATCAGTAGGGACACAATTGCCACTAAATCTCTGCAGCATCCTGGGAGTTTAAACAGGTGGCCTAGACACCTGTTGGGAAAAAAGAGCTTATTTCTGTAGTAGAAACTGATGCAAATAAGATCACTGTGTTTGCTGCCCTTTGTCATGACTTAGATGTAGAAGTAAGGCTGGGGAGGGAAAGATTTTTGGAGTATATTTCACCACAGTCTGTTGAAGCCGTCCTCCTGGTAACTGTCTTGCTCAAGTCACAGAAAGAGGGAGGTTTCTAGCAAGCTGGTTCGGGTATGTATGATGTAAAAGCATTTATCTTACCTGGTACTCAATGGGGACTGAATTACTCACTTTAACTCAATGGTTTTTAGCCACTAAAGAGAGGTGCTGTGTAGTTCATAGCTTTTCCGAAGACCAGTTTAAGAGATGTTATGGAACAGTCTGTGCCTTGCTTGGAGATTGTAAGATATCAAAGAGAGAGAGAGTCCAACTTAGTACTTCACAGAACAAGCTACACAATGTATAAATGCTATTCCTACATTGGCTGTCAGCCCAAAGCAATAAGATGGAAATTTGAAACACTGAGAATGAAGTCTCAAAGTTCCTACTTCATTTTATCAAAAAGCTGAGTATCTGCTCACAGCTGTAACAACATGACCCGTTCATCCTGAGTCTAACTCCTGACCATGGCAGAAAATAGATACAATTTTATGTTGCATTATGTTTTTAATATTCGGAAGAGCTATAAACTATATAGTTGTGCCTGTTGAAATTTTGCATTCCTGAGGCCCATACTGAATACCAGTCATAGAATCATAGAATCATTGGGGTTGGAAGGGACCTCTGGAGGTATCACAGTATCGCAGAATGTTAGGGATTGGAAGGGACCTAGAAAGATCATCTAGTCCAACCCCCCTGCCAGAGCAGGATCACCTAGATGAGGTCACACAGGTATGCGTCCAGGTGGGTCCTGAATGTCTCCAGAGAAGGAGACTCCACAGCCCTCCTGGGAAGTCTGTTCCANCTCGTCGGTCAAGCCCTAACCCTTGACAACATGGAATGTCTCTTTTTAAGATATTGTTTGTTTCTTGAAATTAGCAGCAGAGTAACCCCGACTGGCCATAGTAAGAGAAAGGCTAACAAAAAAATCAGGCTTATCTTCCAAATTTGAGAATTCTATAAAAGGTTCAGCATTTATACTTTAAAAGGAAGGAACATTTACTAAAGAGTTCTTCAAAAAATAGAAAGCATTAATTGAAAACTTAATAAAAAGTTTAGAGAAAAATAAAAAGCTTAGGATAAAACTGTAGGATAAACTTCCGTGACTAAAGCAGACAATATCCAAAAGCATACTTTTCAGCTGTCAATTCCTTGCATTACTTTCAAGCATCTTGGATAAGACATCAATGATTCCACCAGTATGTGCCTGCAGATTAGAAGCAACTTTCTTTTCCTTCCTTCTCACTGCTACAGAATTCTGCTTTGAAGTCCACAGCACTTAACCTAGCTCATTAGCCATTTTCTCTCTAGAGGTATAATATTTTTTTTCAGGCAACAGCCAGTTGAGAAGAGCAGCAGCTGAAAAGGCCAAGCTGAAGCTAAAGAATGAGTAAAATTCATTGAAAGCATCTTTGTCAAATGCTGCATGAAAGATATTGGAGGTATGTACATTAACACAATGAAAAAAGTAAAACCAAACTGAAGTATTTTCCCCCCAAAGTGTCCAGTGCACATCCTCACCATCTCAGAAAAAACTGAACCAACACTCAGACTGTGTATTTCAGACCCAACAGACAGAAAAAGATGGCGTGTGTTTCTTTGATTAAGGTCATCTAGTCCAAACCCCCGGCAGTGGGCAGGGACATCCCCAACTAGATCAGGTTCCTCAGAGCCCTGTCAAGCCTCACCTTGAATGCCTCCAGGGACAGGGCCTCAACCACCTGCCTGGGCAACATGTTCCATATTCCACCACCTTCATGGCGAGGAACTTTTTCCTAATATCAAGTCTAAATCTACTCAACTGCAATTTAAAACCATTGCCCCTTATCCTTTCACTACAGGCCTTTGCAAACAGGTCCTCTCCAGCCTTCTTGGAAGTTCTGTTTAGGTACTGGAAGGTCACTATTAGATCCCTCTGAAGTCTTCTCCAGCCTGAACAATCCCAGCTCCCTCAGCCTGTCCTCGTAGGAGAGGTGATCTAGCCCCCTGATCATTCTCGTGGCCCTCCTCTGGACCCTCTTCATCGGGTCCATGTCCTTTGTGTGTTGAGTGCTCCAGAACTGGACACAGTATTCCAGATGAGTTCTCACCAGAGCAAAGTGGCAAAATCACCGCTCTCGATCTGCTGGTCACACTTCTTTTGATGCAGCCCAGGATGCGATTGGCCTTCTGGGCTGCCAGCATGCACTGTTTGCTCATATCCACTTTCTCATCCATCAGCACCCCCAAGTCCTTTTTTGCAGGGCTGCTCTCTATCTTCTTGTCCCCCAGCCAAACTTTCCACAGCCAGAGGCTACTGACTATGGTTATTTATATGAATGGTTTTCATATGATATTGCAGAAATATTTCAATGCTGCTGTGTTGATACACTAAAAACTAATATTAAATACCCTGCCTATATCATCTCTATCACCATACAATTTGCATGCATATAGAAAGAAAGAAAATTACGAGAAGAAAATATGGATTTAGTGTTGTTTATCACAGGAATCAGTGCGCTCATATTAAAAGAGAACCTGATTCAAACATATGCAGTGGTAATTTCCAAGCTTGTCACCACACAAAGTGGCGTTGTGCTTCAAATAATAATGCAACTGAAATGCCAGTAGTAATGCAGCCTTGCTCTGTGTGCAGCCCCCTCACTTCCAGCTGGAGCACAAGCTCTTTTCTCTAGTAGCTCTTCACCCACACAGCAGAGCATTGTTGGGGAAGGCCAGAAGAAATTAAATGCCCCTGTAGAGCTTTCATCCTTGCAGCATGAAGTTCAACTTGACTTTAAGTGTTTATTTCACATACAAAGTTTTAAATGCATTCTTCTGAAATCTTTGAAGCCGTCAATTTAGTTTAGTTCATCTAATTTTTCTTTTGCTTTGATTCTATGGTCTGCAGCCTAGCTTTCTTCTTTCAATGTAGATCCGTAGACTGTATTTCTTTGTGTAAACAAATGTGCTCAGTACAGTAGCAGGAAGATTTTTTTAAACTTTTTCTATCATTTGAGCTTCCATACAGGGTAGGCCTCTAGCTTAACAGAGTTCTCTTTTGCAAGACGTCTGAAGTAATAGAGATTTTTATAAATCAGCAAGGGTAATACCACCACAATTACCCCACCTCTCACATGGGACACTTGCTAGTAATTTCTTAACTTGTTAACAGTAAAAATATCATTTCTGCAAATGCACTCTGCTAGCTAATATTTCAGAAAAGGGAGAATCTGAAGAATGCTTATTAGGTCTGCTTAAAAATATTTTGAAACTTGATAATTTTGTAATTCCTGGCAAGAGCTGTCTCTAAGTATGTTGTTCTAAAAGACAGCAGACCTGAGATGCAAACCAAGTGCATTTCTCTGTTCTAATTTTCTCTCCCATATAGAGCTTATTTTTTTCTTGTTTTTTCCTATAAGCCAAAAAAACCTTTTTTTTTTTTTTTAATTTCAGAAAAATACCCTGTTCTTTTCAGTGAAACAGATATCTATATGTTCCACTATGCCACTCTGCAAACAAAAATTTACAAGATCAAAATCATCAGTGGGACACAAGTTCATCGGTGAGAAAAAACATGATACATAATGTAACTGTAAGAATATAATTTCCTGTTGCTGTAGTGACAACACAAACAGAAATGAAACACTGATAAACACCTTGAGACTAAGATGTCTGTCCAAGGTACACAGGAGTTTATTTGGCAGCTATTTTATGATTGGGGCTATCTGAATGAAATGGAAGCCTGAGCAGCCACTTCTCACAGTAGCCACACAAGAAACAAATTACTGCTGCCAGCAGCCTTCAGCACGCTGCAGTCACAATCAACAGCTGCAGGTATCTGTGCATTATCAAAAACTAGTTTGCATTTTGGCATGGAATAGTGAAGAAAAGGAAGTCAGATGGAGACATGCAGAAAAGATCATTCACCTGGTGTAAATATCTTCGGGAAACCAAATTTCCCAGTTGTTTTGGTTTTTTTCTTATTTTTTCTCTTTAAACAATATAGTTATTAGTGATGTCATTTTGCCTAGTTTGAAATAAATCCACCTAATGGCGAAGATAGTTTTTAAGCCTTCTGTGTCTTGCTATCTGACACATCTGAGATTTTGCAGTGAGTACCTGACACTGAGGTGGGATTTTTTTAAAATAGTTGTATGAACTCTTATCATTTTGCCCAGTAAAATCATACAAAACTAAATTTTGACAACTTATGCAAGCAATTTCAATTTGAGTTTATTTTTACTTCATACTTGTTTCTGCACTTTTGGAAAATTCATCCTGGTATACTTGCCTTATTCTGGCAAAGATGTCACTATAAAACTATTAAGAATAACTAGGTTTCAGTTGCACCTGACATTAATATACAGAAAATTTGATTGAAACAGAAAAATGTCAATTATCCTGGCTCAAAACCAAAACAAACCAAAACAAAAACCTAGAAGAAGCCAGAAAACGTGATAATGAGAATGCTGGACAATAACTTTGTTAAAACTTTGTGTTAGCATACCTAAAAAGTTCTGGAAGCATGCTAGCAATATTCTAGCAATATTCTCTCATCCAGCAAAAGAAGACCTTAATTAAAGTGCTATTTTATTTTTCCAAATGTGAGAAGCTGCTTCTATTAGCAGAGTTTCAGAAGAAAAATGCACACTACGGTCTATTTTGACCAATTAATGTTGAAAAAAATGCACATAAAATGCAATATTGTTGAGCAAGAAGGTATATATGTGAACTTTTTTGAAATTACATAATAGAAACCTGAAAGTTACTCATTCTTCTTTTCTCTCATTTCTGTAATATTGCTGTTCTAATGTTTCATGGTCAATTGCTATTTAAAAAAGGAGAGGCAACAGATGTTCCTACTTCTGCAGTCATTGAAGTATTTTTAAGCAGTAACATACAAAAACACTAACAGAGAACAAAATTTAAAAGTTTTAAAACCTCATACATTTCAAGACAATCTTTAACATGCTGTAAGTAATGGAAACTGTTTAGTGTCTTGTAATCCTTTCCAAATATTTTTAAAATCCAGACCAAGCAACTATCATAGAATCATAGAATCATAGAACGGCCAGGTTGGAAGGGACCTTAAAGATCATATAGTTCCAACCTCCCCGCACTGAGCAGGGATGCCAATCACTAGACCAGGTCACCCAGGGCCGCATCCAGGCTGGCCTTGAACACTGCCAGGGATGGAGCAGCCACAACCTCCCTGGGCAACCTGTTCCAGTACCTAACCACTTTCCGGGTAAAGAACTTTCTTGTAATCTCCAATCTAAATTTCCCCTCCTTCAGTTTATATCCATTCCCCCTTGTCCTATCACAGTCTGACGGCCTAAAAAGTCGCTGCCCTTCTGTCCTATAATCTCCCTTTAGGTACTGGAAAACTGCTATAAGATCCCCTTGAAGCCTTCTCTT
>VWZO01010236.1:0-18834 GCA_013396975.1 Bucco capensis
CACAAAACCTCTTCCCCCCAGCTCACCTCAGCCCAATCGGCCGGCATGCATCTCCTAAAGGAGACTTTCCCCTTCCCTCCCCTCACACCTACCCGGCCAGCAGCTCCCTGCCTCTCCTCTCGCTTCCCCTCACGCCTCTCGCCACGCTTGTGCCTTGCCGCGCGGCTCCGTGCCTCGCGGGGCCGTGGGCACAGCTCTGGGCCGGGAGCGGGGCTCAGGAGCGCAGGGCNAAGGCAAGGATTCAGCACAAGGCACTGGGCTTTCCATACCCACACTTTCTCCATCCCTCCTTGGACAATTAAAGCTGACATGCAAAAAAGAACTGGATATCTTTAATAACAGTTTCTAAAGCCTTATTTCCAGCAGTTTGGATGTTTTTCCTAATGGTAGGACCAGCTCGTCTCTTTCCTGCCTCTCCAGTAACTAGAATGGCTTCCCTTACAAGTAAACCTGTGTATTTATATCATGTTGTCAGCTAGCTATTGTTATGAAATACTACATTTTAATAGTCTGTCATTCCTTTTCTCACTTCCATTCTTGTTTCTGATGCTGATGCTGTTGTGGCTCAGATACACCTGCCCCTGAGCACAGTGGAGTCTGGCATCCACCCAGTCTATTTCTGCACTGCTCACAACATTGAGATGCTGCTGAAAGCAGAGCTGCCATTTGTCTCCTCAGCCTTCCACAGGTCAGGTTTCACACCAGCCCAGGTAAGTCCTGATAGCATCAATGATTTGGGGCTTAAATCCACAAAATGAAAGCTGTTCAGGAATTCCTGTGGCTTTTCCACCCATTTGTGCTGGAATAGTGTTGACTTAGAGCATCTGAAAGGAGAAGAGCACTGGCTTGGATAGAATGTCACTGTACTGCAGCTAAGGACCTTCCTTCATGAAGAAAACATGATGACAGAGTGTTGGAGAAGAAACATCAAGATGCTTGAAATGTAGAGGTTTCAGTGATCCTGAAGGAACTAAGTGGCTAGGAACCAGACAAGCCCAGTTCTGGATATGCACTGATAAACAGCAGAGGTTTCTGCTGCAGACAGCAGTCCTCAAGAGCTCCACAGCTTCTGTGTTCCACCTTGGGAAGAGCTGTAAGATAACAGCATGAGGGCAAGGAAACCTCTAAGAGACTTCTGGTAGATCTTTAGCCCAACAGTGCTTGACAATCTAATTCCTCCTTAAGATTACAATTGATGAAATCCACTTTGCTCCTCCCAAATGAAGCAGGAGTGAAGATTATTGTCATGGGAAAGAACACAGTGGCCTCTCAAAGACCTTTTGGCAGGTAACACAATTTATAGCTAAAAATGCTTCAGAAGCATCACAGAGTCAGAGGCAGTGTTATTTTGGGTTACAGTAAAGAGCATTTTGGGTCCCTATCACTGCCTGTTGGGGGTTCTTCTCTAACAGCTTCCTCCTCTACCACAGATCCTCTCCAACAGTAAAGATCTGAAGGCAGATCTCCTAAAATGGATTTTACTCTGCCATGTCTGTTCAGACAAGTGAATGATTGTCTACTCATCCCTGAACTCCTCCAATGGCCATAAACCTCCTCCTCTAGCTGTTGTCCTCCAGCGTCCCTAAGGCAAGAAAAATGAGGAAGAGAAGACATCTCCTTTGCTCTTTTTTGCACATTCCTTTTGGAGACTTCTCTAATGGCTGACATCCCTGCCCCTGGCATGGGGTTGAAACTAGAGGATCTTTGAGCTCCCTTCCAACCCAAACCAGTCTAGGATTCCCTGATTACTTAAGGCTGGAGCTCACCAAGTGATGCAGGATGGAAGCATCTAGGTGATTGCTCCTAGACTGCTAGGGCAAAGCTGGCTAAGCTGCAGCACACTGAGCAGGAAACACTGAGGCTGTTGTGTTGCTGGCCCTGTGGATAAGAGCAGGAGCCCTGGGCTCATCTCCTGCCTTGCTGCAGGAGCTACCCTGCAGAGCCAGCTTCAGCTCTGCCACCTCCTTCTGCAGGAGCTGTGCTTTCTAGGCAGGCACCTCTCCTTCCTCACCTCCTTGGCCATTTTCTCCTGCAGCTCAGCCTCTCTCCCTGTGCTCTCCTGCATGGCACAGCTCTCATTTGCTCACTCCATGCAGAGAAGCTCCCAGCTTCAGCACCTTCAGGAGGCTCTGAAGGCAGCAGAGCTGACAGCAGATGTTCTTTTCAGCCTTATCACCACCCTCACCCAGCACACACATCATCTCCTTTTCTTCTCCTAGCTGAGAGGGGGCATGGGGAAGGCAGGCAGAAGCATTTCCACAGCAACTACAGGGAGAAATCTTCCAGGAGATTAAGAATTCTGCTGATGGCTTTGCAAGTAGCTGCTGCTGATCTGCTTTAGCAGCAAAAAGGACACCTCTTTCAAGCAGGAATAAAGGCTCACTGGTGCAAGGGAGGTGGCAGAGGAGTGGGTCTGTCCCTCTGCATTTCACAAAGGTTATTATAACACCTCAAAGCTGTCTCTGACCCAAACTCTCCCCCAGTCAAAATGCCCATGGCTGCTGCTTTGGCACTGACATGTGGTCACCACACTGCCTGCAAGGGCAAGAGGTCAAGGATGTTTCTAGAGAGTCAACTGCTCTGATCCCAGGAGATCCCCAAGGAACAGGAGTGGCAAGAAGCCAAGCAGCAGTGTCCTGCTGGAGCTGTGCTAGACAGAGGAGCAGAGTGCACATAGAGGTGGCCAGGAGAACCCAACTGGGATAACTCTGAGGGCCAAGGGCTGATTCTCTTCTTAGCTCACTGCCAGAATGATCATAGAACAGTTCAGCTTGGAAGGGAGCCCCTAAGGTCTCCTAGTCCAACCTCTCTGCAGTCAGTAGGGATCCTTCCTGGGGAAGGGTCTGGTGAGGAGCAGCTGAGGGCACTGGGCTTGCTTAGGCTGGAGCACAGGAGGCTCAGGGGAGACCTTCTCCCTCTCTGCAGCTCCCTTCAAGGAGCTTGGAGCCAGCTGGGCCTTGGGCTCTTCTCCCAGCTCACTAGTGCTAGGACAAGAGCAAATGGCCTCAGGTGGCACCAGGGCAGGGTCAGGTTGGATATGAGGAACAATTTGTTCCCTGAGAGGGTTCTCAGACATTGGCCCAGAGCAGTGCTGGAATCCCCAGCTCTGGAGGAGTTCCCATGAGCATGGTACTGCCAGAGAAGATGAGTAAAGCAGAGACATGGCAGAGTTCAGCTCCAGACTCTTTGCTTTTATGATCTCTGATCATTTGGAGAAACTTAAAACACCAGAAGACTAACTTTTTAATTAGGAAGAGTAATTTAAAAAGCCTTTGGAAAAAAAAATGTGGAGTTGAAAATGATGTTGTCAACAAGCATCACTTCTGGCTCTTTCATCAGCTTGGGTTTTAGCCCAGAAAAGGCAGGAGAAGTGCACTGAGATACAGAACATGAAGAAATTCAATCATTAGCTTGGCTTCAGGCAAATCACTTCATTTCCTATCTTAAAACTGTGGCTGATCTTGTCTTTCTGCTTCCATTTCCTCCATTTAGACTGAGTTGTACAGGCAAGGAGCTATTTCTTGGCATTAGGATGGAATAGACATAGTTCAGTGGTGTCTTCTAGTTTGGGACTTCATGGTTCAGTGGCACGGAGCTGTTGGGTCAATGCTTGGACTTTTGAGGTGCTTGGAGATCTTTTCCAACCATAATAATTCACCTCCCTTCTGGGGTTCTCCCTGTTCCACCTTGATCCTCTGATGGTGTCTAGCTGAGGTGTATTTTAAAGGACAGATGTTCAAAGGGTTGATTCAAGTTTGTCAGCTATAAAATCTCCTTTGGAGAGCCTGGAACTCCTTCAGCCCAAAAGAAACAAGCAGAATACTTCGGTTTAATTTCTTAGTTAAAAGCAGAGGTTTCAGTTATGTTAAACTTTCAACTAGAAGATGGCTTTTTCCCCCCAAAGAAACAAGCCAAACCTTTTGGAGTTTGACTTCAGGATCTTTACTGTAACAAAATCAGTGTTTGATCTCTCTGCAGGGCATTCTGGTGGTGGATAACTCTTCCTAAGACACCTTCAAACCTTCTTCCACCATTAATAGAGACATTCACACCGCTAACCAGCCAAGAGCTGATAGAAAAGCCATTCCTCTCTCAGCCATCCCAATCCTCCCTCCCCAAAGCAGCTCTCCACAGGACATCCCCAATTAGAGGTGGAGCCCACAGGAGATGCTGGTAACTCCCCATTAACATTTCCTACTGAATGAATGATCTGTAGGGAGCCACAAAACCACCAAAAACTTGGTGAAGCATTAAGAGCTGTGAGAGAGGAAATAATTCTGCTGAAAGGTCAGGCACAATGTGTGAGCTGAACCTCCTGGTGAGGCATGGGGAGCCCAGCTCTGCCTCTCCTGGGGCATCTCTAATCTATGCTTGGCAGATGTTCATGCAACTAAAACTAGAGAGTGACCTCAGCCAGGGTCACCAGCAGCTTCTCAATGTCTGTGTGTGCACACAACCTTGGGCTGAAGGAGTTCCAGGCTCTCCAAAGGAGATTTTATAGCTGACAAACTTGAATCAACCCTTTGAACATCAGTCCTTTAAAATACACCTCAGCTAGACCATCAGAGGATCAAGGTAGAGCAGGGAGAACCCCAGAAGGGAGGGGAATTATTATGGTTGGAGAAGATCTCCAAGCAGCTCAAGTCCAAGCACTGACCCAACAGCTCCATGCCACTGAACCATGTCCCCAAGTGCCACCTCTGCATGGTGTGTGAACCCCTGCAGGGATGGGGACTGAACCATGTGACCAAGACAAAGTGACAGCACAAGAGCCAAGGAAAGGGAAAAGGAGCTAATCAACATCAAGAATAGTGTTAACAACACAGGAATTCTCTTGCCTAAGTCACCTTAGGGAAGGTAATTGGTAACCTAACAAACACTCCTATGCCCATAAACATTGCAGGCTTTTTCTCCTCAAAAAAACCCTAATTTCAGGTCTGTTGCAAGCTTTACTTTGTGCCAGCAAGTCCACAGATGTACTTTGTTAATGACTTCATTAGAGCACACGTGGACAGAGCAATTAACAGCCTCTCTAGTCTCCTTGACTAGACTAGTGATCCTCTTGGAGAAAGGATCTGCTCCCATCCAAGAGCTCACAGACTTGACCCCCAGGAGAAGTCCCCGAGTGTCCAGCAGATGCTGCTGGGATAAGCCTAGGGAACAATGATGCCCTTGGACTGCTCAAAAGTCAGGAGAATGCAAAGAGGGAACTGTTGTTCTTGGCTTATTTTCTGCCTAAAGAAAGACTTGAAGCCAGCAGTGATCCAAGGCTGCTAAGAACCAGACCTATCAGCCCTGGTACCTCCAGAGATCAGCTTCTGTCTGTTTAGGAAAACAGACAAATTGACCAAATTACTCAATCTACATGACTGCACAGCTTGAGGCCGTTTGCTCTTGTCCTAGCACTGGCAGAAGAGCCCAAGGCCCAGCTGGCTCCAAGCTCCTTGCAGGGAGCTGCAGAGAGGGAGAAGGTCTCCCCTGAGCCTCCTGTGCTCCAGCCTAAGCAAGCCCAGTGCCCTCAGCTGCTCCTCAGCACACTTGTGCTCTAGAGCCTTGCCCAGCTCCCTTGCCCTGCTCTGCACACACTGCAGCACCTCAGTGTCCTTCTGGCAGGGAGGGAGGAGCCCAAAGCTGAGCCCAGCATTGGAGCTGTGGCCTCCCCAGTGCCCAGCCCAGCAGGACAATCCCTGCTGCCACACTACAACCTGCTGTTATCCACTAGAGCACAAGCATGTGTGCTAAATTAGGGAGAACTAACCCAAATGCCTCATCAGGTTCATGGCTGCAGAGACCTCAGCTTTAACATCAAACACTTGTGCAGAGCAGCAGTTTTTCAGCAGCAAAGCAGACAACACTGTGTGCCTGGCTAGCCAAAGGAGCAATACACTAGAAATGGAGCAATTCAGGGGGGAACCTAGCTGCATGCATTTCAGCTGCACAATTAAATCCTTCCCTCCCTTGCAGTTATTGCTGTTCCCCTGCTGGGCACTCACTGAACAAATTGGGGGGAGGATGTATTTCATTTGTTACTCATGTTTCAATTGATTTTCTACCTGCTTTACCACCTTCTCCAGCAGTTATAGTTTATCCTCCTGACAGTAATCTCATCTTTCAATGACTCAACTGTGCTTTTACTAGACCCTTCAGGCCACTCCAGTAGCATCCTGGAGAAGAAGCCAAAGTGCTCTCACCCTCCTAGTTCTAGGAGTTCTCCCTCCTTCTCCCTTCCTTCCAGCTTTCCTCTCTCCCAAAATGGGATCTGTGTTATTCTCACCAGTGTTTGTCAGCAGCCAGACCTCATCTATCACTTTAATGATGGAGAAGAATTAATATCCACCTTGCCTAGCAATTCCCAGCCCTGGCTCTTTTCCAGAGGATTGAGCTGAACTTCTGGATAAAGAACAATACCACCCAAGGGAGTCTCTTGGCATCACATTTCTTCCCTAAGGTCATTTTTGCCTTACTTGAGAGTTTTATTTTCATATAGAAACAAGTGGACACAGCTTTAAGTTTGTCAACTACATGATTTCACTTGCCATGAGTTATTTTTTTCCACACATAAATCAGTTTTTCCTTAGGCCTGAGTTGCCCCATGTCCTGTTTAACATTTAACACTCCTCCTTTACCTGAGCAGCACAGATCATTATCATTAACTTGCTCTCATTTTTCCCCTAATACATTCCTTTTTCCTCACAGCATAACAGAAAGTGTTCAAAATTCCATTTTCTAGCACCAAAGCTACAGAACCTTTAGTCTCTCTCAGCTGTTTACCTCTCCTGCTTCCTTTCTCTCTTGCTTAGGCCTAGTAGTTTGAGTAGAGTAGGACACAAAAGTAAGTTTATCATTTTAGCTCAATCTATAGCTACATCAGTGAAAAAACAACTGCTCCTCTCCTCACAGAAAGGAGGATTATCACCTCAGAAAACACCAAATTAACCAACAGTTGCCACCTCAAAAATATCAACCCAAAAGCCCAAAAACTGTCACTCAGGCCACCACACTTCCACCCCTTCTCTCTCCCTCTGCCCCACTCACCCTAGAACCAAAAACAGACAAAAAAACACCCAAGAAACTAAACCCTGAGTTTCACAAGAGGGATGCTGACGCTCAAAGCCTGGAGCAGAGCTGAGCCATCAAGCAACCTCCTCAAATACAGAAAGAACACTTCCAAACACCTACCTTCAGCCAGAAGATATCTGTTCCTCTGCTAAGCACTGTCTCTCTGAACAAAGCTCTCAGCTGCTCCTTATCCTCTCTCCTCTCCCAAGAAGTGTTGAGCCCAGCAGCTGAACCCAATGAACATTTAGCAGCCACACCTTGCCCACAGCTGAGTGCTGTTAGCTCTGCAAACACTGAGGTGCAGGCACCTGGGCTGAGGTCTCCAGGGAAGCTCACCCTTGTTTCTCCATCTGACATGGAATTTCTGCTCAGTTTAACAGCTTGTAGGAAGGAGGAAGAGAAGTTCTCCCTTGTGAGGAGCAGCTGAGGACACTGGGGTTGGTTAGCCTGGAGGAGTTGTGGAGCATCCACAGCTTCTCTGGGTCACCTGCTCCAGTGTCTCACCACCCCCTGAGGGAAGAATTCCTTCCTAACATCTCCTCTAACTCTCCTCTCCTCCAGTTTCAAACCACCCCCTCCCTTGTCCCATCACTATATGCCTGGGTAAAAAGTCTCTGTCTTTTAAGCTCCTTGAAGTGCTGGAAGGCCACAAGAAGCTCTCCCTGGAGCCTTCTCTTCTCCAGACTGGAGAATCCCTAGCCTGTCCTCACACCACATTAGTTACGTTGATCTCTCTTTGCTTTTGTTTCACTTACTCTTTTTTTTTTTCCCCTTTTCTTCTCCATGTTTTCTTCTTTTTCCAGCTGTACTGATCCAGGCCTTCTCCTCAGTGAGCATCTCCCACAGGTTCTCTCTTTCCCCTTCAGCAGGCAGTGCTGGGAAGGATCCAATGAAGGTCTTTGGAAGGCCTCCTAGGAGCTCTCCTTGCCTTCAGTGATTAAGATTCCCACTTGTGATGAGCTGACCTTTGTTCTCAAGGTTTTAAGAGATTTCTCAGCCTTTCTTTTTCTGTAGTCACTAATTCGATTGTAAGATACATCCCAGTGTCTAAGAGCTGCCTGTGAGGATAGACTCTTTGTTCTTGGAGAGGGAAGCAGCTAATCCTACCAGGAACAGAAGGTCACTGAAGTCCACAAAGGAACATGTGCACCAGTTCTTCCCTCTTATTCCCAGCTCTTGTGCCTGGAATGAGTGCTACCTGCTCTCTGTCCTGGGGCTGGGGACACTAAGCTGAGTGGAGCCATCCAGGGGCAACTGGACAAGCTGGAGAAGTGGGACAACAGGAATGGAATGAGGTTCAACAAGTCCTAGGCAAGGTCCTGCCCAGACATCATTAAGCCTCCCTCCTCTTCTCCACCTCCCCCTGAACCTGATCAACCTCCTAGCAGCTGTGAGCACCTGGCAGCAGTAGGGCTGTGAATTCAAGTTTGTCAAGTGACCTTTCTGTTCAAGCAGGCAGAACTCCAAGCCCCCAGCATGCTGCCAAGCTCCAGCAGTTGAGTTGCTGCAGGCTGCCTCTAAATGTCATGCTTGGAGGCCATGCCTTGTTTTCCTCCCATGATCCAGCAGAGGGTCAAGTGCTTAGCTCTCCATCAGAGCTCTTAGAGCTAACCTTCAGACTGCCATGCCTGTTGGAAACTCACTCACATCAAACTGCCACAGGGACCACAGCAGAGATGCTAAATGCCACCAGAGCATGTCTACTTTCAAACTCTTAACAAAAATACTCATTACATTGCTCAAAATGAGAGGGAAATCCCCAAGATGAGTGTGTGTGTGTCCTCAGTCATGTTTGTTCCACCAAGTGATTGCAGGAGGCATTCCTCACATCCCCATCCGATGCCCCCTCCATAAACCCATGCTGAGAAACACTGTGCAGCACTAAGAGGTGACAGTGACAATTCCATCTGAAGCCTTGTGGAAGCCTGCCCTCAGGGGGATGGAGAGGACAAGGTGCTCCAGGCTGCCCCTGAGGAGCTTGCAGAGGATACCTCAGTGTCCCAGCCTGGCTGGGGCTGCAGGCAGTGAGGAGCTCAGGGAGGGACAGTGTGTCTCCTCCTGCTCTGGCACTGACATGCAGCTCAGCAGGGGACAAAACTCTTGCTCTGACTGAAGCTACTCCTGGAAAATCCCTGTTGGAAATAGATGTGGAATGGCAGTTCTCAGCCATTTGACAGCAGCGCTGGGCTGAGGAAGGTAGATCAGGATGGCTGAGTGGATGAGGATGTACCCAGAAGGATGCAGTCAGCAGGGTGCAGTGGCCCCTGGGTCCTTACCATGCTCCTGAGGACCCAGGGGGCTGGGACTCTTCTGCTGGGAGGACAGAGTTAGGGTTGTCCAGCCTGGAGAATCACAGCATCAGCAAGGGTGGAAGAGATCTCTAAGCTCATCAAGTCCAGCCATCTACCTATGACCCCCATGCCACTAACCCATGGCCCTAAGGAGCACATCTGTGTGTTTGTTGAGCCAGGGATGGTGACTCCAGCACTGCCCTGGGCAGCCTGGGCCAATGCCTAACCACTCTGGCAGCCAAGGAATTCTTCCTAACACTCAAGCTGAATCCCTGTGGGATTCTTGCCTCCTTTCTGTTGAATTTCCCTAAGTATCAGGAGAATGTGGTAAGTTCTGGGGCCTATTGTCTGGCTGTTGTTTGTTAGGAGCTCTGCTAAGCACTTGGGCATGAGCTAAGTGTTCAGAGGATGAGGCAAGAGCCAGAGCACAATTACAGCAAAGTATTAATAATCAAACCTCCACTGCTCATCACACTGCCTCAGAAAACAGACCTTAGGAAACCAATTTAGCCCCTTTTATTAGGAGCAGATGGGATTAATAACAGTGTTTTCAATAACACGAGTTATCCTTTGAAGAGAACCCAGAGCTGTGAGTCTGAAAGCAGGAGAAGTATGAGAGCTTAATGAACTGCTAATTGCTGAAGGAATCTCTGAGCTTCTCTGCAGGCAGGGGATGGTACCAGTGAGGCTCAGCCAGCAGCAAATGAGCACCATGAGCTGGCTTAAAATTGATTCACTGATGGGCTTCAGGATGCAGCCAGAAGGGAGAATCCTCTTGGAGAGGGAATGTTCTGCTGGGTTCTGAATTCCTGGCTGGATTCTGCTCAACATTGTTATCATTTTCTGTATCAAAAATCATGGTTAATGCTGTTTGTAGGTGCCACAAAGATTGTAAAGATGGGGAAATCTTGGAATGAGCTAGAAGTGCACAGTGGGCGATGATCAGCAGGACATGAGCTGTTCCAGAAGCAGCAATGCATTCCTGTGCTGTGCTAACACAATAAAACCTGGCAGTGGCTCAGAAGGATCAAATTCCCTTGGGAGTTCTCCTTAGAGCCGTGGGTGAGTGGTATGGGAATGATAGATATGGTTGGGCTTGGTGATCTCAGAGGTCTTCTCCAACCATGGTGATTCTAAGATGTGTGGAAGGAGTTGAGTGTTGTGACCTAAGCCTAAGAGTAATCCTTTTCAGTCCATTTACAGAGAACCCTGAGCCCTCCCTCAAACAAAGCCATGGGGGGGGAGGGACAGCAGAGGAGGGAGAGCTCACTGCCTGACCCCAGCAACCTGTACTGAGAAGCAGAAGCACTACAGGAGATCATTCCCTGGGCTCTCAGCACCTAGGGACCACTTGATGATATTGATGCACGTGGATGGCAACAGAGGAACTTCAGCTCTGATTCTCCAGCAGATAAAAACCCTGATCTGAATTAGCTGAGGAGCATCACTAGACAATTCACTTTGGAGGATTTATTCTTTGCTGAGGAGTGTTAAGAGAAGATCTTGTGATGCTGCTTGTGCCACTGAGAGAAGCCAAGTGCACAAAGCCAAGCTCTCTGCTCCTCAGCACAGAACATTCCCTGGGCCTGGAGCAGCACAGAGGCAGGAGGTGTTTGCTGCAGGTGCTGCTGACATTATCTCCTTGTCTGCTGAGGCAGGGAAGTCATTTTCCATCTCAGTAGAATGAAATGGAGAAGGTACAACCCTCCCTGCTCCAGCAGCTTCCCTCCAGCCCAGCACTCAGCATTGGCTCCAGGTGCCTTTGCAATCTCTGCAGGGAAGGAGACTCCACAAGCTCTCTGGGCAACCTGGGCCAGTGCTCAGGCAGCTGCCAGCAAACAAGTTGTGCCTCAGCTTGAGGTGCAACTTGCTGCCTTGCAGTTTGTGCCCAGTGCCTGCTGGCCTAGTGCTTGGCCCCATGGAGCAGAGCCTGGCTCCAGCCTCTTGCCACCCTCCCTTGGGCTCAGGAGGCTCCATGGCATCAACCTTCCATCCATGCTCTCTGGAGAGCAGCCAGAAGGGAAGCTGCTCCCCATCTAGGGAGCTTCCTTGAGCTGTGCTGGAGCTGCCTGCCCACAGCACCTCAGCTTCCTGGCTGCTATCAGCATCCCATGGCTTGCAAAGATAAAGCCTATGGATGAATGCAAAAAGCCTTAAAAGCATCAAATTAACCAACTTGTGAAATGCTGTTAGCTGAGATCAAGAGTAATTTGCATGGGAAATGGGTTTGTGTTTGTGCAGTGAAGTCTGGGGCTGAAGTTCTGGGCTGTTCTGAGGCAGCTGTTTCCATTGTGGCTGCTGTCAATGGGGATGATGAGAGCTGGGACACACACAGGCAGGTGGGACCATCCAATGACTCCTTCCTCCCTTGGAAGGCATCCACTGCTGCCTGTGAATACACTGAGAGCTGCACAAAGCTCTCCTGATGAAACCAGAGGGGAAAACTGCTGCTCCATTCAGCATCTCCAGCTCAGTGACAAGGTCCTGCTGCAATTAAAGGAGCAAGTTTTTAAGCCACAATCAGGCCCAGCTCCTTCCCACAAACTGAGGAGCAGCTGAGGGAAGTGCAGGATGGGGCATAAAATGCAACCACATTTGATCCTGGGCATCCCCCAAAGTCATGTTCTCTGTGCAAGGAAAGGAAGATTAGGAAAATGAGCTAGTGCTAGGACAAGAGCAAATGACCTCAAGTTGCTCCAGGGCAGGTTCAGGTTGGACATTAGGAACAATTTGTTGTGTGCCAGAGTGGCTAGGATTGGCCCAGGCTGCCCAGGGCAGTGCTGCAGTCCCCATCCCTGCAGGGGTTCAGACACCATGCACAGGTGACACTTGGGGACATGGTTTAGTGGCATAGGAGTGTTGGGTTGATGATCTTAGAGGTCTTTTCCAACCTAAATGGGTAACAGGGACAATAAAATGGTTGGCATCAGGGAATCTCTATGATCTTCACCACTTCTACCCCACAGAGCCCAGGCAGTGAAAAGGACACAGCAATATCCTCTAACTCCTGCTGTAGTGAAAAAACGAGGATGAGTTTTACATCATGAGAGTGCTCAAGTTTCCCAGCAATCTTGAGCAGATCCCAGCTGGAAGGCATTGCCTCCATCACAGCATGCCCCACAACAACCTCTGTGCATCATCTGCCAGCTGAAAGCTGCTCAGAGCTCTGCTTCCACCCTCCTCCTGCAAACAGCTCTTCTCCAGCCTCTTGGATGAAGAAAGTTAGGGCAATTCTCTGTTTTGCCTTCATTTTAGGGAGGAAATGGCCATTGCTCAAGCAGAGCTCTTGCAGGGAGCTTTCTCTTCAGCCTTGCAAGCCACAAGCCCTCAGGATGTGCTGTGAGCACAAAGCCACTCACAGAGCATTAGGGGTTGGGGATCATCTAGCCCCTCATCTGAAGCCCAGTTAATAGCTTGGGTGACTTGCATCAGGAGGTTTGGGGTTTGAGCTTGTTTGGTTGGGGACTTTTGGAGGGATTTTTATTCCTGTTTCTTATTTTTTCCTATACAAAGAGTCTTCTGGAAAGAACATTGATAAATTTGGCAGTGACATATTGACTAGAACATCAATGCCTGTGTAATTAGCTGGGTTTGGTAGTCTCCAGCCAGGCAGCAAAGTGCCTGAAGCCCTGCCCTGCATTCCTCTCCTCTCTGCACCCCAGATGAGTGATGGAAGCCCAGGAAATGCCAGGGCTGTGATAAAGTCCTAAGCTCTGGAGCAGGAAAGAGTAGAAGGGAACATTTTTCTCCTGCTCCAAACCTGTCTCAGGGCTGAACACTCCTGTTCTGCTCCAGCATGTGAATGACCATGCACAATGAGCTAGCTGCCTGTCAGGAGTCACTCCCTGGCAAATCCTGCCCTGCACACTCCTCTGCAGGCTGCTTGCTGGAGGGCCATGGATCAGCAGCTGGGAAGTGCCTCTGATGATGTGTGTGCCAGCTCAGAGCTTCCTGCAGGGCCTGGGAACAGACACCAGCAGAGCTTGCCTTTGCCTTGCCTCTCTGGCTCCAGCTGGGACAGGAATATGCACAAGTTGGGTTGCTGGTGCCTGGGGAACTACAGCCAGCTCCTGGGGCCAACTACGTGGGGACTTCTCTGGGTCTCCTAAGCCATGCCTCTCATCCAGTTTATCCATCACCTTTTCATCCACCTGACCCACTCTCATCCTATCCAGTTCATCCATGCTCATCTTACCCAGCTTATCCATCACTATTTTATCCATGCTCATCCAGATTATACACGACCATCTTATCCGTGCTCATCTTATCCAGTTTATCCATGACCATTCTATACAGATTATCCATGACCATCTTATCCATGCTCATCTTATCCAGTTTATCCATGACCATTCTATACAGATGATCCATGACCATCTTATCCATGCTCATCTTATCTAGTTTATCCATGACCATCCTATACAGATTATCCATGCTCATCCTATCCAGTTAATCCATGCTCATCCTACTCAGTTTATCCATGCTCATCTTACCCAGTTCATCCATGACTATCCTATGCACTTTATCCATGATCACCTCATCTATTTTATCCATGGTGACTTTCTCTAGCTTACCCATGACCATCTTATCCAGATTATCCATGCTCATCCCCCCCTAGTTGATCCCTGCTCAGTGTTTCCTGGAGCAGAGCTGGATGGTCACAGATCTGTCTGCAGAAGCCAGGACACGACTGAGATCTCCACAGGTCATTCCCAAAGGGATGCTCTGGAGCATGGCAGGTTCATGTCACAGCCAGCAGCACTTCAGGAGGACAAGTGTCCCTTCCCCACCCCATCAGCAACATGCTGCTGTTCACAACTGCTGGCTGGCAAGGCTCAGGAGCCCAGTTTTTCCCCCAAAGGGAACCATAATTGTTCCACCCCCTGAGGCCTGATCTTTCAAACTGCTTTGTAATAAATGATAACACAAAATCACTAATCCTGAGTCCCTCTTTTACTGTTCCCTGATTGTTCAGGCCTAATCATCAGCCTGGCAGAAGGTAGGCTCAGAAAGCAGAGGAGAAATGCTCCTCTGAGGAGAAACAGGACTCAGAGCAGAAGCAAAGTAATTAATTTTAGATTAGGATAAATAACTGTTTCACCTAAGAAAGGGAGAGAGAAAAAGCAAACATATTTCATGTTAGCAAATCTTCCTTGAGGGATTCTGAGCACAGATTGGTACAAGCAGGAATGGTTTGTGGAGTCTGATGGGAGCTCAGAAGACAAATGAGCAGGAGTTTTTTTGGCCATTGCTTCCACTCAGATTCCGTTAGAATACTTTTTGACTATAAGTAATTATGCAGCAAGTAATTAAGCTCTTGAGTTCTGCTTATCTTGTAGGCAAGAACTTCTAAAGCATCTTTAGAAGATGCTAAAGTGGCTGCCAGAGTGGTTAGGATTGGCCCAGGCTGCCCAGGAGTCCCCATCCCTGCAGGGCTTCAGACACCATGCACAGGTGACACTTGGGGACAGGGTTTGGTAGCATGGGAGTGTTGGGTGTTGCAACTCACCTCACCTAGAAAGCAGGGAAGGTTTCTCTTGGAAGTGTTCCTAGGATTGAGCCATTTGGAGAGTGCACTGAAGAGCTTTGGAACACAGCACATTCAGAAGTCATGGCTTGCAGCTATTTTAAACACACAGAGGAGCAAAACTGAGATGAAATGTCCTTCTCCTAGCCTCCATCTGCTGTAAATACCAAGCCTGGAGCTGATTTGTTTCTCTCCTTACTCCCAGCTCCAATCTTGTGTCACTGACCCCACATGGAGATGATCTACTAGGACCATAAGAGTGGTTGGAACACTCCTGCTAGTGATGTGGGTGGGGAGGACCTCTAAATCTCTATTTCTGAGGGCTAAAAAAATCATTAGTTCATTATGTTGTTTCTGCAGCAGCACATAAATAGCATTTATGATGCTTGGAAGAAAGGACTGAAGGAGACAAAAGTTTAATCACAGTGGTGTTGATGTCCCTAGCAGCTGTGCCCCATTAGCCTGCAAGCTCTGGGGTAGATCTTGGCAAGCTCTGACTCTCCTAACCAACACATTTTGGACCAAAATGATCATTAAAATCAATTATAGGGGGATAGAAGTGATGAGAGGTTAATGGGATGGAGACCTCCAAATTAATTTGGCTGCCATGCAGTAACTTCCTAGTTTACTGCTTGCTGATTTGATCTTTAGTTGAGATTCTTAAGGGTGAGAGATAAAGAAATCCTCTTGTCCTAGCACTAGTGACCTGGCAGAAGAGTCCAAGGCCCAGCTGGCTCCAAGCTCCTTGCAGGGAGCTGCAGAGAGGGAGAAGGTCTCCCCTGAGCCTCCTGTGCTCCAGCCTAAGCAAGCCCAGTGCCCTCAGCTGCTCCTCAGCACACTTGTGCTCTAGAGCCTTGCCCAGCTCCCTTGCCCTGCTCTGCACACACTGCAGCACCTCAGTGTCCTTCTGGGAGTGAAGAGAACAAACCTGATTCAGGATTGGAGGTACATGCTTCTGTTGCTCTGAATTTAACCCTTTGTTCAGGCTTAATCCTGCACCCAATAGGTTGGGAAGCACAGAGAGCTCCCAGCCCCATGCTGGATGCCACAGCTCTCCTCCTGTTCTCTCTTGCAGTTGTTGGTAGCAATTAAAAGGAAGACTAATAGATGATGAGAATATGTGGGACAATATTTATTGCTGTTCTACACAGATCTATTTCCACCAGGCCAATCCTGATCTGTGCCTTGCTGCCATCAAAACACAACAGGCAGTTTATTATCCCTGTTAGGGAACATCCTTCATCATTGATAGGGATGGAGTGTGGAGAGACAAATGACTCCTGCTGCTTCCAGAAGCAATAATAAAGTGATAACACTTTTCTCCAACAGCCAGCTCCTCTCTCACCCCTTGAGCTGGTTGCTTGCACATCTCAGGCTGCATCCCTGGATTTATTAGCTGTCACAGCTCAGGGGTGGCTGGGTGTCCACTCCTGTTTCTCCTCCTAAGGATGGTAGCAATAAACAAAGCTGGGTGGATGTGCTGATCTGCTGCAAAGTAGGAAGGCTCTGAAGAGGGAGCTGGACTTCCTTCCTTTTCCCCCTTCCTTTTTCCTTCTTTTCCTTGATGGTGACTTCCATCCAGGCAAAACAACCCCCACCTTGTGATCCACAGGGATCCAGTGCTCCTGGTAATCAACCTCCTTCCCTGAGAGGTTTCCCACATCAGTCACATCCTGAGCCAGGGACAACATCATTCATCTCCTCAAGGATTTTTTTTTCCTCAGGTAATAAATGTCTTCTAACCTTTCCTTTAATACTTTGTGCATCCTGAAGGAACAAATGACTCAGAGAATTCCTGCAGAGGAAGATAAGCTCTGCTGCTGTGCTCAGTAGAGAGCTGCTGGCCCAGGAGCTGAGGTGTCCACTGCAGCTAGCACTTGGGTCCTGGGGAGGCCAAAATGAGAAGGATTCACAGGACTCTAGAATTAATGTCAAGGCAATTAATTAGGTGTGCATAGGCTGCAATTAGAAGGTTCTGTGAGCTAGCACACATCAACCTGAAAGCCTAGACCACACGTGAGCTGCTACCCTAAGTGTCCTCAACGGAGGCTTTAGCAATCCTGGAAATGTTCTCATTTCTTGGGATTTTTCCTCTTAGTTGAGCTCAATGCCCTTTCCCTCTCTCCTGGGTGAAAGATGAGTTTAATACTCCCTCTCATTAGGCACTGGCATGAGGTCATCTTTAATTAGCTCAGCCTCCCCCAGAGCCATGACTGCACACACACAGGGTTGGAAATTGCTACTAATATTCCAAAATACATTGGATTCCTGCACATTCTTCCTTTGTGGAGCTCAGATTTGACTGGAATATTCTCAGAAGCAGGAGGTTTAAGCAGGAGCTTTGGTAACTGCAGGAGATGCCACTAAGAAATAGGAAAGATCTCAGCAGAACAAGGCAAGGACTCCTTCCAGTCCAACCATGCATCTCCATGTCAGGCTGGTTCATCCCTTCCATGACACCAATTCCTTGGAGTCAAGTCAAGGATCTGCTCCCTGCTGTTAAGCTCCAAAGAGGATCCAGGGGGTGGAGCATCTCCCTGCTGACGAAAGGCTGAGGGAGCTGGGCTTGTTGAGGCTGGAGCAGAGGAGGCTGAGAGGAGACCTTCTCCCTGCAGAGCAGGAGCCCAAGGGAGGCTGGCAAGAGGCTGTAAGCTCATTAAGGGCATAACCAATCCAGGAACTTAAGAGTAAGCAGGAAAAAAGGGCAAGTAAAGGTAAGATAGAATGCAATCCATGTCCATGTCAGACAAGCCTGGTATCTTCAACAACAACCTTATTTTGGGGGGGTAGGTAGAGTTCAGAAGCAGGACACAGAGTGGATTTGATGAAGCTATTTAGCTGTGGGCTGATTTCAGTAATTATTTAATGGCTGAGCCCTGGCAATTGCAGCAGGGTTGCAAATGAGTCGAGAGCTGATGGGTGGCAGATAGCTCCTCTGAGGAAGGAGAGAGGCAACTCATGAAACCCCTTGGGTGTCACTGATGGAATCAGTTCCATTTTCCATTCTGATGGGTTGGGAATGTGCTGCTGGCGGTGGAAGGTTCACAGAGCCAATCATTGGCTTGCTGGAGAGGAACAAAATGAGCTGCATGGAGCTCCAGGCTGAAGCACCAGCTGCAAGTCAGGATGGGAGACAGGAAACTCTGCTGGAAGATTGGAGTTTGTCATCTGGAGAGGACCAAGAGGAGGAGAAACTGCTGTGAGGGCTCACTGGAGGAGAAATGCTGCTACAATTATAGGACATTATTTCCATGGAACAGCATTTCTCCTCTCTGCAAGCTCTGATAAGAGTGTGAAGCTTCACCTGAGCCAGGATGTGGGATGGAATCTCCTGCTCTGGAGAGATAAGCTGGCTACAGGCTTTGAGGCATCAGTGGAAACACTGAATGTGATAACAAGGTGATTTTTGATAGGATTGGAGGTTTTGCTTTTGAGTTTTTTCCCCTTATTTTTTAATCCCCAAGTTTCCTGCCTCACAGTGTCACAGTTAGGCAATAACTTGAGAGGCAAGAAAACTCTGCCAGGGCTAGATGCAAAGTCCTCTGAGGAAAAGGCAAAAAGTGCCATGAAGTGCACAATAAGGTCCTTTTCATTCTCCTTTTCTGCCTGTAATTGGCTGGGTTTGATGGAGATGTAAGAGAGGAACAGCAGAGAGGGGTAAGGATGTTGTTGTAACCTGAGCATCCTGCTCACCTGGCTGCTGAGCCAGACCCATCACACAGTTGCTAGTCCAGGAGATTACTCAGTCTCTGGGTAAAATTCATTAACCTTTAAGTCCTGCTTAACTAAATCCTTCTTTGGAAGCCTCTCCCTCTCCCTGGCAGCTTGAAGCTGTTTGCAGCCCTGGGAGGGAGAGCTGGGAGCCTCAGGGAGCCTCTCCAGGAGGTGTGGAGCAATTGACTTGCAAATGTTAGCAATGCTCGAGGAAAGCTGGCACGGGAGGCCAGGGGGGGCCAGGGG
>VWZO01010236.1:18913-226331 GCA_013396975.1 Bucco capensis
GCCAGGAGAGGCCAGGGGGGGCCAGGGGAGAGCAGGGGAGGCCAGGGGAGAGCAGGGGAGGGCACGGGAGAGCAGGGGAGGCCAGGAGAGGCCAGGGGAGGGCAGGGCAGCCTTGGTTCTCATTGCTGGCTCTGCTGTGCTGCTGGCTGCAAGCAANCCTGGCAGCTTGAAGCTGTTTGCAGCCCTGGGAGGGAGAGCTGGGAGCCTCAGGGAGCCTCTCCAGGAGGTGTGGAGCAATTGACTTGCAAATGTTAGCAATGCTCGAGGAAAGCTGGCACGGGNGAACTTACCCCTACTTTTGTCATCTGCCAAGCAAACCTCCACTAGATTAGGATAAATAAGGGTTTTGATGAAAAAGAGGGACCAATACAGCAATTAGCATGAGCCAAGCTGCTAGATAACTTCTGGAGGCTAATTAAAGGGAGGACTTCTTGTTTTCCAGAGCTCCTAAGCCAAGAGGTGAAGAACATATCCAAACCACCAAAGGCCTGCATAGGTGAGAAAATCCCTTTGTCAGCTGAAAGCATGAACATCTTCAGAAGAGTCAGATGACTGAGATGCTTGGCCCATGGGTAGAAGGATGCAGAGGTTTTCCTCTCTGCTCCTCAGTGATGTCCCCAGCACCATGATCTAAGGCAGGAGCACAGTGACAATCCCTTTGGAGCTGAGCCAGAGTTTGCTTTGTCTCTGCCAGAGTGGCTGTCTGAGAGCCAAAGCTCAGCCAGCTGGAAGCTGCAAGGTATGCTTGGACTGGATGCTCTTAGAGGGCTCTTTGTGAGTCTGTGCTCTCCCTTCCAGCTCTCTCCAGTCAGACAACTGGAAGGTGGAGAAGCCACCAGGATAGTCCAAGTGCAGCTGCAGCAGTCCCAGGGAGCCAGAAAGGGCTGCAGAGCATTGTCAGCTGGCAGCCCAGCTTCACTGAGGAGCACAGGAGCTTGCCACCAGCCTAGGAGAAGTTCACAGGCAGGATGCTCAGGGCTCATGTGCTGCCAGAGGTGAGCAGAAGGTGCTGCTGTCTGAGTGCCAACAGCAGGGACCTGTGGCAGAAGAGGTTCCCACCTTCTGTGCCAGAGGGAAGCATCCCCAGTGCCTTTTGGTTCATCCCCTTCTTGCTGCCCTCTCTTGGCTGAGGGAGAAGGAGCACATGGAGTGTTGTCTCTGCTAAGTACTGGGTGGGTAACATCCAGCAGAGCTTGCCATTTGCATTCTGCTCAGCTTCCCAGCCTTGGTGGGCTCCTGAGAATCCACTGCAAGCTGCAGTCAGCCAAACCTGCCACTCTGAGCATCCCCAAGGCTTCATTCTCTGACACTGCAATCCACAAAGCTCCCTCTGGAACACAGCTGAGGGGGAAAACACCTGTAGAGAGCTCCTGCTGGCAGACCCAGAGGAGCTCCTTGTGCTTTCTGGACATATGTTGAGTTATTGGTTTGCCCCTGAAAGATAAATGTCAGCTGTCACCCAAGAGAGATGTCTCTTCTCATCACATCTTCTCTCAAGCAGCCTGAGCTCTCTGCAGTCATTGATTGTGATTGAATGAATGAATAAAATCATCTTGGGTGTTCATTTTGCTGAGCAATGGGGACCTGGAAGGAGATGTTACAGACCACACAAAATCCATCAGCTTTCAGGAGATCAGATGGAAAGCAGGAAGAGTGGAACATGGAGACTCCAATCCAAGAGTGAGTAAGGGACAGCAGGCTGGCCAAGGACAGTGAGATGCTGGAGCTGAGATCCATCCTGGTTTTATGCTCATGAGCATAGGTGTTGGTTCCAGGGTGAGGATGGAGAGCAATGTCTGATCTGTTCTGATCTTGGTACCCTGTTTTGATCTAAGCAGGAAAGAAGAGCTGGGAAGCCCCCAGCTGTTGGCTGGATGATGGAGGGTGGTTTGGTGTTGGCATCTGCACAGCTGACACCTCAGCAGGATGAGATCCTTGCTGACAGCAAACACAGAGCCAGGATGGTTGGAAAAGCTCTCTGAGCTCCTCCAGCCCAAGCATCCACCCAACACTGCCATGCTCACCACTAAGCCATGGCCACAAGCCCCACGTCTCCAAGGTTTGGGAAAACTTCTAGGGATGCTGACTGAGTCCCAGACAGGTTTCCTGCCCTCCTTCTGCTTTCCTGGCAGCAAGGTTGCTTCTGCTCTTGCTGGGCCATGCTGGGGACAGCCAGCAGCCATGGTGTCACCTGCCCTTTAGTCATTCTTCCCACCCTGTCATCTACTCATTATTTCTCCAGAAAATTATGTTTGTGCTCCATCTGCAAAAGAATGAAGAGGATTCTTTCAGCTCCCATTGATAAGCCCAAAACCCACTGAAGCATCAAATCACATCAGGCTGACAGAGAGCAGGAGACCTCAGTAAGAGCAAAAGCTATGCAAATGCTGCAGTGCAGCTCAGGAATCTCCCCCCAGGAGGACCACAGGAGGAGAGTCTTCAAATGACAGGGAAAAAAAGGTTAAATGTATGTTTTATACAGCCATGCATATTGATTAGGAGACTTGTGCTTTTTTTCCCAGCTGCCTACACAGCAGCAAGAGAAGAAATCAGAGTTATTTTGCCTAACTCCACTGGTTAAAGGTAGTCATGAAGACCTTGGACTGATTTAACCTTTTCAGCATCTTCTGAGGTTGATTTGCTGGCATCCTGCCCCTGCCTCTAGCCCAGCAGCTGAAGCTACAAGTGTTGAGAAATCAAGTGAGCTGTGGAAGAGCTTTGAAAAGGTCACCACAAAACATTCATCCCCTGCCTTGCAGAGCTGGCTCGGATGTGTGCTGTGTTCTCCCTGCCAGAAGGACACTGAGGTGCTGCAGTGTGTGCAGAGCAGGGCAAGGGAGCTGGGCAAGGCTCTAGAGCACAAGTGTGCTGAGGAGCAGCTGAGGGCACTGGGCTTGCTTAGGCTGGAGCACAGGAGGCTCAGGGGAGACCTTCTCCCTCTCTGCAGCTCCCTGCAAGGAGCTTGGAGCCAGCTGGCCCTTGGGCTCTTCTATTAACCTGGCATGCCAACTCCTCCCAGGAGCTCTTCTGCTCCTTAGCCCCAGCAGGAGAGTCCATCAAGGTGTTTGTTAGGATAGGAGAAGTTCTGTGCCTTTCATTTCCATCCTGCTCTCTGCTGGCACTCTTTAACTTCACAGAACTTATCTTCTCATCATTCCTGCTTGGAATGGGAAATGAAACAACTTCTTCATGCAGACAGAAGGGGGGAGAGGTGGTTTTGTCTCTTCATAAAGCTTTCCACTGAGGCAGGACCTCCTGCACATTCATAATTAAATGTTATTTCCCTTTTAAAGCAGACATTAATGCTATCTATACAACTCAGGCTCTGCCAATTGCATGTTCCGGGGAGGGGGAAGGACTTCTCTTAAAAGGCAGAGGAAAGTGAGCACCTGGATAGAAGAAGATCTGTCTAATGGATGGAGCAAGCAGCAGATAGACAGCCTGAGGAGCTTCTCAGGTGGAGATGAAAGTCACAAGTGTGTGTGTGTGTGTGTGGATTAAGCAGAACAGCTCCATTTATCTCTGTCTCCTTACACCTGGGCTGAATGCTAAGAGCCATCTGCCAGCAGGGCCTGGCAGGCAAGCAGGAGGGGGTTTGTTTAGCTAGGAGCCCATGAGGAGCCTCAGACAGGAGCTCAGCAGAAGCTTGGGGAATTCAGCTGATTCCTCTCTGGCAGTTGTCCTTTCTGAGGAGCCCCAAGAGGATTGTGGATGGATTTGCTCAGAGATAGAGGAGGAAAATAGCCCAGATGTCTCATAATGAGCTCTTTCCTTTCAGGGCTGTCTTGCTGATTGGCATGTTAGTTTGTAGATGACACCAAGTGGGGTAGAAGTGTTCATCTGCTCTGCACAGGGATCTGCACAGGCTGGATCCATGGGATGAGGCTCAACAAGGCCAAGGGCTTGGTCCTAACCATCCCAGGAATGCTCCAGGCTTGGGGCAGAGTGGCTGGAAAGCTACCCAGAGGAAAAGGAGCTAGGGATGCTGGTCAAAGCTGAGGCAGCAGAGTGCCCAAGAAGGCCATGAGCATCCTGTCTTGGCTCAGCTCTAGTGTGGCAGCAGCACTAGGGCAGGGATTGTCCTGCTGGGCTGGTAGAGAGGTACAGACCTCTATGGAGAGAAGGACCTGGGAGTCCTGCAGGACAAGTTCTCCATGAGCCAGCAATATGCTCTTGTAGCCAAGAAGGCTAATGGCATCCTGGGGTGCACTCAGAGGAGTGTGAGCAGCAGGTCCAGGGAGCTTCTCCTCCCTCTCCACTCTGCCCTAGTCAAGCCACTGATGGAGTATTGTCTCCAGTGCTGGGCTCTCCAGCTCCAGAGAGACAAGGAACTGCTGCAGAGAGTCCAGCAGAGGCTAGGGAGATGCTGAGGGCACTGGAGGAAAGGCTGAGAGCCCTGGGGCTGCTGAGCCTGGAGCAGAGCAGAGCCAGAGGGGAGCTGCTCCATGCTGAGCAAGAGCTGAAGGGTGCAGGGGGCAAGAGGCTGGGGCCACACTCTGCTCAGGGCTGCCCAGGGCCAGGCCACGGGGCAATGGGCACAAAGTGCCACTTTGTCCTTGCTGTGACTTCATTCAAGGCTCCTCCAGCTGCAAGTAATGTGTTAACAAGCAGTTCCCAGCAGGTCATGGTCTCTTCCCTCTCTCCTCCATCTCCTCCCATCTGCCTGAGTTAAGAACAGTGCTGATAATGATAAACATCCCAAGCCTTTCTTGTCTGAGGAACATAATCCCTCCAGGGATCAAACACTCTAGGAGATGAATAATTCACACAGTGAGCAGGAGCCCAGAGGGAATAGGAAGAAAGAGAGAATCTCTCTGGGTTGGAGAAGAAACACATTTTTCAAGGAGATATACCCAAGATTAAATCTGTTTGTTCTGAAGTTACTGGAGAATTTGGTTGTAGATCTCTGCAAGGAGAAAAGGTACAAGAGACTCATCCTGACACAGATCTGGTAGCCCAAACTACAGCTGGGGCTTTGGGCTCTGCTCCCAGGTGACTAGTGCTAGGACAAGAGTTGCACCAGGGCAGGGTCAGGTTGGATATTAGGATGGATTCCTTGTGTGCCAGAGTGGTTAGGATTGTCCCAGGCTGCCCAGGGCAGTGCTGCAGTCCCCATCCCTGCAGGGGTTCAGACACCATGCACAGGTGACACTTGGGGACATGGATTAGTGGCATGGAGCTGTTGGGTCTTGATGATCTCAGAGCTCTTTCCCAACCTGAGTAATTCCATGATTCATCTGAGAAGCTCAGAGAGGCTTACAGAAGAAGCAAAATGGCACTCAACACCTTATCCCACAGGAGGCATGGAAGCAGGATGTCTGCTTTGAAGCCACAGCCCATCCAGCCACCACTGTTCCAAGAAGATGAAGATGTCCTTGCAAACATCCATTTCCCTGTGCAAGGCTGATTGCTCCAGGTTGCATGGGACAATGGGATTTTGTATCTATTCCTCTTCCTTTTCACATCCAGAAACAAAAGCATTTGCTCTGGCAGGGGGGTTGGACACAAGATGATCTCCAGAGGTCCCTTCCAAGCTCTACCATCCTGGGATCTGCTTGCAAGTGAGGATTAGTTCATGGACAGGAAAAAAGCAGCTATACCAACAACCAAAAGGGCTAGTTCAGTCAGATAACTGCCAGCAGCACTTGGCCAGAGAGGAGAGCAAGTGTCCTTGCCCTGGGAAGGAGCCAGGATGGATGTGGTGCTTCCTGAGGGATGCCAAGTGTTACTGCAGCAGAGCAAGAGGTTAAAGCAAGCTCTGCTGTGCCCAGAGCTGGGGCAGGAGCACAGGGAGCACAGCAAAGGAAGCCAAGGCCACTGGTGCAAGGTCACAAATCTCCACCAGGGACAGAAGAAACACTTAGATAGATTGAATACAACAACAACAAAAGCACCAGATTTTAAGTGGTGAGACCCTGAGAGGCTTTTTATTTCTGCAGTAAAAACAAAACAAAACCTACTAAAAAAACCCCACAAACCCAACCCAAGAAGATTTGGGAGTATTTTTTTCTCCTAGCAAATTCATTTTCACCTCTCTGGGATTTTTTTCACCTTGGTTAGAAGAAGGCAGCTTAGAAAATAGATCCCCTCTCCATGGGCTGGAGCAGCAGGGAGGAGAAAGTTAACTAGCAGACACCAGTTAAGTGTCAGAGAGCATTGAAAACATCAGCATCATTGATCTATCAGGTATTGATTAAGACATCATTTGAGATAAGAGGAACATTCAGGGATCACATGAAGATATCAGTGTCAGACATCCCTGAAGCTATCATTCCATAGATCAGTGTCATTTAAGTATCAGATTAAGGTCATTTAGGGATCAGATAACATTTAAGACATCATTTAAGTACCAGATATCACTTATCAGTATCATTGAAGTATCAGACATATTTAAATACCATAGATCAGTGTCATTTAAGTACTAGATATCACTTAAGATCATTCAGGTATCAGATATCATTTGAGACATCATTTAAGTACTAGATATCACTTATCAGTATCAATTAATCATCAGATCAATCATTTAAGATATGAATATCATCTAGGTACCAGCTCTTATTTAAACACCACAGATCACTGAAGATACCAGTGTCATTTAAGTATCAGATATTAAGACATCATTTAAGTCTCAGGTATCATTTAAGCATCAGAGCTATCATTCAAGATATGAATATCATTTAGGTGTCAGCTCGCTTCAATACCACAGCTCATTGAAGATATCAGTGTCATATCAGTATCAGATATTAAGACATCATGTAAGTACCAGATATCAGTGTCATTTAAGTGTCAGATCTGACTTAAGGCATCATTTAGGTCTCAGATGTCCCTTAGTCTCATTTGAGCATCAGGCCTATCACTGAAGAGATGAATGTGAAATAAAGATCAGGTGTCATTTACCTAGCACTGATCATTGCAGCTATCAGAGTCACTGGAGCATCACTTCTCATTTCAGATAGCATTTAATATCTCAGATACCAGTTCAGATCTCCTTCAAGAGATCAGTATCATTAAGCTATCAGACATCACTTAAGCATCCCATGTCCTTTGTGGGTACTTTGAACCATTCTGGTGTCACCCACTGGACACAAGGTCACTCTTTCCTTACCCTTCTCTCCATCCCTGCCCCAGCTGCAGCTCTCACACCACACTCTCCTCCTGTCTTCCTACACCTTGTCCTTTCCTTCCCCTTTCTCACCTCTCCTCCCAAGCCTTGGCCCATGGCTCTGGGAGATGCTCTTCCTTTCCCACAGCTCTCTGGGTATGTTTCTGGACTCCTTGGAGCCAGCCTAGCCTTCCCCCAGCAGGCCTCCTGAGCCCTTTCATTTTCACCTTCTTCCAAGCTTCCACAGATTCAACTCACACTTTGGAATTGCTTCCCCTGACACCTGGAGCATGTTCATTGGGAGAGATCTCAGAGCTCTGCCTGCCTCAGCATGTTAGCTGGAATTTATTCTCCTGCATTCCCCTCACAGGAAGAAACCATACTTGAGATTCTTAAGGGTGAGAGAGAAAGAAATCCTCTTGCCCTAGCACTAGTGACCTGGCAGAAGAGCCCAAGGCCCAGCTGGCTCCAAGCTCCTTGCAGGGAGCTGCAGAGAGGGAGAAGGTCTCCCCTGAGCCTCCTGTGCTCCAGCCTAAGCAAGCCCAGTGCCCTCAGCTGCTCCTCAGCACACTTGTGCTCTAGAGCCTTGCCCAGCTCCCTTGCCCTGCTCTGCACACACTGCAGCACCTCAGTGTCCTTCTGGCAGGGAGGGAGGAGCCCAAAGCTGATCCAGCATTGGAGCTGTGGCCTCCCCAGTGCTGAGGACAGGAGGATGCTCACTCCCCTGCTCCTCCTGCTCACACTAGCTTTGCTCCAGGCCAGGATGCTGTTCTCTTTCCTGGGCACTCTGCTCCCTCATCTGCAGTGACTAGCACCCAGCAGCCCAGCTCCTTCTGTGCCAGCACCAACCCAACCTCTCTGCCCCAAGCCTAAAGCGTTGCATGGGCTTCTTGTGACCCAAGGGCAGGCCCTGGCCCTTGGCCTCAGCCCATGGCTCCAGCCTATAGCCAGGTCTCTCTGCAGAGCCTCTCCAGCCTCCAGCAGATCAACTCTCCCTCCTATCCCAAATATAGACCTACTCATTCCCAGCACCTCATTTCTGTGCCTCAGGAGCTCCACAGTTCCCAGGAATTCCTCTGCATCAGAGATGAAATCCTCATGACTAAACCTTTTCTGTTGTGCTCTGGTGTTCAGCTATTCACAGACACTAAATCCCTTTGGTGTTTCCCCTTCTCACCAGCCAGGGCTGTGTAGCATGCAGTGCAAAATGAAAGCAATCCATCCCACTGCTGGGTCATGCTTTTGGGTTGTTGCTGTTCCTGCTCTTCTCTTCTTACCTGAGGCAGGGAACTGGAGATGTGAAACAATAGCTCAGCCTTGTCACCAGCAGCTGTCTCACCTCACCCACACAGAGATTATAGATATTACATATTAATATATAGATATTAATCCCTCACAGGCCCAAAGGAACCTCAGGGAACCATAAAAACACAGAGCAATAACATTACAGAGTTATAGCAACCTAGAAACACTGAAAAGTAGAAAAACTAAGAGATTTGAAACAAAGAAAGGCAGAATTTGAACTGTGGAGTCACAGAATTCTAGAGACACAAAAGATCACAGAGCTCTGGGAGCAGCACAGAGCCAACCCTGGGAGCAGCACAGAGCAGGAAGAAGGGAGAAAGGAAGAAAAGAAGAAGGAAGGGAGAAGTTAATTCCTCTGCTGCATGCAGCAGAAGGCTGAGTAAATGAGTCACACTTAGCTTAATGGTGGACATCAAACCCTGAAGAGGCCATTCCTGTATCATTTCCATCTCTGAGGAAAGCTGATTTAACACACACATCCTTAGGAAGCTGAGACTCGCTTGAGCTAAGCTGGAACCCCCCCAGAAGTGATCCTTCTCCTCCTGAGCTAATGCCAGAGCCTGAGGAGCTGGGGTGGGCACTGCAGTGGGAAGCAAGCACAGCTTCCCTGGGTTTGGCTTTGCTCCTAATTCAGTGGAATGCTTGTGAGAGCTGGGCTAAGGCTGGCAAATGCAATCCTGCTTAAAGCCAGCAGAAGTGGTGCAGCCTTGCCCAGCTCCACGTGCCCTTGGTGCTGTGACAAAAGCACTAAGCTAGCTCCTAAACTGCTCCTGCTGGCTCTGATGCACACCTCTGGCCCAGCAGCTGCAGGAAAGCCAGTTATTTACTGGCTAAATATAGCTCAGCCCCTTTCAGAATCACTGATGTGCCAGCTAGAGATGGAGCTGCAAGTCCCTGGCTGTTATCAGAACTGTCAGTCTGATCTGCAGTGTGATTATTGTTATCATCATTCCCTTCAGAGCCAGGAGCCCTTGGGATGTGTGCCTGGGTATTCAGAGATAACACAAGGCAGGTTCCACTCTGGCCTCAGCTTGGCAATCCTCTGTGGGCTCAGTGCAGGACAGGAGCATTTCTTCTTGTCCTCATTCTCTCCAACAGGCAGGAGGAGAAGGATTGGCCAAGAACTCCTCTTTGAAGAGCATGGAGAGGCATGATCCTGCTGGGCTAGGCATGGCCTGAGCTGAAGGAGTTGTCTGCCAGGCAAGAGGAGATGCTCACTGCCAGCACAAGGGACAAAGGCTGAAGATCACATCCCTCCCAGGAGGAGGAGGATGGAGATGCCTAGACCTTCCCAAGCACCCAAGTGCCAACCAAGCTTGAACCAGCAGGATTGCCCCCAAAATCAACCTGATCTCCCTGTCTTACCCTTGAGAAAGTTGCTACCAAGGTGTTGGCAATGGAAAAGCAAAGTGATGAACACCATAAAACAGATTTTACAGAGATGAGGCTAAATGAAACACAAATAAAGTAAGAAATTTGTTCTGTGGACTAGTTTCCATAAAAGGGAAGGAGTTAATTATCTATTATCATTAATATTCAATATTATAGATAGGGATAACTAGAGAGAAGGGAGAAATGGAATCAGAATAGCCAGGCCAGGATAAGAAGGCTCTGAAGGATGGAAGAGATTAACTTGGCTTAATATTACTTTAATTCAGCCCAAAAATACAACCAGGAGAGCAATAATTCAAACCAAACTAAAAGGGAAAAGACAACAACCCCTAAGATCTAACTAATTAATACAAATAGGAGAATAATGGCTCTCTGGGTTTGATGAGGGGACACAAGCAGGCATGGGGAACTCAGCTCTGTGCTCTGCATGCTCCTCTTATAAATCTTTGATTGGTTGGTAATTAGAGAGCTTGCTTTGCTAATGAAGCCTAGCTCACTTGGGTTTGTATGCAGATGAAAGCTCAAGAGAGAGCAGAGGCCAGCAGCATCCTGGCTTGGCTCAGCAGGGCTAGGGCAGGGATTGTCCTGTGCTGGGCACTGGGGAGGTCACTCCTGCTGCTCCCTTCCAGCCTCAACCAGGCTGGTTCTGGGATAACACCCAAGCTATCTTCTTACTGAACCTTCTCTCCTGCTTTATCCTCCACCAGAAAGCAGCCAAGGCTCCTGAATCTTCTCCTGGTGTAGACCTGGCTAGCAAAGCAGAACCAGCTCTACACAGAGCTACTCACAAACCCCAAGGGACCAGCAGGAACCTGAGCAGATTTCCCTGGGCCTGTGGAATCCCTCCCTGCTCCACTCAGGAGATAACATCCTGATAACTGGGTCAGGTGAAATTGCTTCATTAGAGCTCTAATTGCTTTCCAGCCCTTCTGAAATCATAAGGAAGCATCTCATCTTCTAATTAAGAATTCATTGGGGATGAGGAGCTGATCCTCTGAGGATGAGGAGGTGAGTGCCTGACAGCCAGTTGGGTTAGATGGAGTGCAGGAGTGAGAGACAAGTGAGTTGTGGCTGTCCCAGGCTCAGAGAGGTGGGAATAACCTGTTCCTTTTCTTCAGCTGTCCTTTGCCAGCACAGAGCTCTTGGATTTACAAGCTCCTCGAGTGCTTTAGCAGAGCAATTGTTAAGTGATTCACTGCTGGAGTTTCTGCTGCTTCCCTCCAGAGATGCTGTCACTCTGAAGGATGTCCTCATCTGAAAGCACTTCAGCAGCCAGGCACAAAGAGCTCTTCATGCAAGCACAGAATATCCTGAGCTGGAAGGAGCCACCAGCAGCATCCAGTGCAAGTGCTGTCTGTGCCCAGGACAAGCCCAAATTCATCCCCTGTGGCTCAGAGCATTGTCCTGATGCAGCTGCCATTCCCTCAGCCCTCCTTGGCTGCCACATTCCTCTTACCTCCATCATGAGAAGCTCTTGGAGCTCACACCAGGGCAAAACCTCCTTAAAAAAGGTTTTGAGTATAAATACTTCATAAATGACAGAATCATTCAAGTTGGAAAAGGCCTCTGAGATCCTAAATTCCAACCAGTGACCCAGCACCACTCAACCATGTCCCCAAGTGTCACCTGTGCATGGTGTCTGAACCCCTGCAGGGATGGGGACTGCAGCACTGCCCTGGGCAGCCTGGGCCAATCCTAACCACTCTGGCACACAAGGAATTGTTCCTAACATCCAACCTGTCCAGACCTGGCAAATAAGGAGACAATATCATCCAAACCCAACCTTCTGTGTCAGTTTTGGTGCTTACAGCAGGTAAGTGCCCTGACATCTCACACACCTTTCCCTTCTCCATGATGCTATTTTCTCATCAGCCATCAAGCTGTAAATTAGCCCAAAAAGCATCCTTTTCAAGCATGATGGGGGTCTAACAGCTAAGGTGGAAAGTAGGAGGTAGACAGAAATGGGTAAGGACCAAGATGGCAATTCCAGGATGGTCTTCCATAGTTTCTCCTCATTCAGAATGCAGGATCCAAGCCAGAAGATCTCACTGAAGGAAGCTGAGGAATTAAGGAGAGAGGAGAAATGCTCTGTTCCAGACAAGCCTGGGAGAGAAGGATAGGATGGCTAGGCTGGCCAGAGGAGGAACACAGGGCACAGGAGATGGGGTGTCATGGTTTTCATGAGACAAGGGTAAAGTGTGCTCATCAAAGGTAAAGAGGTTACCCACAGCATTCCCAAAGCATTCCCAAATGGGCATTCACAAGCCCTTCTCCACCTTCAGCCACACAGCCTTGCCCTTCAGATGTTGCCTGTCAAGATCTCAAGCACCAAACCCAAGCCCCACAGGCCCTGCCAGTGCCTGGAGACATGGCTCACCCTCTCAGTACAGACAAACCATGGAGCTGGGCAGAAGAGCCAGACAAGAGCTTTAGCAGCTCACAGAGGGGGCTGAGGCTCATCCATCCATCTTCCTCCACCCTCCTGTGTTAATGAGAGGGTTTGATAAATGCCAGGCACAGCAGCTCAAGTGCTTGGCTCTGGCTGAGCAGCTGCAGAGTGCTTCCAGCTGCTTCCCCCAGGATGACAAGGGAAGACACTTGTCAGCCTGTTCTACCTCCTGACCCAGCAGATCCTGCCCAGCAGCCAGGACACAGGGCAGGAGAGGTGGCAGCTGCCTGGGAAATGCTGTGCCAGTGACCTGAGCTGCTGCCTTCTCCCACTCTCCTCCTGCCCTGCCATTCAGTGCACAGCTCCCAGCAAAGCCCCAGCCCTCCCAGCTGCCTTGGCCTGATGCTCCCAGCCAGGCTCCCTGGGCAGGAAGGGGATCCAGGGGAGCTCAGAAGCCAAAGGAGGAGGTTAAACCTGTCCTGGGTGGTTTCCTCTGGCCAGGCTTTGGGTGGGAGAGGAGAAATGGGCAGGAGGTGACAGCAGGGGCAGTGCTGACAGGCTCCAGGCTGTCTGCCAAGCTCTTTGCTCACTTGTGCTGTCACTGAGCCACAAGCTGAGGCCTCAGCAGGCAGCAAAGGCTCAGAAAGCCTGGCACTGAGGACCTTGCTGTGTCTCTGGATGGTAAAATCCATCCCAGCAAACCCAACACGCTGGCTCTGCCCTGGGTGGGCAATGAGGAGCTGATGGGTTTCAGCAGTGTCCTCACCTCCAGGGCTTGGATCTCACCCAGGGCTAGCTGGGGCTGTCAAACATTCCACCTTGCTGACCAAGTCCAAAAGAAAGCAAGGTTGGGTTTAGCAACAGAGAAATGTCTTTAACCCTTGAGTGTCTGTGTTGGGGAGTCCTCACTGTGCAGCACATGTCCAAAGCTCCTGTGGGGTGCTTCCAGCATCCTCAGGCAGATCAGCTCCTTCTCCTCTCTAAGCCATTGCTCAGCACACAGTGACAGGGCTCACAAAGCCCTGGCCAGTGAAGCTGCTGAGATGCCAACAGTGCTTCCAACAAGCTCCATGGAACTCCTCCCAGAGCATGCCTCTAGTCCAACAGCTCCTTCCCAAGCAACCCTGGCAAGTCTTCTCTGAGAGAAGCTCCCAAACCCCCACCCCAGCCCGAGAGATGGCTTCCTGTGCTCATTTCTCCACCTCCAGCAGCTGCCCTTTGGTGCCTTGCTCAGCCAGAGGCAGAGGCATCCCTCGGGTGCCTTGCACAGCAGAGCTCTGGCCTCTAGGTGCTACCATCATCTCAAGAATAAACAAACCCCAGCCTATTCCCAAGCAGAAAGCCAAGCTTTGTGTTCACTCCAGAGCTTCCTCTCCCCATCCTTCCACCAAGCTGCAATGAGCTGACCTCTAGGATGCTTGCTGGCAGGGAAGCAGGAGGAGTGGGCTTGTGCTGGGCAAACACCTTGCTCCCAAGCACTTCCAGAAAGCTTTTCCTTCCTGGTGCTGTGGCTAATCTCACACACTTCCTTGGGCTGCTGGGTCACCACCTCCAGCCAATAAAGGATCCAGGAGGTTGCTGTTGGAGCCTAGGCTGTAGTAGTCATTCCTGAGCAGTTTGTTCCCAGCAGGAGCAGCTGGGAGGAGGAGGAGGAGGAGGGGACAGTGTCTGACTGACTGTGGGACACAGCTCTGCTGTCATTAGCTGCTGGCACTGCTGGTGTTGTGGTGGATCTTACCCAAGCAGCATCACTCCTTTGCACTCCAGCTCCCCTCACACACCAAGGAGAGGAATCCCCAGGAGGAGGCCAGCTCCACAAAGAGCTTTCAGCTCTGCCTTTGCTTGTGGCTCCTCTAACAAGAGAGCTGCTTCCAGGAGAGCCACAGCTTGTCTCAGGTCCTGAGAGAGCAAGTGGGCTCTGTTTGCCCAGCTTCTGCCTGGCTGTACTTTGCTGTCCTGCTTCCAGCTGGGATAGAGTTACTTTTCCTCCTAACAGATGTGTTTGGGCTTTGCTGTGAGAAGAATGTAGATAACACACTGATGGGTTAGTTGTTGCAAAGCACAGCTTGCCCTAAGCCAAGGATTCTCAGGTTGCCAGGAGGTCCATGAGGAGCTGGGAGGGAGCATGGCCAGGAGAGCTGAGCCCAGCTAGCCAAAGGGACACTCCAGACCATGGCAGGAAGGCTGCTTAAGCCTTGGGAGAGGCTTTGCCCTCCCTTGGACACACTGCAGCACCTCAGTGTTGTTCATCAGGAGTAGAGGTGAGAGCTTGGAGTGTCCTGACCCTGCTGAGCAAGGGGAGTTAGCAGCAAGCTCCTCTTAGCTCAGAGAGACTGCTAACTCCTTCAGGGGAGAAGAACACATTGAAGGTGGCTGGGAGGTTTGGGTGTGAATCCAAGCTTTTCTGCTCAAACTCTCCTGTCTTTCTGAGACTACAAAACCCAGATAGAGGTTTCATGGTGGAGCAATTCTACTTAAGATCAGTAAGTGATCACTCAGAAGACCACTGTGTGGGCACTCCCAACCCCAGCCAGAGCCAAGAGGCAGCACTCAGCAGGAGGAACTCTGCCAGCAGAACCAGGCCTGCTGAACCCCAGCCCAGGCAGCAGTGCCAGCACTGAGCCAGCACACTCTCACTGCCATCACTTATGGGCAAGAAGCCACATGGATGGTGAAAAGGGCACAAAATCCTCCTCCAGCCCTTCTGACAGTGCCCTCACTTACAGACTCACAGCATCAGGAAGGTTGGAAGAGACCTCTAAGCTCATCACATCCAACCATCCCTAGCACTAACACACCACTAAACCTAAGAGTTCTCACTAAGGAGAGCAGCCAGATGTTCCTAACACAGATCTCAGCTGCTAGGAGATCTTCCTGGCTGGAAGTCAGCCTGACCTCTGCTGGGTTTCATCCCCAACGAGGAGCAAAGCTTCTCCCTTGGATTGCTGCTGGCAGCTCCTCTCCTGTGGAGCAAGGAAGAGAGAGGCAGATGTAATTCTTGGGATCACCATTGCTGTTTGTTGTCCTTCCAGGCTGGAGCTAAGCCAGTGCCTGGAATTAGAGGTTTTTAGCTGCTCCCTGGCTGCTACAAGCAGTAGGAAACCAGCAGCTGCTTCCTCCTCCAGTGCCCAGGAGAAGCTGAGCTGCTGCCAGGAGTGAATCAGCAGAATTGTCTGAACATTCCTCCTTTGCTCCTCAGTGGCACGGTGGGGAGAGGCTGACAGTTGGGGCCTGAAAGGTCTTCTCCAAGCTGGATGACAGCACTTTGATCCCTTTCAACATTCCTGCCTTCCTTCTGCTGCCATGCTCACTTTGAGGAGCTGCACACAGGCTGAAATGGACCTTTTTTCTCCTTTTGGATGCAAACCTTCCATCTGCAGAGTGTCACTAAGCCCTGCTAATATCCAGGTGGCAATCCCATCACCAACATGCTGCTTGCTGTTGTTGTTTCTCTTCTCTCCCTGCAGCAGCTCAGCTCTGGGGGCAGGGATGGGGATGTGTCTGCAGTAAGAACAAGTTGTGGTCATCACTTGCAGGTAGAGACATGACCTGCAAAGCCTGGAAGAAAGTTGAGGTTTCAAGCTTATGTGGCAGTGTAGGCATCAGGAGGCTCCAGTGACAGCTTCTTGTCCTCGCCCTGCTGGCAGAACCTGGACTGGTGCTGGCTGCTCCCAGTTAGCATGTCCCAGCTCTTGGGAGGGAGGTGGCTGCCAGGGACCCCATGGCCATGTATCCAGGGAGAATCCATGCTCCTCTCTCCTTGGCTCTCCTAAGCATGATGACATCTTGGCACATGGTTTAGTTGGCAAGGTGGTGGTAGGCAGATGGCTGGATTTGATCCAGTCCCCCAGCCCATGCCCCAAAGCACCAGCTCTACATGGTTTGTGTGCCCAGTGCCTGCTGGCCTAGTGCTTGGCCCCATGGAGCAGAGCCTGGCTCCAGCCTCTTGCCACCCTCCCTTGGGCTCCTGCTCTGCAGGGAGAAGGTCTCCTCTCAGCCTCCTCTGCTCCAGCCTCAACAAGCCCAGCTCCCTCAGCCTTTCCTCAGCAGGGAGATGCTCCAGATGCTCCTCAGAGCAGGAAGAACCTCTAAGTGATGCCATTTCATGGCATTCCTCTTCCTTTGCCTAGCTGATTCAAGCCTGAGATCTGCAGCTGCAGCACCAGCTCCCCTTCTCCTTCAGGCTCCCCTTCCTGCACACAGCACAATTAAGTGCTGGGCCTGCTGATGTGTTTGTTTTCATAGCAGGATTAATTGGTAGTGACATGGTGTCACTCTGATGCTGGTTCCCATCACTGACATCTCAATAGCATCTCTTAGGCTTTCCACATCTTTTGGAAAGCATGTTTTTCCTTCAAAGCAAATCAAACCTCCTAGGCATGTTTCTGACCACATGTCCCTTCCCTACAGGTTCCATACTAGGCTTTTTTGAGCATGAAGATCTGTAAGAAGAGCACAAGCCAGAAAGCACATGAAATAGTCTGGAGAGTTCCTATCTGGTGGAGCCTTCCCTTCCTTCTTCAGTTTTATCACAAGCCTTCTTGGTTCATCTTCTGCTCTCTGCAGCTCCCTGCAAGGAGCCTGGAGCCAGCTGGGCCTTGGGCTCTGCTCCCAGGTCATTAGTGCTAGGACAAGAGCAAATGGCCTCAAGTTGCACCAGGAGAGGTTCAGGTTGGATATTAGGAAGAGTTTCTTGTGTGCCAGAGTGGTTAGGATTGGCCCAGGCTGCCCAGGGCAGTGCTGCAGTCCCCATCCCTGCAGGGGTTCAGACACCATGCACAGGTGACACTTGGGGACATGGTTTGGTGGCATAGCTGTATTGAGTCAACATTGGACTTGATGATCCTAGAGGCCTCTTCCAACCTGAATGATTCCATGATTCTGTGGAATATTGAGCTTCTCTGTTCCTGAATGGTGCCCACGGTCAGGACCATGCAGTGCAGGAAGGTGAAGATCCTCCCCCAGCCTCTACCTTTCTGCCTGGGCCCCACTCTCTGCTTGAAGAGATGATCATGACCATGACCAAAACCCAGTGCAGGTGCTTGTAAGGTACCTGAGAGCCTGACCTAGAAATCCACCTCTTCTGAGGCCCTTCCCATCCTTTGTTCCCTCTCTTTGGAGCCCTGAATAGAAATCAAAGCTTTTAGCTTGGCTTCTGTTGTTAACAGACTCCACTTCCAACCAGGCTTAGAGCTTCCCACAGAGAAGTGCCTGGAACACCTCTGCTGGGAGTCTGTGAGCTAGGAAAGAGGCAAAAAGGAGGAGAGCAGGAAGGAGAAAGAGAACTCATATCCATGGCCTGAAGAGGAGGAGCAAGGTGGGATAAGAGCATCAGAGCAGGGTGTTCAGCCACAGAGCAGCACATCAGCATGAGGAAGACACCAGAAAGGCTTTGGTGAGCAGTGCTGAGCTCTGCAGGTGCCTGTTTGCCATAAGGACAGCTCTGGGCCTTGGGGGGGGGGGAGGTATTTTACTGTATTCTGGGGTTTCTTTGCTTGTAAATACTGAGTCATCATAACTCAACCAGCACATGTTCAAGTTCTGACCCCAAAGCTCCAGCACAAGCCACAGAGAGATCCAATTATAAACCCTGAGTGTCATTAGGGAATTCGATTAGATTATGGTCATAGAACCACAGAATAATTAAGGTTGGTAGAGATCCCCAAGATCATCAAGCCCAACCATTCAACCATCACTCCCATGCCACCAAACCATGTCCCCAAGTGTATCTGTGCATGGTGTCTGAACCCCTGCAGGGATAGGGACTCCTGGGCAGCCTGGGACAATCCTAACNAACCATGTCCCCAAGTGTCATCTGTGCATGGTGTCTGAACCCCTGCAGGGATAGGGACTCCTGGGCAGCCTGGGACAATCCTAACCACTCTGGCACACAACAAATCCATCCTAAGATCCAACCTGAACCTCTCCTGGTGCAGCTTGAGGCCATTTGCTCTTGTCCTAGCACTAGTGAGCTGGGAGAAGAGCCCAAGGCCCAGCTGGCTCCAAGCTCCTTGCAGGGAGCTGCAGAGAGGGAGAAGGTCTCCCCTGAGCCTCCTGTGCTCCAGCCTAAGCAAGCCCAGTGCCCTCAGCTGCTCCTCAGCACACTTGTGCTCTAGAGCCTTGCCCAGCTCCCTTGCCCTGCTCTGGACATACTCCAGCAGCTCAATCTCATGCAGCTGCAAATAAACATCCTAAAGAGCTGGTTACATTCCAGTTCACTCCTGCCATGTGGAGCTGGAACCAGAACAGGCTGTGGATAGGAATCAGTTACAGATTGGTCACCAATTGGCCAAACCTTCACTGATGATCCAGCTAACTACAGCTAACACAGAATTACAAGTTAACCAAACAAATCCTTCCCTCTGAGACCCTGCTAGCTCTGAGGAGTGACTCCATCCCCAGAGCAGCCTCTTAGAATCCATCCTTGCTCAGATGGTGGAGAGAGGTGTGTTTGAGCTCCTCAAGCAAAGGCTCCAGGGCTGGTGACTCCTGTCCTCAGCTGGACTGCAGAGCTCTCTGAGCTGCCAGCTAGCCCAAGGACCTGATCCAGCTGGAAGGAAGCCCAGGGAGTTATTAGGGGTTTTTATCTTCTCCTCAAGGCTGATCACTTTCCCTGTCTAGCTGTCAGCAGGAGAGCAAAGGGAGGTGGCACCCAGGCCTGCTGGGGACCTCAGGCAAGATGAAAGGAACCAGCTCATCAGGCACTGGCTAAAGCTGAAGGCTAAAGGATTAACCAGTACTACTTTACCTGCTCTAGGCTCTCCTGCTCTGGCAGAGGGCTTGGACTAGATGATCTCCAGAGGTGCCTTCCCAGCCCTAACCCTCAGTGAGTGTGTAGCCAGGCAATGAGCTGCAAACATGAGGATGTGAGTCAGGGTTTGTGCAGGAGCCAGAGCTGCTGTGTGCTGGAAGAGATGCCAGGCACCAGCTCAGGTGTTAGATAGACATCAGCCCTCCACGCCCTGCACAGGAACATCTCCAGCTCTTTTAAAGGTCAGCAGGATTGGTTTGATGGATGTTTTTCCTTACACAGTTGTTTTGAAGGCTGCAGCTGCTGGGGGTGACTCCTGAAACATGGCTTGATCTTTGCTGGAACAGATCAGTCAGCAGAAGAAATGGCATTTCTCAGGAAGCCCTGTCTGAGAGATGGAGATTTCCATCTTCCTCTGAAAGGTTACAAGACACCTGAGCGTGTTAATCCCTCTCTGGAGTAACTTCTTTATTTTCCTTCAAATCCAGAGCCAAACAAGCAATGTTTTCCTGTTCAAGCCCCCAGAAAGTGCTGACACTGCCTGTGGGCATTTCAGCATTTTCTGCTGCAAGATGGGAGGTGATAGGCAGATTTGGCCCAAAAGTGCTGCAAGGAAATGGCCATGAGAAGGATCATACCTCTACCACTCTGATAGGGATGTTTGGAGGTCATTTCCAGCTGAAGGCTGGAACTAGGAAAGGAATAAAGTGCTTGGATTGAACCTCTTGTTTTGAGGTGGACACAGTGCCTGCTGTCTGCTGGAGAACTTGCCCTGCCTATTCTGCTCTATCCCTCTGTTTCCATCCTGTAATGCAACTCAGATGGAATTTTCTTCCTGGGAGAAGCCACACAACCAAACCCATGCTTTTTTAAGGGAAAAGAGAAAGAATTAGTGGAAAATCAGGTAGCTGTAAACAACAGCTTGTCAAACTAAGACAAAGCAGAGCTTGCTGCTGGTCAGGAGAGGGAGGTTCATCAACAGCATCAGCAGAAGCTTTTTCCCACTGGCAATAGAAGGTACTTTCTGAACTTTAATTATATATCAACAGGAAATGACAGCAGCTAATTGCTAACAAACCTAAGGAGCTTTTCAGGGAAACCCTAGCCCCCTGTCATTTGCTAAAGAGGTAATTTGGGTCCTTCAGTGGTTTGTCATTGTTCTCCACACTCCTCTCTGATACACAGCTAATGCTTGCCCTGCACCTGGCTGCATGGCTTGGGGGTTTTTTCCCCAAAATGAGTTTATTTTTCATTTCTTCAAAGAAGCATGGTTTCCCCTGTAAATATTTGTCATTCTGGTGTCCTTGGAAGACTGAGATTGGCTTTTGGTGTTTTGTTTCTAAGGTGCAAGGTGAATAAAAAACCTTCTTGAGCAGACCAAGATGACCTTTGATAGGAGAAGAGCAAATGGCCTCAAGTTGCACCAGGAGAAATTCAGGTTGGATATTAGGATGGATTCCTTGTCTGCCAGAGTGGTTAGGATTGGCCCAGGCTGCCCAGGAGTCCCCATCCCTGCAGGGGTTCAGACACCATGCACAGGTGACACTTGGGGACATGGATTAGTGGCATGGCAGTGTTGGGTGGATGCTTGGACTTGATGCTCTCAGAGGGCTTTTTCCAGCCTAAATATGTCTATGATTCTGTAATTCTCCTAGGAGTAACTGATGAAGAAGAGCCTGACCCTGGTTCTCCCTCAGCCCATGTGCTGCAAGCCGTGTTGCTCAGCTCAGGGTCACCTCACCTGTCCTCTCCTCCCTGCAGCTGCCACCTCTGCCTTCCTGCCCCAGGCTGGGAGCCAAGCTGGAGCAGAGCCCTTGCTGTGCAGCCCAGCTCTGCCCAGCCACTGCTGTCCTCAACTCAGAGCCAAACAGACAATGTTTTCCTCTTCAAGGCACCAGCCACTGGAGAGGCTAGGACCCCATCTGGGACAAGGACACAGTGCAGTGAGCCTAAAGAATCTCCCCAAGACCTTCTTTCCTCCCACCAGTGATGCAGAAGGAGCTGCAGCTCTGCCATGAGCATGGGAAAGCCCCCAGGGATGGTTCTCTGTGGAAGAAAGCTCTGAGGTGGTTTGTGCTGCTTCAGCAGAGAGACAGAAACCACTTCTTCATGTTTGTGACAACACTTGGGCTTCTCAAGGTCATAGGCCTTTTTTCTCCCCTAAAAACCAAGCCTCAATAATAGAGGTGCTTCAGTAACTCAGGGAGCAGTGAAAGCCAAGGGAGGAGATCAATCCATCAAAGTCTGCACCCAGAGCTCCTTTCATTTGTCTCCATTCAACATCATCCCCAAGAGCATGCTTCAAAACCACCCTCCCAGCAAAAGAGAGCTTTCTGACCAAGGCAAGCATGGCCCAGAGCCTTCACCCCAAAAACCAATGGAAGATTGTTCCCATTCTGAACCCCTGGAGGAACCCAGGAGTTGAGGCTTCCATGGGAAGATGACCTCAGTAGCTGCTACAGCTGCTGAAGGAAGTGTCGGGAAGGAGGAAGCTGTAGGCAATGCCTCAGTGTCCCTGCAAAGCCTAGCATGGCCCTGGTGGGGACAGCTCTGACCCATGGTGTTCTGCAGCAAGAACTTGCCCAGCTCCCTTGCCCTGCTCTGCACACACTGCAGCACCTCAGTGTCCTTCTGGGAGGGAGTGAGGAGCCCAAAGCTGATCCAGCATTGGAGCTGTGGCCTCCCCAGTGCCCAGCCCAGCAGGACAATCCCTGCCCTAGTGCTGCTGCCACAGGAATGTCTCTGGGATCCTCAGATGCAAAATGCTGTAAAAACCCTGAACCTGCCCCAAATATCCAGGTATACTGAAGAAAACCTAGCTTAAAGCAGCACCTGCAAGATGCATCGCAGCAGAACTCCTCTGCAGGCATCACCTGTGCTCAGCAAATCCTTTCCTTTCCCTAATGATGCTCTCCCTGACATCCAGAGCTCTCTTGCAGGTGACAGCTTCACTTGGAACATCCTCCTGCAGAGCTCAGCAGTAGTTTTGGGGTAAAGAACTCCTTCCTGCCTTTGGCCATCAATGTGCTTTTGTTTCATTGAATCTGTTGTCTAACCACAGGCACTTTAGGGAGGGGAAGAGATTTTACTACCTGCCAGACAACTGAATGAATGTGAAGCCTTTCTGCTGCCACTTCATGGTTCTGACCAACCTCAGGCACAAAGATGGGAAGAAAAGGAGGGGAAACCCCAAACAAGTGTAGAAGAATCCTGCTGGAGATCATCTAAACAAATGATGAAGTGATAGCCCTGGACTATCAGTGTGACTGGGATCCAATCAGACATTTATCTGCCTTCATTAATAACTAATGATTACCAACCCCATCTGTTGGGAGTGGGAAACAAAAGGCTCCAACACCACCCCCCTGATAATTAGCTCCAATTGCCATGTGTTGCTAATCAATTAGGGTTTAATAGGGAATAATTGTTCCAGTGCAGTCTGAGCTTGTGCTGGGCTGCAAATAAATGACATGTAGAGATCAGCTGGGTGCATGCATCTTTCCCCCAGCATCCCACTGCTGCTGGCTGCCTCAGGTTGGGTTAATTCCTTCACACAGTAACAGCATTGGAGTCACTTTTTGGCTGCTTGGAAATCCCTGGATTCCCCCGGTTTGGGCTCAGTGAGCTGGGGAAGAAAGGGGCAAAGCCTGAAAAGCTTTGAAACAATCTGAAATAGCAATCTGAAAAGCCTGATAAACCCCCCTGAAACTGTGCCAGGAGAGCAGCCCAAGTGCTTGACAGGCTCCTGCCTCTGCAAGGATTCCTCTAGCCAAGGAGGTGAGCTTGGGCTCTGAAGCTACAGCACTTTGGGTTTTTGCCCTTCCTCTGTTCCAGGGAGCTGCAGCTGAGCCTTGGGAATGCTGGCTGGAGGTTTCTCTGCCCTCCCTGCTTTGCCTCAGCTGTGTGCCTGGGGCTGCTTGTGCTGGGCTCCAGGGCTCCTCAGGCAGGGCTGGCACAGCCTAGGTCCTGCTGGATGCTCTGCCAGCAACTTCTTCTCTTTAATTAAAGCTCTGAATAGATGTTGAGGTTCTTTTAACCACAGCACTTACAGAAGATGAAAGCAGTGCTGGCTGCTGGCAGCTCTTTAGCCTCCTATTTATTGCATATTTTGGTGGGGTTGAGTTTGTTTTGTTTAGTTTTTCTCTTGGCCTTGACACCAAATCCCCATCTGCACTTGTGCAGGGCTCAGAAATCATTGTTGCTGAAGATCAATAGCAAGAAGACAGCTGTGGCTCTTCTTGGTGCTCAAAGAGATTTACTCTGGGGTTGGGTTGGTTTGTTTTGACAAGGCATGCAACTAACCCTCCATGTGCAGAGGAAAGGAGAAATCCCACACTCAGTTACTTATTGATTTTTTGGGTGATGCTTTTGATGTGGGAGCATTAACCAGCACCTGAGAAGAATATTTATTGGCCAGAAAACCTGGATAAATGGAATTTTTCCCTCCTTGTTTCTATGGGAACAGGCTCCATTGCATAAACAGCCCTTGGATACTATTTTATTCCTTCTAATTATATTAATTATCATTCAATCTGTTCCATGAACATCATTTCAGTGGCACTGAGAAACTTTCATCCTGCTACAAGCTTAAAAAAAGTAAAGGAATAGGACAGTTAAGCTTAAAGTAATTAATGCTGCCTGGAGTTTTTCGTTTCCATTTGCATTACAGCTAATTATGGGATGTTTGCTTCTTTGGTTAGCCTCTTATGGCCCCAAAAACATCAAGGCAGAGGTGAACTGGTGAGTCAGAAGCAAGCTCCTGGCAGCAGCTGCATCTGTTGCATTAAAACAGCCAAGGGAGACCTGAAAGCTGTGTCAAAAGCACAATCTATTTGACTTAAATAGAGGCAATTTAACCATTTTAGCAATCTCCTGACTGCATTGGAGTAGAAATCACTTACCATCACAGTTCTGTTGCTCTTCTCCTGGGGCAGGCCTCCTGGGGAGAGAAAGAAGCATTTCTTGTCAGAGTTTTTGCTCCTCTCACACCTCCTACCCCTGGTCACCTGCATCCCCAAAATCTCTGTAAAAAGCTATTTACCAGCTGGAAAACCTAATTCATGTGAATAATGAGTTTAGAGCTGGGCTGTGCTAAAGGATCTGGAGCCATTCTTCTTTCCTACTAGCAGGAATTATTCACCACCTATGAATAGTTAAGGTATACATAGCCCAAAATGCAAGTTTTGCACTGGGCAGAGTGTTGTGTGAACAAGATGAGTGCAGAGAGGGGGAAAGCTTCTCATTAAGAGTTCTTTCTTCTGCTTTATTCCTGCAAGCCAGTCTGAAATAACAGGGTGTATGTTTTGAGTAGAATGACAAGAATTCTTCTCCAGTCTCACCTGGGGTTTGAGAGAGGGAAGGGATTGCTCTCAGCACAGAGCAGACAGAGCTACAGATCAGTGCAGGTTTCATCCCAGAAAAGGAGTGATGGGAAGATTTTTTGATGCCATTTAATTGAATAAGGTGATTAGAAGTGGTGCTTGGAATTGGTTCCAGGCCCATGGAGCTAAAGCAAGGTCTTACTGGGGAAGAACTTCTTCAGCAATCATAGACAGATAGATATATTCTTGCAGTAAGTCATCTTCTCCTACAAAGCCAGGCTTTCTCTGCAGTGAGGACACTCCAAAAAGCAGAACAGCCACTTGAGGAACTCATCTGCAGACAACTGCAGGAGGCACTTGTCCCCACAGCAGGGAAGAGACACAACAGCTCTTCAAGGCCCTGCCTGCACAAGTCACTACTGCTGGGGAGCAGCTCAAAAAGTCACACAGGAAGCCAAAGGGAAAGGAATTAACTAATGAGAGTTCATTAAGCTGCAGCAGAGGGATGGGGTTTGTCTGGAGAGTTCCTACAATGCAGGTGATGTAAACCAAGAGATGTCACGAGCATCTTCTCTAAGGTCACCTAAAAAATCACTTCTGGAAGCACCTGAGCTAGGGAAAAGCCTTCAGCCAGGAGAACCTAGCAGGCCAGAGAATGGACATGAGCAAGATCCCAAAGGGTGTGAAAAGGAGAGAAAAAAATACAAGAAGAGATGAAGGTAAACCCCTGTTGTCAGCAGAAAGCTCTGCTCCACAGCCCCATGTGATCACACCAAGTGATGCTGTCCAGGTCAGCAAACTCATCAACAGGTCTCAGAACATCTCTTTTAAGGCAATGAGTCTGAAAACATCTCCAAAATGGTTTTAAACCTTCTCAGAAGGCCTATGCCAATGACCAATGCCAGCCTCATGTCAAGCTCATCCTCTCTCTGCAGAGCCAACTTCATTCCTGTAACCAACAGCAAGCAGAGCAGAAGCAAAACTAAACCATCTTTTCCCCTTTTCCCCCTACACTCATCCCTCAGGAAGAGGCAGAAAGAAGAACACAACCTCTGATAAATTAACAGCTCTGCATTATTCATGTCTCTGAGCATTCACACCATTTCCATATGAAATCAGGGCTCCCTGTCCTGCACATTTGCACTAATTCATGAGCTTTGCTGACTGAGGAGAGCCAGAGGCCTGGCTGCCCTCAGAGGATGGCAGCTTGTTGTGGAGCACTCCATGTGTCACACTTGGACCTTGCAGGCAGTGCTGTGTCTGCCACGTGGCCTTCAAGGGGATTTAACAACTCATCTCTCCCTTTCAAACTCTGGGAGCAGCTTCTCATTCCTATTCCCAGGAAGCAGACTCCTATCTTCTGGGCTTTGTGGCTGGTACCCTAAGCCTTGGAGTGCCTCTCACTGTCAAAATCCCAGGCTCTGCTATATTTACAGGAACAGGAGTCAGGGATAATGGTTTCAAAGCAAAGTTCATTAAATATGGATGTTATTAAGTAATGTGCTTTTCATGAGCTCCAAAAGAGAGAAATAATTGGAACTGCAAGTAATGACCCAGCTCTAAAATAATGAAGGCAACTTGGATCTCTGAATGGGTTTGGAGGAATCACTCCACACAAGTTCAGCCCAACATCATCAGGATCCAAGAAGCACAGAGAGTATTTAATTTATCTCCAATTACACTGCACCCAGGAGGCACTAAGCTCCTCTGAAGGATCTACCTCTGCATCCAGAGAGCTCCAGTGCCTGCTGAGGCATGATGAAGAGCAAGTGTGAGGTCCTAGTGGAGATGTCAGCAAGAGCATTGGCAGCAGGGGGAGGGAGGTGATGCTGCTCCTCTCCTCAGCCCTGGGGAGGCCTCACCTGCACAACTGGGCTCAGTCCTGGGCTCCTCAGCACAAGAGACACATGGAGCTCCTGCACAGAGTCCAGCAGAGAGCTCCAGAGAGGATTCAGGGGCTGCAGCATCTCCCTGCTGACGAAAGGCTGAGGGAGCTGGGCTTGTTGAGGCTGGAGCAGAGGAGGCTGAGAGGAGACCTTCTCCCTGCAGAGCAGGAGCCCAAGGGAGGCTGGCAAGAGGCTGGAGCCAGGCTCTGCTCCATGGGGCCAAGCACTAGGCCAGCAGGCACTGGGCACAAACTGGAAGGCAGCAAGTTGCACCTCAAGCTGAGGCACAACTTGTTTGCTGGCAGCTGCCTGAACACTGGCCCAGGTTGGCCAGAGAGCTCGTGGAGTCTCCTTTCCTGGGAAAAGGGAAGAGGACATGTCCCAGTGATGCCAGAGGTGGCAGGTCCCTACAGCCCAGCCCTCCAAAGGACACTGGAAGCAGCAGTGCAAGCTGGCAGATGCTGTGCTGTTAGCTAGCACTTGCTCCCCACACCAGCTCAGCTATTTATGTCCAGGAGGAGAACACTGGAGAACTTCTCCCCCAGAGCAGGAAGGATGAAGTGGGTTAAAAAATAAACACTTTTTCCACACAAACAAGCCAAGCAACTTCATTGCAAGGCAAGCTGCTCCTAGAGCCTAGCCTGTGAAGTCTGGCAAATGAGCTTGCAGTTTTCCAGGAATAAACCTTGCAGCAGCAAAAAAAATGTTCCTTGACAATAAATCCATACAAAGAGCCCATAAAAACACCAGCTGTTCCTGACAAAACCTCACAGCAAAATCAACACTTCAGCACACTTGTAGCAGCTGCAGCCTGCAGGGGATCAGGAGAATCCCAAGGTGTACCTCAGAGCCTCAAAGGCTGCAGTTGGCCATCACCTTCTCTCCTACCCTTGGCAAGCAAGCCTATGACTAGCAAAATGCCAGAGCAGAGTCCAGAAGCAAGCTCTATCCCAGCCAGGATGCTGTTGGCCTTCTTGTCCACCTGGACACACTGCTGGCTCAGCTTCAGCTGCTGTTAGCTATGTTTTAGTTGAGCAGGCACATCTAGGACACTTGCCCCTCCACAATGCTCCATCTCCTATCCATTATCCCCATTGCTGAACTAGGAGACACCAAAAAGCTGAGTCCTGCCCTCAGTTTGTTGCAGACATGCCATGCTCACCTGGCTCCAGATGTGGGGGAGACAAAGATAAATAAAATAGAATGAAACAAGAGAAAATCAAGACTGAATCACCCCACAAAAGGATGCCCAGGCACTCACCACCTGTACAGCCCATCCACATCTCCAGCATCTGCAACCAGCAATGCCACCAGGCTGCTGCACTCAATGGCTTAAAGCTTGCTGGGAAGAACAAAAACCAGGCATGAATAAAGAGGGAAAGAGGCTCCAGGGGAAAAGCAACGAGTTCTTTTTGTCCTTAGGCCAAAGGAATCTAATCAGGAGCCTGTGATCCTTCTGCACATCCTAGAGATGCACAGAGAGGTCTGCACAGAGCAGGAGAGAAATTAAACAGACCTTGCTATCATGTTCATGGCTAAACAAATGACTTCTCTGCCAGCCCTGACAAAGTGGGAGCATCAGTAACTCCCGAGGGACGTTTGCCAGCACTTGACTAGTTGGCTTGGTGCAGCAGTTGGCACTGATAAGCCCAGCCTGGTCCTCAGAAGAGCAATAGCACTGTTCAGGTCTTCATTTGCACTGCACAACATTGCAAGGCATTGCCAGAGCCAGAGGTTTAGCCTGGGGACACAGGCTGAGCTCACCCTGCCCAGCTCTGCCATTCCCTCAGGATGGAGAGAGCTGTGTGACAGAGAGAGGAGGAGAGGGAGCCCAAATGTTCCCTAGAAATGCAGGCACAAAGTCCCCAACTCCTACTTGATCATCACTCCCACTCTCCACAGCATTTTTATTTCAATATATTCTAGGCCTAAATCAACTTTATGCATAAATAATCCAATTTGGCTTGTACCTGGTGCAAATATTGCCTTCTTATTGTTTCCTTCTACTCCTTCTCTTCTGTTCTGAGAGGACCCCCTGATGCTATCAGTGCTAACTTCAGCAGAACCTCCCCTAAATCATTCATCACAAAGCTGAAGGAATCACAGAAACTTGAGGCATAAAATGCAGGTTTAGCAGCAGTGTGTGTCCAGACATTAGGCAAGTGCTTCTTCCTAGCAGCTCAGAGGAAATAAGTGAAGGGGATGGATTATTCCTGCTACAGATGACCTGGATCAATGCTACACCAACCACACCAGAGCTTTAACACACTTATTTTCCTCCCCATCTACTCTTAACTAGCTCCTTTTCACTCAATCAAGCTCTAAAGGAGAAATGTCAGATTAAAAGGCAGTGAGGAGAAGGCATGAGTGTGTGTGCTGTTTGCACAGCAAAGTGCTCCCCTGGCTGCTGAGCACCATGCTGGGGCTTCAAGCCACAAAGAGCTCCCAGCAGGCACCAAGGAAGCTCAGCATCAGAGTCATCAAAACAGCGTTCAAACAGACCTTACTCTTCAGGAATAGAGGATAAATCACACCAAAAGTGGCAATCACACATCAAACATCCTGTTAGGGGCTGGAAGGGACCTCTGGAGATCATCTAGCCCAGCCCTTGCCAGAAGAGAACATCGAGAGCAGGTTGGGCAGGATCCTGGCTGGCTGGGTTACTGACTGCCAGGCTGCAGAGCATTCCTTGTTTGGAGACAAGGCACAGGAGATAGCAGTGAGATGGGTGGAATGGCACAGGGATAGCATTCCAGGAGCTTCCACCACACTGCATGGGCTTTGGAGTGCCAGATACAGCCTTCAGAGAGAGAGGGGCATGGGAGCTCATTTGGTATTTCATATAGACTTCTTCTCAAGCAATCTTTAAGGATCTTTGTTAATGAAAGCAGTAAAACACTCCTAGAACTTGCTAATTAAAGGTGTAAAATATCTATCAACCTCTCTGCCCTTGGGTTCCTTCACCTCCAGAGTAGGAGCAACACATTCCCTGCAGGGGATGGGGAAGCAGAGCCTGTTGGCATCATCACCAGAGGAGCTCCTGAGTGGATCCTTCTGGTGCTGCAACATCTCCATCAGCACAGCAAACAAACCCCAAGGCACAGCCACTGGAGCAAGGACATGGAAAGAGCCCAGGAGTTGTAGAGAGGCTTCCCTGAGCCTCCTCTGCCCCAGACTAAGCACAGGCCTGCCAAGGTGTAGCTCACCTGCTTACTTGGCTCATTCCACAGGCTGACACCCACCAGGATTTACCAGGGAGAAAGGAGAGACCTCAGCCAAAAGCCATGCCTGTGTGTGAGCCTGGATGGATTTGGCCCATCCACCTTTAAACCCAGAGACTAAGGAGAGTGCAAAGAGAGGTTGTTTGGTGTCAGATCCACTTTGGACACCTGAGAAGCAGTGCAGGAGAGCAGCAAGGGAAGGCAGAGCTGAGCAGGAGAAGGCTGAGGTGGCAAGGGAGATCAGCTCAAGAGGGATGGAGATCTCTCTGAAGGAGAACAGAATGATCTGCTGGCAGCAGAAAGCAAGCTGAAGATCCACACCAGAGGCAGGAAAAGGGAGTGACTAGAGGCTCCTTGTAAGAACTGACAAGTCTGTCACTCAGAGCTGCAGCCAAGGAAGATGTATGACATCTGCCAGCAGCACAAGGGATGAGATGTGTGCCTGAGGCAAGAACAGATAACTGAGAGCAAGGGAGGGAGAGGAAAGCACAGGGAAAACCTCCCCTGGTTGTCCTTCACATTGGAACAAATGATCCTGCCAGGTTCCTGGTGGAAAAAACTCCAGGGCAGCTCTGCCCACCAGGCAAGAGGCTCCAAGGAAGATGATCCAGGTGATAAGCACCTCTGTCCCCAGGGAGGAGAAGGCATGGAAACAAAGCAGTGAGGATTAAAGGATGAATTAATGCCATCTGTGATCTGCATCTGAGGATGATCTCAGGTCTGTAATCCTTGGAAGGATAATGGGAAGCAGTCTCCTGACACAGCAGCCAACAGGTCTGGGTAGCTCCAGAGCAGGAGCAAGTTCTATGGGATTTAAAGTAAAGAAACTGGAGAGGAGAACTTTGAAGGGAGAGCTCTGTAATCCATACTGACAGAGAGACACTGTAGGTTAATTAATGCCTGGAAGCAGAGAGAAATAAGTTGGTTTGACTGGGAACACTGGAGCTACCAGCACAGCAACCCATGTCCTTGGAGCTGATTGTCCCAAGTTGCTATGGCAGCAGGCAAAATTATCTGCAGTTCAACTCTTTCCAGATGAGCATCAAATTATTTCACTGCATGCAAGCTGAAAAAGAGAACAATCCTTGCTGTGGAGCTCAGCCATGTGATTGTCCTCAAAGCTGAGAGATTGTGCCTCCAAAGTCCTACTCCTCTCACTCAACCTTTTGTTTTCCTCTCTGCAATCCTACTTCTTGTTCCTTGGATGACTGATTAGAAAGTTCAAGGTGGTAAGATGTGTCAAGCACAGTCAGATTTGAGTGTGAACATCAGCTGTCTGCAGGCACTCAAGCAGTGGAGCCAGGGAGCTGGAGCAGGTGTTTTAGTTGGTGTTTTGTCCTGGCCACTAGAGAGGATCAGGAGACAGACCTGAAGATGTTTCTGGGTCTAACTTCACATCCTAACAGCCACAGGTGGAGAGCAGAGGTTTCTGCTTTCCTGAATGCTCCCAAGCAAAGCCCAGACTGGAGGGTGTTGTGGAGCATCCACAATGGTCTCAAAGCAAGACTGAAGCCTCCAGAGTCCTGATGTCCAAGCAGGACAGAAGGTTGTCCAGAAGCTAACTCCTCAGTGCTGCACCTGCAACACTGTTCAAGCCAAGTACAAGGAGCAAGCTGCACCTGGCAGTGCCAGCTCTTCTTGATGACAACCACCTAAGGCTTGGACAGTCATCTGCACACTCTTGGCTGAGAATCCCCTCCTCAGCACTGACAATTTAGGCCCATATGGGCTCCCTTGTCAGCTTCCCTCATGGCCATCTGCTCAGATGGCAGCCAGCTGGCTGCAGTGATGGATTGAGGTCAGCAGGCTCTCAGTGCCTCTCAGCTGCCCCTCCACATGGGCACCACAGGCATATCCACTGGAGCAAAGCTCTTGGAAGGCATTGCCAGGGCAGGAATGCAAGCTGTCTGCTGAGCACCCTCACTGATGGAGCAACCAGGGCAGTGTGAGCAGCAGGAGCACACAAAAGAGACCTCCTCAAGGAGCAGAGCCTGGGCTAGTCGTGCAAACACAGTGGCCCAGATCCAGGATCCCTCCAGAGTGACCTTGCCAGGATTCAGAGGTGAAGCAACCTGGAAACTTGTTCGGTCTTGTGAGTAGCATCCTGTTAGGGATTGGTTTGATTATTCCAGCTACAGGAAATGAACTCCCACATGGACCTTGATAAAAGGAAACTGTGTGGGAGATCCCTTGTGCTGCCAGAGCAACTCTCATTAGCACACGACACTAATTGATTTAAAACTGGATTATTTACCCTCATGAACAGCAGTAGAAGAGGAGAGGCATTCTGGAAGGAAAAGCAAGGCTGCTAGGCTATCATTTCCATCACATTCCAAGTGGGAAAGAAGTGGTCCTTGCAGGCAAGAGGGGCTGGTGATGCTCCACATTGCATGGAGACATGTGCTAGGGCCCACACCAATAAAAAACAGCTTTGTACCCTCTTAAACCCAGCTCCTTGGAGGCTTGCTAATTAGTAAACCAGAGAGGTTTAAAAGTCTCCAGTGCCATCTTTGAACTGAACAAAAAAATCATAAATATCTCTACTAATGAAGTCCCCTGTGGGTTAAGCCTGGCTCTGGCAGCACAGATACTGCTGGGGCTGAATCTCAACTAGGTTGATACACAGGCAACAATCATAAGATGCAAAGAAGATGTACTTAAGGCCAGAAGAAGGATGAGAGCATACCTGATACACTCAGTGACCACCTTCTCTCTCTCCACAGCTATCAGTGTTTAAGCTGTAAGGTGAAGACCCAACCTCCCACCCAATGCCACTCAACCATGTCCCCAAGTGTCACCTGTGCATGGTGTCTGAACCCCTGCAGGGATGGGGACTCCTGGGCAGCCTGGGCCAATCCTAACCACTCTGGCACACAAGAAACTGTTCCCAATATCCAGCCTGGAGATGCTCTAGTGCAGCTTGAGGCCATGTCCTGTTGTATTAGAGAGGAGGAGCCAGGAAGCCATGGTGAGAGAGCAAAGGGATATAAAAGCATTCCTAGATCACTTGTGGATTCAGGGGCCAAGGAAAGTGCAGAGAACTGAGGCACCAAGTCTCCAGAGTGATGAGCAAACAAACAATGCATTTTTCCTTCCCAATCCCTAGCACCTTGCCTCCCTCCTCCACTGGAGCTTTGTACAGAGCTCAACATCTGCTTTGAAAGAAAAACACAAGTGCTTATTTTTTGGAAGGCTTTCCCAGAATAGAAATGCCAAATGTAAACAGCTACAGCCTCTCCAGGCCTTGCTTGGTTTTGTACTCTTGCTCAGAGCCCCTGAGGTTGCAGCAGGGATGCTGAACCCTGCTGCTGGGCTTTTCATCTCCTGCCAAGGACTTCTTGGAAGTTCACAGCTGGCTGGAGCCTCCTGACTGCTTCAGCAACAAAGCTTTGTGCTAGCACTGTTATCACCTCATTAAAAGAGATCTCATTGCAGGGCCTGGTTGCACAGGAGAAAGCTTCTGCTGCAGACCTGAGCACAAGTGGCTGTGCAGGCCTCAGCTAACTGCACCTCTCAGGCCAAGCTACAGCTAAGCAACAGCAACTACTCCTCTGGAAAAACAAGAGTGCTGGAGAAAGAGCTGATACATGTGGTGTCCATCTATAAAAAGGGATCATTTGGCTTTTTAAACACCTGATGATAGCTGCAAGGGTTTCTTCTGCAACTAGGGGAGGTCAGTCTGGTGATTTGAGGTGCAGGAAGAGTATGACCAGTGAAAATCTTCACAAACTGCATCACCACGAGGTCCCCTCAGCCTCCTCTTGTCCAGGTAACCAACCCAAGTTCCCTCAGCTGCTTCTCACCACAGGACCATGAAGGTTGGCAGAGACCTCTCAGCTCATCAAGCCCAAGCATCCCTATCGCTGCCATGCCATTGAGCCATGGCCCTAAGGAGAACATCTGTATATTCCTTAACCCCTGCAGGGATGGTGACTCCAGCACCTCCCTGGCCAGCCTGGGCCAAGACTCAACACTTGTGCTCTGGATCCTTCCTTCAGGAGGGAACAGGCTGTGGTCCCTTCCCTCAGCCCAGACTAAAGGACCTTTGGATGTTCATAAAGCTAATTAAAGGCAATCTCTTGCTCATATTATGGAGCCTTTGGGGAAACAAGAATGCCTAAAGCTGTCATGCTGTGTAAGTCATCAGCTCTGCAACTCTTCATTTTCCAAGTGATGGATGATGTTCCTGTCAAAACATCTCCCTCTATAACCTGAGTTATTGGTGTGAGCAAGGAAAACACCATGTTTAACTCCTAGGAGGAAGGCAAATGGAAAGTGTAGCCTTCCTTTCAGCAGTAAATCACTGAAGAGCAGCAGTGCTGAGCTCATTTCCACAAGCAGCTGGAGATGAAGCTCCACGAGGCAGCACAGAGGGTTGGGTCACTAGGGTTTGGATACCAGCAGAGCTCAAGTTAGGAGGAAAAAAAAGAGTACCCAGCTCAGCTTTAGCCTTCCTATCATGCCAAAAAGCCTCCAGTTAAGTTCTCTTGTGGAGAACACAGCAAAGATCTCAGGTGACAGCAGCACCTCTGTTAATGTAGAAGCATAACAGTTGGAAAAGACCTCCAAGATCATGGAGTCCAACACTAATCCATGTCCCCAAGCACCACACTTTCACCTCAAGACCAACACAAGATGCAACTGACAACTTGAGTCTTCATGGAGCAGCACAAACCACAAGCTGTTCATCTCCTGGGCTCCAGTGGGGATCACTTATCACCTGGGACAGAAGGGAACCAGGCAGGAAAGCAGCAGTATTGGTTTGGACAGGAGTGGAAGTCAAACCAAACTCCCTTTCCCAAAGAGAGAGGTGAACCCAGCTTCATCCTGCAGCTTCCTCCACCTGGGGAAGGAAATGTTTGAGAGGGAGCTGGGAAGAGAAACAAACATCCTTATCTCCAAAAGCTTGTGACACTGCCAAAGGACACCAGAGCCAGGCCCCTGGTGCTGCCACCAAAGGACACCAGAGCCAGGTCCCTGGTGCCTGCACCAGGCACCATCTGGCAATCCTGCTGGGTCCTGCCAGTTCAAGCTGGTGGTTTTCTTCTAACCCTAACCAAGTGATTTCCATTGGTGTTTGGTTGTGTTTTCCTGCCTGTGGGTGTCCAAGGATAAGGAAGCTAAACCCCTCAGCAGGTCCAAACATCTATCAGAAATATTCTACATCTTTTCAGTGTGTCTAAGAACCTTAGGAGTGTTTGAAAGGGGGAGAGAAATAAAGCAACAAGACTGGACCAAATCCCAGGACTATCACTTAAAAAGTGTATTAAATGCACATAGAACAAGGTCTCAGGGGCTTTGGCTGTGAAGGATGCCTGAATTCCTGGATATTCCTCCAGGAGACCTTGGATGAGAAGGGACACATCTTCCTTGGGCTTCTCTTTAATGCATGCCCACCAGCATCCTGGGGTTTTCCTAGCAGAGGGAACACCAGGAATCCTCCTCCTGCTGGGATTCCTCTGCTGCTGTGTTTTTACAACCACTCTGTCCATCTGAAGACAAGAAGAAAACAGAAGAGCTTGGGAATTTCATCTCAGGAGGACAGGAATCAAACCAGCTGAAGGGACAGAGCAGGAGGAGCAGCAGAGAATGGGGAGGAGTGGGGATTCCTCTGCTGAAGTAAGAGACAACTGTGCAGGAAATGCTCTGACTTCTGGAGCTGACAGAGAATGAGTAATACAAAGATTGATGAGCAATCAGGAGAGGATTAAATGCTAGAATCCATCCCTTTCTTTCTGAATGAGGTGTGAGACAGCATGCCAGCAGAAAGCCAGAGGGCACCGAGCTGGAGGAAGCAGAGCATTTCTCAGGCTCTGTGGGGGTGGATTGGGTTTAGCCTCGATTAACATGTTGAATTCCCTTTGATGTCATCTTTCATTTTACACACTGAACATTTCCTCTTACCTGGGAGAAGAGCCCAAGGGCCAGCTGGCTCCAAGCTCCTTGCAGGGAGCTGCAGAGAGGGAGAAGGGCTCCCCTGAGCCTCCTGTGCTCCAGCCTAAGCAAGCCCAGTGCCCTCAGCTGCTCCTCAGCACACTTGTGCTCTAGAGCCTTGCCCAGCTCCCTTGCCCTGCTCTGCACACACTGCAGCACCTCAGTGTCCTTCTGGCAGGGAGGGAGGAGCCCAAAGCTGTACTGATGTTTCCCATTGCACTTGTTTCTGTTAGGAGAAGGTTCTGCATGGAGCTTTTGGGCTCCCTTGCTTTGCAAGTGGTGCTCAGTTCCAAGTGGCAAGAGAGGCAACATCTTCCCATTATTAATAAACAAGTGCTAATGACAAATTGGCTGAGATAGGCATAGGCCTGGCCAAAGCTTGTGATTTACTGAGGCATGAGCTGATAAAAATAGTCAGTTAGGGACTATTCTTATAGGGAAAGAAATCCAGGATCTAAAGCAGAATTATTTTCACTTAGAAACCAAACTGGAAGTGATATTGATAATTATTCTGCTTTTTGTAATGTAAGGCTCTCCATAAGTGCAGGTTTCAGTTGACATCACCTTCTACCTTGCTCTTCAGCTGAGGAATGAAATAATCAACTTCAGTAATAGCTTTGGGCTTTGCAAATTCCTCTGCTCTTGGCAGGAATTGGGTATCCTGGTAGAATGAACAATTTAGAGTTGCAGAAGTGGTTTTGTTCTTGCAGTAGGTTGAAAATAGGACCAAAGAACAGAGGGAAGGCATCAGCTAGAGTGAAAGATGTTGGCATCCTAAAGCAGCCCTGAAGAAGTGGAGCTGGTGACAGAGGGGAAGGCTCCTCTGGAATATGTTTGGGAGTCCAGATTGATTCTTGGAAGATGATAATGCATTTGTCACCTTCAGTTGGGCTCATTTGATGATTCAATACACTCAAGGAAGCAGCAATTAAAGCACCAGAAATGCAAGTTGTTAGTGCTGATGCTCTGCCTGGGCTGTTCTACAGCTGAACAAGTGCTGTTGTTGGGATCTCCTCGTGGAAGAACTCCCAGAGCATCCTTCATCTCTCACAATGGATCTCTAGCAAGCTGATGGGTTCTGGGCTTAGGAGAGAAATCTTTTGTCCTCTTTACACTTGCCATGCAGGGACTCATCTGTGGGTTAGACATGGAGAAGATGTTTTAACCCCTGGGAGCAGGAGCACCTCTGCCAGCAAATCATCTGGAGTGGTCCTTTTCTAGTTCTCATCATCATCCATCCATTCCTCTGACCAAAGGCAACATCTTTTCCAGGTAGACTCTGAATTTCCTGATAAACCCAAGCAGACTCAGTTCTCTAACGTTCCTGCCTCTTTCTGTGGCTGATCCTAGCTCTTCTGCCTCAGAAAGGATGATTAATTATTCTACTTGATCCTCACTTATTATGGGAGTGCTGTGTGAATTATGTCAGAAAAACACCCTGCTTTAGACTTATTTATCTCCAATATAAGGAGAAATCACAAAGATCCTTCCAATCTTGGATGCAAATCCTCAGTTTGGTCATCCAAGTGTGGACCAGACCAGATCTGTGGCAATGTGGCTAGGGCTTGGCTTGGCTGTGAGGAGCTTCAGTTGTGGCTAGAGCATGAGGCTTCTTAGGAGAGCTAGGTGAGCTCAGCTTTGGGCTCCTCCCTGCCAGAAGGACACTGAGGTGCTGCAGTGTGTGCAGAGCAGGGCAAGGGAGCTGGGCAAGGCTCTAGAGCACAAGTGTGCTGAGGAGCAGCTGAGGGCACTGGGCTTGCTTAGGCTGGAGCACAGGAGGCTCAGGGGAGACCTTCTCCCTCTCTGCAGCTCCCTGCAAGGAGCTTGGAGCCAGCTGGCCCTTGGGCTCTTCTTCCAGCTCACTAGTGCTTGGGCAAGAGCAAATGGCCTCAAGTTGCACCAGGGGAGGTTTAGATCAGATATAAGAAGGAATTTCTTCCCTGCAAGGGTTGTTCAGGCTTGGCCCAGGCAGGTGCTGGAGTCACCATCCCTGCAGGGGTTAAACATCTAGCTGCTCTCCTTAGGGCCATGGCTTAGTGGCATGGCAGTGAGAGGGATGCTTGGAATTGATGAGCTGAGAGGTCTCTTCCAGTCTTTGTGATTCTGTGGGGAGGGCAGCTCTGGGTCCCTGCCTCTGTCCTCCACACATCTCACTTTACCTTCACTGTGTTTCACCATCAGCTTGATCTCTGCTCCAGAAGAAGGTTTCTCTTTCTCAGGTCTGTAACTTCAGCCTCCTGACACCAAGGCAGCAGAGAGGAACAGAGCCCTCTGCAAGGTCATTCATCCTCACTTGTCCTGGCAAGAAGAGTGGGAAATCTCTGAGCACAAGCAAACCTCAGAGATGCTCTTCAGACACTATTGATGTCTAACTGTCCTTCTCCTCTGCTCCTTTTCCAAAGCCCTGCCTGGTGGCAGCAGCTGTCCCAGCTAGGACAAGGCTGCTTTAGCACTCTACAGACAAGAGCCTGAACCTCTCCTGGCCAAGGAGACAGAAAATAAAGAGTCTCATTTTGTAGTTCATGACAGACAGGGTGAGAGATTCCCTAGAGCTCAAGCACAGTGAGCAAGGGAAGAGTGAGAGGCATGAGGGTGAAATGCCAGTGTCTGCCCCAGCAGCACTTCCACACTGGAAGAGCTCAGGACTGAGCTCTGGAGATGCCAAGGGCCTGGGCAGCCAGAGCTGTGCCAGGGCTGCAGTGGAGCTCCTAGAGCCATTGCCTTCAATTGCTGCTGGGCTGCTGCTCCCAGGCTGTGCTAAAGATGCTCTCAGTGTCAGCTGCACAAGTTCTGAGCATGCTGAGAGGTGCTGGAGCCCCTCTGAGCTCCACCAGCTCCTGCTTCCCATCACAGCCTAGCATCCAGAACCATCCCACTGGGCACAGCAGTTCTCCTGACACCTGAGCAGCACTGGGGGGTGGAAACTGCCAGACCTAGCTCTGTGCCTAAAGAGATCCTTAAAAGACAATATTCAGGGCAAAGACAACAGGGGAAAAGAGCAAGAAAAAAACCCTTTGATGCAGGGCTGTCTCTTAGAGAAATAGAGAAAGGTTAGAGTTGGAAAAGACCTCTCCAGGTCACCTAGTCCAAGCCCTTGAGCCAGCAGGGCTGCCAGCAGGATGGGAGCAGGATGCTCCCAGCCCCCACAGCCTGACCTGGGATGGGCACAGGGATGAATAGGACATCTCCCACCTCTCTGGGCAGCCTGGGCCAGGCTCTCAGCACCCTCAGGGTGAAAGATTTCTTACTGTCCCAAAAGCAAGCTCTTTCCTTCCAGCAGCCAGGGCCTCTCCATGACTAGCTCCACCCAAATGACATCCTAGCCAGGGCCAAGCAAGAAGCCTCTCCCTGCAGTTGTTGGACAGCTTGACTGTGCCTGCTGGCCTGCTTTTGTTTTCCATGCTCCAGTGCATGTTCTGAGCCCCTGAGGTGCCCTGCTGCTACCAGCAGCCTCGTGCTCCAGTGCCTGGGCAGGAGGCAGTGTCTGCTCACTCTGCTCACTGCCAGCCTCTCTGCGTGGCCCCTCAGGGAGCACAAAGCCTTCTCAGTGCTGGCAGCACCTGCCAGGCTGAAAATCCACCCCGAGGAAGTGTTGGAGGGGAAAGGAAAGCAGCCTGTGGAAGATGTCCCCCAGCACATCTCTGCAGCTGCCCATCTCCCCTCAGGCAGGCTGACAGCTCTCCATCCTGCCCAGACACTGCATGGAGCAGCTTGCTGCTGCTGCCTCCAGGAGGGCTTCACCATCTCAGCTCTTTGTGGATGGCTTGAGAAATGCCAGGGGTTGTGTTCTCCAGGTAAAGATCGTAGGAGCTCTTTGGAGAGAGGCAATGGATGTCCAGCAGGAAGCTCCAAACACACCAGAACACTTAGAGATGTGGCATTAGTGATCAGGAAAAAGCAGGCTAACAGCCTGGATGAATGAGGATGCACCAAGCTATAAACAGCAGGCAGCACCTCACCTCTCATTTGGGGCCTCAGGTATTTCCCTTGGCTGACAATGTTCATTTACCTGAAATACTCTGGGTGCCAAAGCTCCAAGCCCAGCTGTTAGCAGGCTGTTTGTCATCAATGCCTCCTTTTGTTCCTTTCCCCCCCAAGATTCAAGGCACTTCTGCATTAGCTAAGGAACACAAAGCAGTTTATGCTATTCCATTCTCTGCTAGTTCTTTTCTTCCAATAAAACTGGGGGGAAATGGCTTGTAGACACTGTTATTGCTTTATTTTCCACTGCATCACATCAGCCTGGCTTCTAGGGGGTATCACTCACCCAAAATGTACTCCTAAGGGATGCAGTCACTTTCCATCAAGCCACAGGTACTGAGCACCCTTCAGCAGCAGAGCTGGATGCAGGATGGATGGGGAGGCTGAGCAGCAGCACTGCAGCTCCACGCAGCTGGGGAGAGCAAATCACCACTCCTGCATGCAAAGAGTTACAGTCCTAGGGAACAAACCCAAGCACTGCTCTTTTGATTAGCTGAATAACTCACAAACTATGTGTGATCCCAGGAAAAAGAAACCTTTCTGAGAAGGCAGTTGCCCAGAAATGGTCCTGTGATGAAGTGTTGCCTGCTCTCCAGCTGCAGGAGAGCCTAGTAATGGCTTCATGCTGCTAGAGTAGGAAGAATAATAAAGAGTAAGGAACGATCCTTAGGAAAACAGAAGGAGTTTTCCTGTTAGGCAGTTTTCCAGCTAGAGCTCTTCCCCCCAGAGACTCCAACCACCTGTGCCCAGGCTCCTTCCAAGAACAGGATGACCTTCCAGCACAGAATCATTTAGGTTGGCAGAGAGCTCTAAGCTCATCGAGCCCAACCCTCCCTAGCACTGCCATACCACTAACCCATGGCCCTGAGGAGAGCACAGAGCCCAAGCTGCTTTCCATCAAGAAGAGAACTCCCTGGCTCCTGCCAGCTTCTGCTAGCACTGTGCTGGAGCCCAGCCCAAAGGGCTTGCTCAGAACTCATCCTTCAGAGGTCACCTAGGCCAAGCCCCTGCACTCAGCAAGGACATTGCAACCACAGCAGGTTGCTCCCAGCCCCAAACAACCTGAGCTGGGATGGTTCCACGGATGGGACATGTCCCATCTCTCTTGTCCTATCTCTAGTCACCTAGGAGAGCAGACCAACCACCTATCAAAATACAGCCATGGGGATGAGATGATGGAGAGCAGCCCTGCNTCCCTTCCAACCCAAACCAGTCTAGGATTCTATGATTCTATCTTTCTTGCCTAGCTGAAGAGGTTTGGAAGAGGTGGCACCTGCTCCTGCCCCACAGCAGGGAGCAGCCAGGTCCTGTGCAGCCCAGCATGTCCTCACTCAGCCTCCTCCCTACACAATCCAGCCCCTTCTCCTCCCTCCTCCCTACACAACCCAACCCCTTCTCCTCCTCCGTGCCCCGTGCCACCTCCTCCTAACGCTCTGCTCTACCTAAGTGCACTGCTAGGAGCAACTGAATCTACAAAGTGGCTATAAAACCCCCCCAAAGATTTGACTTCACACCAAATCATTAGCTTCCTGGAAGTGCTGGAGGTGACCTCAGGCATAAAAAGTAATGTGGCAGTAAAAGGGTTAGTATCTGAAGAGAGAGTTGAGTCCAAGGCATGATGATAACCCAGAAATTGGCATTCATTTTCTGTGTGGAATACAGCTATTATTCCTGAGACTACCTCTTTAAGGAGCTGAGCTACAGAGCTAGGAGACCTCCAGAGAGGAGTTATCATAAATCTTTACTGACTTGTCTCTTAGGCAGGAAGAAAAACCCATCTCTGAAAAGGCTCTGAGGCAAAAATGTTAGCCAGCTTCAAATCCAAACCTCTTATTTATTAGGAGAGATGTAAAAGTTGTCTCCAGGTCCTTGATGTTCCTTGTTGTGAGCAGTGATGCTGCTCCAGGGCAAACATCTTCCACTCTGGCATTCTTGGTTTAAAATGCAGTGTAGGATAAACACAGCAAGTGATGTCAGACAGGAACTAGCCCAAGATAGAAACTACACCAGGCACACACACAGAGTGGAGTTGTCACTAAAGAGAGAATCTGATCTGCCACAGAGCAATTCAGTGATGAGAACTGAGGGCTCAGCACCTGCCCTGAGCCCCTCAGAGGGATGGAGGAGCTCTACTTTGGTTTGCCCTGGGCTGTTACACTCCTTGGGTTGCTCTGTGCTGTCACACTAAGCTCCCCTGTTAGTACCCTAAGCTGCTTTGTGGCTACAGTCAACTCTTTGGTCTTGTTTCATATCCAATTCCTTCAACCTTCAGCAACAAAGACAACGTTTTTGTGCTGAAAAACATGATCAACTTACAGAGCACAAGAGGAAAAGTCAAGCTTTCCTGCTCTTGCTTCTCAACCTGTTCCAGTAAATCCTCTGGAGAACTCTGATCTCTGACAGGGCTGTTGCTTTTGCTGATAAGCAGCAGCCCAACTGTGGAGGTAAACCACCCAGCAGCTGAGATGCCAGGACTCACAGAGCTTTAACACACCTGTCATCACTGCAAGGGAGCTCCAAAGCCTGGAGCTGCCCCTCCAGGAGCTCCTAGAAGCTTGGTGTTCAGAACAGCAACTGAGGGACACACATGGCAAAACCTCCAGCAGGAAGGAAACGGCCCCAAAGCTGGTTGCTAGCCACACAGAATCCATAGCCAAAGTCATCAACTACTTCCCCACGGAGCACATGGAAACTTGGCCTCCTCATTTCCCCCAGGTGGAGTTTTCCACTTGCTACCAGCAGGGATGAGCAGAAGAGCTGACAGTGAGTGGTGCAGAGAGCAAAGGCACAAGTGCAGCTTCCCAGCAGAGAGAGGAGAGGCAGGCAGGGACCCCCAGGACAGCTGGGGGGGGGGGGGCGGCGGCAGCTCTCTGAAGACACAACAAGAGGGAACAGTGGCTGCTATCCAACTGGCCAACAAGAGCTAGAGCTACAGCTCCAACTTACTAGAGGACATCTTTTCCCTGCCACTTGCAGCCACAGACACACACAGGGAGCTCTGCTTCTTTAGGGGTAAAAAGGGATGCTTTAAGCAAGGGACAGACCTAAAGAGGAGTTTGTGTGAGATTTGGAATCTCCGGTGTCCTGGCTTGGTTGGGACACAAGCACAGAATCATCAGGGTTGGAAGATACCTTTAAGATGATCAAATCCAACCATCTACCACAATCCCATGGTCTGCAGGCTATTAGATGTTTGGAGGCAGCCAGGGCAGCTGAGCTGAGTTATCCCATCAACATCATGCTCAGGGTAAAGTTTGCCAAAGGCAATGGAGCATCCTCACCCTAGGTCTGTCAGCCATCTGGCTTGGGTTTTTTGAGGTCTCAGACAATGTAGCAAGCCCACATTTAAATGCAATGCTCAATCAGGGCTTCCATAGGCTTTTCTCTTGGCAATCAAGTCATACTGGTGTGTTGGCACCTCACTGCTGAAGGGTTAAGTCAGTGCTTACAACTGCAAAGAGCTTTGCTCTGAAACAAAAGGGAGACTGAGAGCAGAAAACACCTGAGGGGCAGGAAGAGGTTTGGGCAAAGAGAAATGTGCTCACCACTATTTTTTCATCTCCTTTTATGATGTCTGAGACAGGCTGAACAAGTGGTGTCCTCTCCTATGACACAGCTGCTCCTCCAGCAGGAGGATGCTTGCTGGCGGCACTTTAGCTCCCTGCCAGGGCAATGAACACAACCTTTACAAGCTCATCACCAAGAACACACTGAAAGAGTGAAAACGATCAAATCCTGGGCTCAGCTTTGGGCTCCTCACTGCCAAAAGGACATTGAGGTGCTGCAGAGCAGGGCAAGGGAGCTGGGGAAGGCTCTAGAGCACAAGTATGCTGAGGAGCAGCTGAGGGCACTGGGCTTGCTTAGGCTGGAGCACAGGAGGCTCAGGGGAGACCTTCTCCCTCTCTGCAGCTCCCTGCAAGGAGCTTGGAGCCAGCTGGGCCTTGGGCTCTTCTCCCAGCTCACTAGTGCTAGGACAAGAGCAAATGGCCTCAAGTTGCACCAGGGCAGGGTCCTGAGTAACCTTGCAGACAGAATCAGATCTCTGAGCCATGAAGCAGCAGACAGGAGATGGAGAGGATTGAGCATCCTGGAGGATGCAAGTGAAGGTAAGCAGATGCACACCAGGCAAAAGCACTGCATGAGGGCAGTGATGGCAGCAGCAGTGAGGGGGAAAGGGAAGCCACAGAAAGAAAAAGAAGGAGCTAGGTGAGACAGGAGATGCAGAGGAGAGAATACATGGTGATGAGTTGCAGACACATACAACTGCAAACAGAGCAAGGGAGCACTGCTGTAGCAAACTGGACACACATGAGGTAGGCCCCAGCTGAGCACTTCAGATGCAGGCCCAACCCTCACCACTGGAATGGATGGAGAAGCCTCAAGCTTTGCATGATCAACGAGTCCATTGCATTTGGTTTCAGCAGCTCTCATGCTCAAGAGCATCACAGCATGCTAGGGGTTAGAAGGAACCTCTGGAGATCACCTAGTCCACCACCAGAGCAGAGCCACCCAGAGCATCTGAGTCTGAAAGCATTTGCCAGTCCCACCACACCTTTTGTCCTCACTGACAGCACCAAGCCTGCTGGGCAGTGCTAGGAGTTCTGCACTTGTGCCTCTCTCTTGCCACTACCTCACTTCTCTTATTGAACCAAGTTGTCTTCATCAAGCCAACATCCCACAGCATGTCACTTGGTTCATCTCAGCCTCCTTTATCTTCTTTATTACCTACCAATTTTTCTGCCAAGACCTTTTTATGATTGATCTGCTACAAGTTTATTAGAAACACTTAGAGGAGGCTTGCAGGGGGGAAGGGTCTCACATCTACTCCCAATGTAATTAAACTGACAACAGTTGCTTCATCCTAAGGAAAAAAATAGATTGGACTGTGCACACCCACACTAGATGATCAATTCCAACAGGACTCAGTTGTTTCCATCTCTTGTTTGTCCTGCAGGGAGATAAGGTCTGCACAGAGCCAGACAGCTAAATGATGTCTGCGAGAGAAAGCATCAGGAGATGTCAACAGCACTTACAGCAGGACCTGTGAGCTCATTGGATTTAAAACACCCTGGTCATGAATCTCTAGGTCAGATCTGGGTTTGGATCACAGGTAGGCTGAATTGTTGGTGGAGCTATGCAAGAAAGATTTGTTAGCTAAATCCCTCATCTACTTCATCCACTACTTATGGCCACAAAGGCAATAAAATGGTCAGAACCTCAAGTCTCCTGTAATGCCAAGCTGTGTTTCTACACCTACCTGAGAGGTGTGTGTGCTCCAGAGCCATGGAGCTGTGCTGCCTGGGGCCATGGTTCAGTGGTGAGCAAGGCAGTGCTGGGAGGATGCTTGGGCTGGAGCAGCTCAGAGAGCTTTTCCAACCATGATCCCAGGTCCTTAGCACATAGGTCACTAATGCTTTCTGTGCTCTGTGTGCTCTCACCACATCCACTCCACTCAGGGTTGGTTCCTGACACCATCCCACAGGAAGCAATAGCTTTTCCTCTAGCCCATGTGCTGTGTTCACCTCTTCATCTCCTCTCTTTTCCCTGCACACTAGCCATGACCCTGCCCAGCTCTGAACCTCCAAACTGCTTTCCACCTGCTAGCCTCAACATTGCCAACTCCTCTTCACCATATCATCGAATGCTGGGATTTTCCTGAGAGAAAGGACTCCCTGGGGGATAACACATTTGGAAGGACAAGGGGAACGCTTCATCCTCAACAGCAGCAAGGAAACCCACACATTGTAAGGTTATTGGAGAGACAGTTAGCCCCTTAACAAGGAGATGTAGGACCAGATCTCCTAGGCACAGTCACCTGGAGAAGAGATGTGATGTAGTTATCCATCAAGAAATAAATCACCTATATAAATAAATATCCATAAATAGCATCAGCTACTTGCATAGGGAGAAGCCTTACTAATGGAAGTTTAACCATGAAAGCCACCCAAGATGACCTGAGTGACCCTTAGTGAGTCTGTGACACAAGCCAGTGTGCTGCTGGGTTCCAGAGCTGGGTTCCACCTCCTCCCACGAAGATACTATGTTAAATGAGATGATGAACAGGCACAGCTCTACTCACTCCAAGCAGTTGCTCCTGTGACCTGACACCTCAGGCCAAACCCAGCTGATGTGATGCTTGCCCAAGCCACCTGGCAACTGCTCCTGAGGAGCATCAGTAACATACAACCTCTGTCTGTAAGTCATTTGCCTAGGGGAGAGAAAAATGCAGCTCAGGGAATAAATACTCTGATCCAAACCCTGTGCCTGGTTATTTCCTCACCTCCTGCCTTGCTTTTGTCACACACACACACACACAGAAGATACTTTGGTTTTAATATCTCCAGCCCCTGGGGAAGGGAACTGATTGCTTGCCATTCCCCTCCATTGCCCATCTACATTTAGGCTTTCACTGCTGCTCCATCTTTCTCTTGCAGCAAGTTCTGCCACTATTTTTTTCAGGAGGGAAGATGTGGGAGAAGGAGGAATTGTGCCAGAATCTATATTGTGTGAACTGAAGCTCTGTAAAGCTGCAGGTATAAAGCACAGAGTGTTGACATCTTCACTGCACCCTGCCAGCAGCAGAACAGGCCCAGCCTTTCTATCCTTTTATTGGAGTCTGCAAGCTCTCCCACACCAGGGATCACAGATTGCCTTGGCTTGGAAGGGACAGTGAAGACCTCACCTAGTTCCATGCCATGGGCAGGGATGTCACTCACTAGCCCAGCTTGTTCCCAGCTCCATCCAACCTGCCAGGGATGGAGCATCCACAGCTGCTCTGGGCAACCTGGGCCAGTGTCTCCTCACCCTCTGAGGGGAAAATGCCCTCCTAACACCTCCTCTAAGCCTCCTTTCTTCCAGTTTAACACCATCCCCCCTTCTCCTATCTCTACCTGCCCATGGACAAAGTCTCTCTCTATTTGATGAGCTCCTTGAAGTGCTGGAAGGCCATAAGAAGCTCTGCCTGGAGCCTTCTCTTCTGCAGGCTCAACTACCCCAGCCCTCTCAGCCTCTCCTCACAGGGCACGTGCTCCAGCCCCTGAGCATCTTTGTGGTCTCCTCATCCAGACGGATCTTTCCTTCCCTATCTGGAAGCAGCAAGACTTGTGTGGTCAGGTTTTAGACTGCTCATGCCTGCACCCAGGGATGGAGACATGGCAGTGGCAGCAGAGGCAATGCTGGGAGGATCATTCATCTTGTTAATTGATTTCTAATTTGCAAGGGGCCAAGGGAGCAGAGATTTGTCTGCTCAGCTGGGGTGGCTGGTTAAATAGGCACACAGCTCTGCTGCACCAGTGTCCCTCTTTGAGCCAGTGGAAAGGGAATCATGTCCAATTACTTCTTCCTTTGCCCTTTCATCAGACAAACCTCCAGGACCAAGAGGTTCACTCCAAGACTAGCAGCTACCAAATCCCCTAGCCCTGAGGAGCAGCCCTGGCAGCAGGATGGGGTCTGGTGCAGAGCACAGCTGCCCAGACAAGGAGCAGCAGCACAAGAGTCCCTGGCTGAGGGGAGCCAGGCTTCCTGCATCTCCTATCAGCTATCACACTGGAATTTACTGCTTCAGTACAGTAGGAAAAGGAGCAGTTTCCCCATGACACTCTGAGATCTGGTTTGGTTTCTGAAGCTAGGAAGACACCAACCCCTAGGAGATACACAAGGCAAGAAGCTTGCTTTCAGCCTCTTCCCCTGGCACAGCTTCTCACCTTTCCTAGCAGTTCCCTGCTGGTGGTCTGCACTCTGCTTAGCACCAGAAGCCTGTCCAGCTGAGACTAAACCCCACAACAAGGGAATACATCCCAAGGACCTCCTGCATTCCTATGGCACCTTTCACTTGAGCATCTTGGCTCTGGTACCTGCTTCCCTGCAAGCCTTGTGGCCACTCCAGCAGCTCCTGCTCATGGATGGGAGCCTGCTGCCAACCTCAACCTGGCCAGGACCTGCTCCTGCTGCCTTGGAGCAAGAGAGCAGCTCTGGCCCTAGAAGAGTTCCAAGCCCTCAAGCTGCTGCCTTCCCTTCAAGGTATCCTGATCCCTGGTTGCTCACAGTGGTAGCAGCAACAAGAGGACTCAGGGATGACAGTTGGCCTAAACCACAGCCCAAGCTGAGAAGCAGCAGCCTTCTGTCACCCAAACACTTCACAAAGAAAGCTGAACTCCTCCATCAGCATCCAAGCTGCAGATTCCACCCCAGATCTCCAGGCCAGCACAGCAGATGTTGCACATCTCTGGGAAGTATCCAACACTCTAGACCTTTCAAGTTCACCAAGCATTAATGACTGGATGAAAAATGCAAATCCAGTGCAATCTGTGCATTCAGAATGAAGGCCTTGTGGAGAACAATGTGGAAAACACACAATCCAGATGCATTTCTGCTTGGAAGCTGAAGGAAGAGGAGTTGTCAGGGATTTGCCAGGTTCTCCCACTGGGTTTCCATCTTTTGGATCACAGGGCAGTTGAGCACAGGGACTGGAAACTGCTCATCCTGGGTTTAATCCGAGCTTTTCAAGGTCAGCATCTTTCTGTCTCCTGCTTTCAGTCACTCAGTGCCTGCTTGCCACCAGCCCTAACAAATCCTCTCTCCCTCACCATTGATCTTGGTGCTGTCACAGGTGTCACACAGCACAAAAGCCAAGCTGCCAGCAGTGCAGAAGTGCATCTAGTCACCTGCCACCTGAGCTTGATGTCTCCTACTCCATTCTGTCTTCAACCCAGGGAGCAGGAGGATGATAGCTGGCACTGCCCCAAGCTCTAGCCTGCCCTAGGCTGGAGAGGCTCATGTGCCCAGTGTCCCTGCAGCACCACATCCTGTGCTGATGGGAGGGAACCTGCTCCCTGCAGAGCAGGAGCCCAAGGGAGGCTGGCAAGAGGCTGGAGCCAGGCTCTGCTCCATGGGGCCAAGCACTAGGCCAGCAGGCACTGGGCACAAACTGGAAGGCAGCAAGTTGCACCTCAAGCTGAGGCACAACTTGTTTGCTGGCAGCTGCCTGAGCACTGGCCCAGGTTGCCCAGAGAGCTTGTGGAGTCTCCTTCCCTGCAGAGATTGCAAAGGCACCTGGAGCCAATGCTGAGTGCTGGGCTGGAGGGAAGCTGCTGGAGCAGGGAGGGTGGGATAGTGACCTCTGGGGATCCCTTCCAACATCCCTGGGAAAGCTAACACCCTGCCAGGCTTTAGATCCACCCTGTAAGAGACAATTCCCTAGAGAGCCATGCTTACCACACTGCACACTTAGATGTTCAGAGCTATGCAGTGCCTTTCACTGAGAGATATCACAGAGACTAAGAAAGGGGAAAAAACTTGGAATTGCAGTTAGATCTCCTCTTCTCTCCCTACTGGCAGCCCTAGGGAAGCAGCCTGTGTGATACAAAAAGGACCATATTGACCTCTCCTTGCTTTGGCAGCTGGGCTGGCAATAACTGTCTCTTGTTATTAATATTGTTTTTATCTAGAGCTGCAGTGACCATCCCAGAGAGGGGAAATGAAAAGCATTTATTAGATGCCTAACACCTCACTGGGAGGGGGAAATCAATGTATTGCACTGATTTGCTGAATAAGTTTTGGCTGTCAAGGAGAAGCATCCCTGGAAAGCCAAGAACTTCAGCTGGCATCCTCAGAAAGTGACTGTGGAGTTCTGCTCCTGGAGCATGCCATGCTCTGCATTCACCCATCCTGGGCTCTTCCCAGAAGGGAGATCCTTCCAGTTACTCTAGGCAGAGAAGCTTTGGCTCAGACTTAACCAAGGCTAGCTAAAGTTTTATCAAACAACTTTCCATCAAGCTGCCATGCCACACAAGTTTGAAATTCAGTATTATCTATTCTTATCTAACATTCTAAAGCCATCTAGTGCTTATAATTAGCAGAAGTCATTGCTTAAAGCCACAAGAGGAGGTGGCAGCATTAGGGACCAAAGCCAAGAGCCCCACCATGGCATTCCCAAGGGCAGCAGTGATGTTACAGGGATGTCAGGAGCCAAGGTGGTAAATAACTGACTAAAACTGGCTGGTCATGAAGAAAGTTTATGAAGAGATTATTCCACTCATAGAAAAAAATAAAATTATGAATAGGCAAGAAAAGATGTTAATTAAGTGATAGGTATTTGGCTGCAGTTGCTGCTTAGAACACCATAAAACACCAGGCAAGGGACAGAGCTTCCCCCCCCCCCCCCCCCCAAATGTGTTTCTGTGCAAACAAATATGCAGCATGGATAAATGGACACCAAGATCTGCCTCTTGGACCATCCATTTGCTGCAATAGACTGTAAATGTGTGGTGCATGAGCAGGCTCCCAGGTGGGTGCAGATCCCAGGTGGCTAAAGGAAGCAGCACAGCTCAGTGAAGTGAAGCCACCCCTTGGCCTCTCTCAGCTCCACTCCTGAGAGCCAGCACACCTGGGGATGATCCCAACCAGGCTCTGGCCCCAGGCTGAGCTGCATGGAGAAGGCTCAGTGCCTGTGGCTGCAGACAGGGAAGCTAAAGGCAGGCCTTTGGGGCTCAGATCAAGCTGGACTGCCTTGCCATCACCACACACACCTCCTGCAAGCTGCACTAGCAACCTCACCTTCTCAACCTGTCCCTTGTGGCCTGAACCCTTCTTCATTAAGATCCAGGAGAGCTTCTGCTGAGGGTCACTGGGCAGCCCCTGGTGCTCTGCAGAGCAACCTTGGGTCAGGACTGCTGCTCATTAGGGAGTCTGGAGAGGCTGGGAGTGCTGCCAGAGCATGGGGCATGGCTTCCTCAGGGCCTTGCCATGCAGTGGGGCAGGCAAAGTCAGGAGGCAAAGTGCTGAGGGGTTCTGCTCTTTGGGGAGAGAGTGTTTTCTATCAGACCTACATGCTTATACCCAGCAGGGAGAGCCTGGCTATTAATCCTGTCAACACCCTTCATGAACACCCTTTGCCCTCAGCAAGGTTGCTGCTGACACCAAACTGGGAGCAGTGGCTGAGCCCAGGAGGCTGTGCTGCCATCCAGAGAGAGCTGGGCACAGAAACAGCTCATGGAGTTCACCAAGGGCAAGAGCAGGGGGATGCACGTGGGGAGGAATAACCCCATGGAGGAGGACAGGGTAGGACTGATCTGCTGGCAAGCAGCTCAGTGGCACAAGGCCTGGCTGTGCTGGTGGGCAGCAGGATGCCCNCTAACACACTGTGATGCTGTGTTATGTGTCTCAGCTGGTGACAGGCACCTACACAGCAAGAAGCTCTTCCTAAAGCCAGCTCTGTGTGTGCTCACACAGCAGGGAGGGCAAACACAGCACATGTGACAAAAGAAGTATCATTATTACCCTTGCCACTGGGAAATTACTCACAAGTGAGGTCAATAGCAATTTGTTACCAATGCATGAGAAGATGACTTTATAAATCAGGATAAGGATTTACAGAGAGTGAACAACAAACACATCATGAGAGGTATTCAATTCTCTTCCTTCTGTGGGAGGAAGGTTTGGCATGAATGGTTTCCTCTCAGTGTTTGGGAGCTTCCTAGTGCCTAAGATTGCAGTGACAGTTGAAGCCTTCCAGGAGCACCTCAGGAAGCAGAGGCAGTGTGTCAGTGTCACTGCTAGTGTGTCTGAGGACATTGAGAGGCTGCCTGAAGCAGAAACACAGCTGGGATGGATGTGGTCAGCAAGATATTCTGCTATCCCCAAATTGATGCATAAGAAGTAATGAGAAAGTTTCTGCCCAGACCAGTACAGGAGAGAACCTCCTCCCTCCCCTTAGCACTGCATCAGGTCAGGCCCAGGATTAAGACAAAGTGCATCTAGTCTGCAGTGGCAATAGCAAAAATCAGCTCCCCTGCTCCTTTCCTCACATTCTGCATCTAACCAATAACTAATCTCACAAGAGAGAACAGTTTGGAACAGTATTTTACAGACACTTGGTTCAAGTGACACAAGTTGGGAGAGGAGAGCTAAATGAATCTGGAATTGGCAGAGGAAAGCACATTACCCTTGGTGAACTCTTAGTGCATCCAGACTCTTCTTTGGATGTCCAGGGCATCCCTGCTCACCCTGACTGCCAGTGACCTAGAGAGCAAGAGCTCCCATCCATGCTCTGAAATTCCTGTCTGAGAGGAGGCAAGAAAGGAGAAAGCTGCTAGGCAAACACTTCATCTCAACATCAAGACATGGCCTGGGGCTTGCAGCCAGACAAGGAAGCCCAGGAATGCTGTGTTGCTGAGGGGTTTGAAATGGAACAACAAGTCCTCAGCTGAAGCTCTTGAGTGACATTCACCCTATCAGCAGCTGAGCACCTCCAAAACATGCAGTGCCTTTGGGTTTCCTTCCATAACTGCTCACCACTCAAAGATGGCATCAAGTACAACAGCATGTGAGTCTCTGCAGTGACACAAGTGATGCCTAAGGAGGGATGGGGCACGAAGGAGAGCAGCATGGCACCTGCTAAGAGATGAAGGTGGAGCCAGAAGCTCCTCTCCTGTGCTGGGGGGGAACACCTCTCACCATCTCACCTCTTTGCCATCTTGGCTCAAGCACAAACTCAGCTGGGGAGGACAGGGGGTTGCTGCCTTAAGGGAAAGAATCCCCTCTCTAGGGAGAAAGGCTGATGGCAGTTCCAGAGCTGGAGAAGCTGCTGTCAGTAGGAGCAGCACCAGGCAAATGGTCTAGGCCAATTTCATCTCAGCTGCTCCTCACTGCTGAAGCTAGGCAGACCCTAGCCTGGCTCAGGTCCCTGCAGAGCCAATAGACATTAAGGCAACTCAATTTAATTAAACCATTCATGCCTCTTGACTTCACTGTTCAAGCTACATGACAAGCACTGGTCCTTTCTCCATCTGGTTCCTGTTCTCCTGCACCTCACATCTGGCAGCACAGTGGGGTCACATCTGCATTCAGCATCCAGCTGCCAAGACAGGCTAAGCAATCACATCTTCAACCTATCCCTGGTTGGGCCCCAGGCTGAGCAAACATCTCCTCCAGCTCCTGATGCCATGAATAGAGCCTGGTGACTTCTCCAAAAGGTTTGGGGTGTCCAAGGCTGTTCATCCTCTGAAGGGAATGTCACAGAGACAGACACCCTGGTGGCAAGGCTCTGGTCCCTCAGGAGGTTGGACCCTGAGTGAGAGCTCCAAGTATTTCAGCAAGCTAATGACCTCAGGACAGAGACCTGACATGCCATTAAGGAATGTTAATAGAGTGTCCAAGCAAACAAACACTATCTGGCTGATTTCCCTCCTCTTGGCCCAGCCACTGCTCGTGAGGAGCGAGCACAGCTCAGCATGGCAAGAGCTTTATCCACATGACAGCAGAATAAGCAAATTGCCACTCAGGCTGAGCAAATGAGCCTGCTCCCTTCCCTGACATCCATTTATCCAGAGGCAATCTTGCCACAGCTGAGATGACGTGGGCCTTATCTCAAACCAAACCCTCTCTCAATCAGAGGAGCTGTCAATACAGTTCTAACCTCTGAAGAAACTTCTCTTCCAGAAGGAGAAACACTGCCCTTTGCGAGGATAAATCTCATCATGACCTAGAAAAGCATGCCAGAGTTTTCTCCTGCAGGATCTAATGCCCTCTAAAGTGATCTCATTAGCTCCAAGGAGAGCATTTCACCTGAGTGCCAGGACAGCACAAAATCACTAATAAAACATCCAGGTTATCATCTGCTTGTAACAAATGGAAGCTTGAAGAACTATTCCTGTATGACAGCATGAGAACAGAGAGCTCCTCTGAACACTTCCAGCACCTAGATATCTACTGCAGGAAGGCAAACCCAAGTATTCCTAACCTTTCAGCTTAATTAGTCACCTCAAGAAGAAACCAATGCTTAGACCAAGGTCATTCAACTCACCAAACGCCTATGATGTTTAGACCATTCTCCTCTTGATTTGGGTCAATCTGGCCTATTGTTCTGCCTCTCATTAATTGCTTGCCCACACTAATTGTGTCTCTGCAAGCTCCTGCTCTTGGAGCTCTCTGTACCTTCCAGAAGTGACTGGGAGGGGGGACCTGCAGGTATTTATCCTTGGGTTTCTTGTGCTCAGTTTCAGCCTATTATTCCTGTTTAACCTTGTCCTACTCTCTTCAGCTGTTCTGGTAGTGCTCTGAGGAGTGATAGCCATGAGTTAGGTAGTTATGAACACAGCCACAGCTACCTAGGCCCTCTTGTGTCCCACAGAACTGAGCCAAGTCCCTGACAACTCCAGACACAATGAAATAATCAGCACAAGTTTCCTCACAATACCACAGCTGATTGACTTATTCATCATCACTAAGATGCTGGGTGATGAGAGCCCAATTGTTGCTCAGCAAGCAGTTGCAGATTGGTTGTGATGAGTGTAGATATCTGAGAGTTGTTGGTCAGAGTCAAATACAGATCTCTCCACCTCTCTGTCACTAGATTCACTGAAGCTGTGCCTGCTGACCTGCATTGCACATCCCTTATCCACCAGGAGAAACACCAACCTAGCCTTGCTAGTCAATAGGCAGCAGCAAACAGCACACAGGTGGAACACAAGAAGCTTCTCAGGAGTAAACTCCTAGTAACCCCAACACCCAGAACAAATGGGGACATGCAGGCTGAGCTCTGTCAGTCTACTGAAGAATTGCTCTCAAGACCTTACTGATACAGAAATACAGAGGGCTCTGAATGCTTCACCCCCTTTATTAGGATGTAAACCAGCACAAAGCTGTTCTTGATCAGCAGAAGAGGGAAAAGGGCACATTTCAACACATAAAAGGTAAATATCAATACATAGCACATTTTAGGAGGAAAAGACTTCAATCAGATGGATGTCTTTCATTAAGCCACAGAAATCCACACTCTGAGATGAGGTTGGTCACTTGGAAGCACACCATATCAGTGCAAAAAAAAAAAGGCAATTCCATGGCTTAGGTATCTTGATAGACTAGAGGGTTTCCCCTACAAGAGGAGCTCTGATTATCCAGCACACACAACCCATGCTAGCACTGACAGGGCAGGGAACTAACTGTTCCTGAGCTGGAGGCAGCACAGGGCACTTGCTGCCGTGCTGAGGCAGCCAGGGGCTCTCCCTCCTTGTTCCTCCCCTCCTGAGGACACCAGGGACTGCAGGAGCCAAGGCCTCTGCCTGCCTTTCCAAGGGGTTCATTCCTTTCAGTTCCCAAGCAACTAACCTCAGGAGCAATCCATCTGAAATTTAGACCTTGGGCTACTAATTGCTGCTGAACTAAGCACAAGCCACAAGTTATTGATGAACCCATTAAGGCTTTCAAGGTGCTTTCAGCATTCTTGGAGTGCATCAGAACAGAAGCTTAGGTCACATTTCACCTCCTCACCTCACACAAACATGTTCCAAGCTCTCACCCAGCAAATCCCAGGGAACAGGAGAGTGTTTGAGGATACAAAGAATGCAGGGGAAGGTAATTGCTTACCAAAGCTGGCTGATGCTCTGCTTGCCTTCCCATGCTGTTCTCCTCTGTCCTGGGGCCCTCTTTCTCCTTCTCTCCACAACTTGTTTGCTGGATTTGACTCTGCCCAGTTCCTTGACCTTCCCTCTCACCCTAAATCCTCTTTGTCACTTCTCTGTCTGACTCCTCACACTTCAATCATGCTCCTGGAGAACCAGGTCACTCCTGACCATGACCACCACTCTTTGGCAGTTGCTGCCTACTCTGCAGACCTGCAGCCAGAGGTGGTCCTGAAGGAGCTGAGATGCTGCCAATCCAAGGAAAAAGGGCTGCTTGCTGTTGGCTTCTAAGGCACCACAGGCTCCCTGAGCCAATCACCCTTTGAGCTCACAAAGCATCACAGCTGAGCCTGAGGAGCATTGATTTCCCCTCCAGCTGTGGCCAATTCTGGATGCTTCAGAGAAACAAAGCAGTTTCTGTGGGCAGCCACACCAGGATTTGCTGGGACCAGGTGGATGGAATCTACAGCTACAAGCTGATTCAAGCACTCCCCTGAAAACAAGGTCCAGAAGTTCTCCCTGCCTTGAGAGATATGTCAGCAATACCAGCTTTGGGAAGAGCTTCCCTCCTGGAGGACATGGAAGAGAAAAGCTTCCTAGCACTGCTGGTGACAGGCAGGGATGTTGTTCAGGGATGGCTTACAGCACTGAATCCCACCTGGATTTTCAGTGGGAGCTACAAATGTCTTTTCTCTGGCATCAATTCCTAGGCATGCTTCTGCTACGCTGCTGGTTTCATGCCCAGGCTCAAAGCAGAAGAGCTCTTGTTTGTTGCAGGTGGCTAAAACACTTGCTTCCCTCATCTAAATTAACAGCAGACAAAGCTCCTCATTTTCTCCAGAAAAAGTTATTCTTTCTCTACAACACTCCAATTATTGGCTCTGCAGAAAAGGTAAAGGAAGAGTTAGGGGTTTGATCCTAGCAGAGCTCTTGTATTTCCAGTGGCTCCCTCACCACTTCCTGGTTTTCAGCACTATTTTGCCATCTCAGACTGATGCCCTCATTACATGTTCAAGTCAACAGAAGTCAAAGCTTTGTATCTCAGACTTGCTTCTCTAGCTGCACCAGATGATGCTTGAGGTGCCTTCCACCCTGCACTTCTATCCTTTATGAGCTTGGCTGTCCTTGTAGCTCAGCCTCTTTCCCTATTTCCAGAAAGACACTCCATGGATTTCTGTTTCAAAGAGCTGAGTTTTGTTTCCTCCTCTTACTTATCCTCCTGTCTCTGAGACAAACCAACATGAGTCACAAAAATGAATGTGTCAGATAAAAGGAGTAGAGAGATGGCCAAGAAAACCCATCCATAACCAACACCAAAATCACTTCATCTTTGGCTTAAATAAATCTTCATTTGGCTCAAATAAATCTTGCACTGAGTCCCAGTGGTTCAGTAACTCAAATCACCATTTCCACTGAAGGCCAGGCCCTTGTGGCTTGCCATGCTTCTCTGCTGAGCTGCCAGCAGATGATGCTCCGCAAGTCTCTGAGCCTCCTGCCCAGAAGCTTCTTCAGCTTGAATTCCCTAATCAAGACAAACACAAACATGCTTTTTAATGCAGATCACTGCTCAGAACCCATCTTCACTGCAAGAAGAGTCAGATAATGACTGGAGGCACACAGGAGGACATCCACCAGTTTGTGCCAGCAAACAATGCCAAGGTGTATCATCTCCAAGCAGGTTTGTGTTCTCCTTTCTCTCTTCAGGTCATCACTGTAAGAACAGAGTGGATACTGTTCATTAAAACAAAGGACTAGAACCCTCAATCCTGAACCATATCTGTAGGCACACAAAGATATACAAGGCACACACTTGTATAATTACTCTTGTCTTCCTAATGCTTATTTTCCCTGTGAGCAGTTATAAGCATCACCAAAAAAGCTCTGTCAATCCCAAGAGAGAGGGATGGGCTGTGTGGTCACTCCGATGAAATGATGCTAAAGGAGCACTGTTGACCTGAGGTTTGATCATTCCTACACCCCAAAGCAGGAATCCAAGCCAATTCAATGCACTGCTCACTGTCTATGTTTCATCTTGCCTTTCTCTGTCAGGCTGATGGGCACAGTTCCCCAGGATTGTTGTTCCCTGTCACTGATCACTGTGTAAAAAGACCAAAGGCAGAGCTGATGATGTTTAATCCCAGGAGATTCAGGCATCACCCTCTAAATGAGCCCAAGGCCAGCAGGCTGAGCTCTTCAAGCAGAGCTTCAGAGACAGAAACCTCTGAGGCTGCAGAGAGCTTGAGGGCAGAGCTGCCCAGGATCACAGGCATGGCAGCATGGGCTGAGGAGCAAAACAAAAGGGAGGGATGCTGGAAAATGGCAAGAATCCCTCTCTCATCTCTTCCTCCTAGCACTCCAATGTCACAAGGAGCAACACAGAGACAGAGGAAAGCTGTTTGCACTGGTGCTCACTCTCCATCATCCCTGCCACAATCCTAGAAAGCCATTTTTCCAAGGGATGTTACCACTCAGGGGCACAAGCAAGGTGTCCAGGAGGCAATGCCAGGATCTCTCTTAGCTTATGCTGCCTGTGACCCCCAGAGCTTTCCACTGAGGGCAGGGTCTGCCTTAAGAGAACCATTTGCACTGCACTGGCTTTGCTCTCAGGCAATCCAAAACTCTGCTCTTGAAATTACAGCCTGCAAGTGGTGTGAAGCCTAAGATCTACTCAGTGTGGCCACAGAGTGCCTGAGCAGGTGCAGAGGCTGTGTGAGAGGCACTCAGCTCACTTTCCCAACCCAAAATGGAGAGATGTGGTTGACATGAATGGTCCTTCTGTAAGTTAGGCAGGGGAAAGCTGATCTGTTCCCCAGGGAGATTCACTGCAGCAGGAAAGAACTGGGATAAACATCTCTCTACTAGTACCCATTCTCCAAGGCCTAAAAGAAACCAAACCAAACAAAAATCCCCAAAACAAACAAACAAAAACCCCTTAAGATAACCTTGGCACAGTTCATGTTAAAAAAGAATCATTCACCTCCAAATATCTAATTAGCTAATGGCAGATGAGAAAATCATTTACCCTTCTTGCTCCTAGGGTCCACAGAGTTTTAGGTATGACTTCAATTCTGAAAGATGCACCAGCAACACCAGGAGAAGTTTCCCTTTGGAACAGAGGGCATACAAAACCACATCAACACCTCAGCACCAATCAGTAGTCTCTTCTTTCCAGCTTTGCCCATTACTGAGTGTTTCCAAGGGGAAAGAAATGAACTACCCAAATATGTCACTGAATGATATTTTTCTCCCCCAACTAATTAGTCTGTGCCCTGAAGCACAAAGAAGATAATCCCTCTGATTTTTCTCTAACACAAGCTTAGGAATTTTAGTTGTTTACTCACAGAAGCAATTAATCTTCTTGGATTACAATAACTGTTTCTCTATTCCATATTCAGTGACAATTAGTTGCTCAAATTGGGCTACAGTGAGGGTGGAAAATGCATTCCCTTCCTGCAAAGCTCTAGGGGAAGAGGATTGTCACTCAGCGTGCTGGAATACATCATTTTGGCCATAAAACAAGCAAGATAGGAAACACACTGCAGAGCTACTCTTAAAAATATTGTGTTGAACAAGAACTCTCTTGTTTGATGAAGGGCTCCAGGCAAGCATGAGGCTGGAATGTCTTGAAATGTTAAGTGAGAGAGTAAACTACTTCTCATACACTTAATATACACATAATAATCTTATATTTATAGGATAAAGGTGAAAAATAAGCACCCAGAGGGGAGAACTGATATGCTATAGAGACACATCCATAGCAGCAGCACTAAGCCCACCAGCAGGGCACACAGCAGGAGCAGAGGATTTCTTCACCTGAAAATTGTCACTTTCCCCTCTTTGATTAGATAGCTGGACTCTTTGGGATGATCTTTTACACCTCATTGTCATCCTGGCAGGCCTGAGAAGAGGTTGCAGTGAGATGGGGGTAGGTCTCTTCTCCAGGGTTAGCAGGGAGAGGATGAGAGGAAATGGCCTCAAGTTGCAGCAGGGGAGGGTTAGATTGGATGTCAGGAGGAATTTCTTCCCTGCAAGGGTTGTTCAGGCTTGGCCCAGGCTGCCCAGGGAGGTGCTGGAGTCACCATCCCTGCAGGGGTTAAGGAACATCTGGATGCTCTCCTTAGGGCCATGGGTTAGTGGCATGGCAGTGATAGGGATGCTTGGAATTGATGAGCTGAGAGCTCTCTGCCAACATTCCTGATGCTGTGACTCTGTGACAACATCTCTACAGCTTTTCCTCTCTCATAGCCCAAGCACAGCAGAACTGTCAGCTCAGTGCAGGAGGAAGTGAAAGGAGATTTGTTCTTCCCTTGCTTTCAGGAACACCTCATGAACACAAAGCTAATGTCCAGAGCATCTCAGGGACTGTGACTGGGGACAGAAGGGACAGAAGTGTCTAGAGCAAGGTGCTCTAGGCTCTCCTGCTCTGGCAGGAGGCTTGGACTAGGTGACCTGCAGAGCTCCCTTCCAACCCCTAACATGCTGTGATGCTGTGAAGTGATGGAACAGAGGTGAATGTCACAAAAAGCTAATCATATTTCAAGATGAAAACTAAGAGGGAGAAAAAGCCAAACCCCAAGCCCCAGCAGCTTGATTCAAAGCAATCCTTCCCAGCCTGCCTGGAAGGAAAACTCTTTCTGTAGCAAAGTAAGTGAAGTATTGATGTCAGTCAAAAGAGAGTGGAAGATGGATCCAGGCTCTGCAGCTTCTGCCCAGATCCAGCTGGCTGCAGGCTATCCAAAACCTCAGGGGAAGTTAGTTTCATCTGAATTAGCACAGATATTTAGTGTCTAGTAACTCAGGCTGTGGAAGGAGCTGACAGTGGGGCTGAAAGCATGCCTTTTAATAAAGGAGATCTGCATGGCAATGAAGGCAGGAGCACTGCTAGGCAATGGGCTATGAAATGCAAGCTGCAAGTTGGTTATTCCATAAGCTGTGTTCCAAGAGCAGTTGAGGATAACCAGCGAGTTCCCTTCCTGACAGTGCCAGCAGTGAGGAAAGGGCTCTGGGAGCTACAGGCACAGGGGAGCAAACACTCCTAGTGTGAAACATGCTAGAACAGGAGGATTTAAGCAGAAACTGGCAGCTCAGCTCCTGGCAGAGTGTTTCCTCAGGTCAGTAGCATCTGTGCTTTTCTCAGCAATCCCCTGTAAGGCCCAGCCAAAAAAAACAGCACAGCTCCAGCTCCTGGTGTGAGGCTGTGCCAGGGATGATGGAGCTGCTGGGCTCCACAGCAAGGGACAGGATGATGCTGTTGGCACAGAAAAGGAATGGATAGAAAGGAGGTGAGGGCAGGAAGAAAGGATTTTCCTGACAGAGGAGTTTGCCTGTGATTTGGTGCCAAGGTTTTGTGAGGCAGACTGCACTGGAAATGACAGGTGTGGAGCTGCATTTGTCCTCAAGGTCATCATTCCTGCCTTGGCAATCTCTCCTCCTAAGTGAAGCTGTGCTAACAATTGCTGATAATCTATGAGGCAGATGGACTCCATTTGGCTTTCCTCTGACTCCAGGTTCTGTGATTTGAGCAGAAGGAAAGCTGTAATAAAACCCTTTTATCCAGGAGAGTGATAGCTATCCCTCACTGCTGAGTCAGAAAATGTCACTTGTGTTCTTCTGTCTCAGATGCAATTCCCTTGAATCCATTTCATGGTGCAGGTGGGCTGCCCAAAGGCTTTCAGATAAACATGAAAATACACTGAAATGGTCGTGTTACAAAAACACTGCCTGGACTTGAGGCTTCTGGTACTAATTTTAGGCCAAAAAAAAGCAGGAAAATAGTGGGTTTACCTCCAGGACAATGATTTTGGGGCACAGCCCGGATGTGGCAGCTGGCAGATGTGAGACAGGACCCCAGAGTGGTCAGGGCTGGCAGGGCCCTTGCAGCTCCTCTAGGTCCATGGGCAGGGACAGCTGGCACTAGAGCAGCTTGCTCCCAGCCCCAACACTGCCAGGGCTGGGGCTGCCACCACCTCTCTGGGCAACCTGGCACAGTGGCTCAGCACCCTCCTGGGGAACAACTTCTGCCTGACAGCCAACTGAAATCTCCCCTCCTCAAGCTTGGATCCATTCCCCTAGTCCTAGCACTGCCTGACAGCCTAATAAGTCCTTCCCCAGCCCTCTTGGAGCTTCCCTGCAGATCCTGGCAGGACACCATCCCAGGTTGGAGCTGCAGTGGGTCCCAGCCAAGCCAGAGCTCTGCTAGCCCCTTGCAAGTCCCTGCAGAGGGGACTGAGTGCTTCCTGCAGCATGTTCCTGGAGGCTGCTGTAAATCCATACTCCTCAGGAAAATCTCTTGCTCCTCTGGGTTAATCTGCAGCACTCTTTAGCCTCCCTGACCCTTCTGATACAGAGGCATGTCAAGAGAGAGCCAGCTGGCTTCGATTTCTCCTCCATCTCTGCCTCCACTCTTCCTCTGGAGTCATGCTCTATTAGGCAACACAAGCAGGGATCAATACTTGGATCTTTATCTCTTTCAGCTTGATTTGCTTATCCCTCACTGTGCTTTCTTAGGGAGGGGAATGATCTCTAGTATTTGCTGGTTTATGGGGTTTTGAACAGCAGCAAGATAACCAGGCTGAGGAGCACTGCTCACCTGAATGCTGAGCTGACACAGGCAGGGCTGGAATTGAGATAAAACTTGGGTTTATTGGTAGAGAAAGAGAGGAAATTCTTTTTCTCATCTCTAATCTGATCACACAGTTTTCTGCTTGGGGTGTAAGAGGTTAGAGAAGGACACAGGAGCCCAGGCACAGTGCTACTGCACCTCTGAAGATGATCCTCTCTGCAAGCATCTGTGTGACTGCAGCCCAAACACTTGCAAACTCTCCTCTGTCTCTCCACAGGAAGAGGCATTTGTGTTCGTGGCAAAGGAACCAGGATGGGAATAGCTGAGGGCTGGCATTCCCTTTGCTTCCATGTCTTTGTGTGTGTGTGTGCTGGGCTCCTCACCTTGTGCTCCAGCTTGGTACAAGTGCATCTGAATGGCCAACAGTGCAGGATGTCCATGAGGATTCATCCATCTAGCATGCCCTCCCTGGGCAGTGGGACATGCTCAGCAGAGGTGTCCCTGCCTCCCAAACAAGTGCTGCTGCAACAGCTCTGCTGGCTCTGGCTCAGAGGGCTCAGCACCCAGAGGTGCCCACTGGGGCTTCTCTTGCTCACTGACTTTGCTGGGCAGCCCTGGCCAGGCCACAGGAGCCTTACAGAGCACCCTGAGAGCTCTGACTGCTGCTGTTTGAGGCCATCTAACACTTGCAAACCCAGCCTAGCATTGACCCAGACAGCATCAACCCCTCCTGCAAACCCCCAGCTATGGGCAGCAAGGCACTCCCACATCTGCACTGAGCCACACAATGAAGGAGTGTGAGCAGACAGGGCTGCAAAGGAGGAAAACAAACCCAGACAGGGCAGCCAAAGAGGGCTCTGTTTCCTTCTAGTAAGGGAGAGAGCATCCAGACCTCCAGAGAACCCCACACTCCAATGGTAAGTCCATGATCCTAGCATCACAGCTCTCCTGCCATGGCTTTTGTGCTCTTCTTCCCAGTTTGTCTCAGTTCATCCCTCCTGAGGCCACCACTCCTGCCCTGCAGCTCACAACAATCCCTCAAGGCCTCTCCAGCTGTCAGGCCTCTTTGCTGAGTCTGATGCTCAGCAGGTCCCAGCATGGAAGGCAGGGTGTGATGTGGAAAGGTGCACACAGGCCCAGGCTGAAGAGCCAACAGCTGTTGCTGCTGTTTGGCTGCAGCTTCCAGCCAGCACTGACAAGGCATCTCAATGGGGATAAATGCAGCAGGATGCAAGCAGGGAGAAACCATCTCTGTTTTGCATCTGCAGGACAGGGCTCAGAGCTCACTCCCAGCCAGGTGGAGATCTGCAGCTTCAATAAATCACTTCAGGAAAACATCAGCATGATGCAGAGCAGAAACAACAAAAGAAACAAAGCAAATGTTTAGGATGAGGAGAGAAGCAGTGGAGAACTGTGCTGGGGTTGCCTGGGGTGAGGATAATTTCCTTCACAGTAGCTGGTGTGGGCTGTGGTTTGGATTTGGGATCACAACAGTGCTGATAACGGAGGTGCTTTAGCCCTTGCTGGGCAGTGTGCACAGAGTCAAGGCTTCTCTGCTCCTCACCCACCCCAGCAGGGATCAGCCTGAGGGTGCACAAGAGCTTGGCAGGGGACACAGCTGGGACAGAATCAGGAAGGTTGGGAGAGACCTCTAAGCTCATCGAGTCCAACATCCCCATCACTAACACCTCCCTAAACCATGGCCCTGGGCAGACAGGTGACCCCAGCTGAGCAAAGGGATGTCCCACACCACAGGACATAGTGCTCAGCAGGAAAAGCTGCAGGAGGGAGGATGTTCAGAGGGATGGTATTTGATTCTTCCCTCTGCCCCACTGTGGGGAAGGGAGGCAGTGGCTGTGTGGTCCTTAGCTACCTCCCAGGGCCAGCCTTGAAACATCAGCCATCCTGTCTGCTGCTCTTGTTCCCCTCCCCAGGCCTAAAGAGAGCTGAGGAAAGGCAGCAGAGAAGCAAAACAGCCATGAAGCCAGTCAGAGGAGCTCCCTGAAGCCAGTCTCAGAATGCTTCCCACTATAAGGAACAACTATTCCCTTCAGAGCCCAGCTGAGAGAGCATGGCCACAGAGATCTGTGAAGCAGTGGACAAGGAACCTAGAGCTTAGCAGCTCCAGCTGGGGAGCTGATGGCAGGTTAGAAGTAAGCATGAGAGGAAGGCTCCCTGTGCAAGAGGAGGAGAGCCAGGCCATTCCCTGCAGCAGAATGCACAGAGCTAGGAAGTTCACAGAGTTTAAAGAGGGGTTGGACAAGGAACAAAGCACCAAAGGTGTGGTTCAGGGAGAGAGGGAGCTGGAATATGTCAGAACATCATCTAGGAAACCATCACATCTTGCTTGCTCTTCTCTCCCACACTTCCCTGCACCTTACTGCTCCAAGGAAAGGAGATCTTGCATCCATTTCCATTGCTAGAGGGTGACAGAAAGCAGCTTCTTGGTTTGCCACCTGTGCAGTGATGTCAGAGTGGTTCCCAAATGAAATGTCCATTTGCAGGATGCTCATGAATCCATAAATGCCAAGCTCCTATTAATGCAAGGACATCAGGAAGCTGACATGGATGAGCCAGGTCACTGCTGTCTGTGGGGACAGGGCTTGGCAGACAAGGCAGCTCCTCCTCCTGCACACCGTCCAGCTCTGCCATGCAGGAAAGGAGAACCAAAATGGGGAGAGAGTCACAAGGTTAACCAAAAGAGAGGATCCAAGGCAAGCCAAGAAAGCTCACAAAGAGCTGCAGGGCAGAATCAGGAGGAGGAATTGTTCCTGACAGGGCTGGGTCAAGGAAATGTCACCGTCAGTGCAAGCACAGCTTTCCTTGGGGAGATGAAAGCAAACTGAGAGGGAACTGCTAGCTCCTGCTTCTTCCAAAAAGACCTGGAAAAAACCCCAACAGCTAAACAGGTGCCAATAAAACCTGTGCCTGGAGGCCTCTCACTTCAACAAGCTCTCAAGACACTGGACTGGCCTAGCTACTTGATGAGGCTATTAACCCCAGGAAAGCAGCTCTGATGGAGCCCTGGCAGCCCGGAGAGGAGCTTTGTTTACTCACTGCCTTTATGTCCAGAGCATCCCAGATTCCTAAGGCAAGGAGGGGAGAGGGAGAGGGAGAGGGAGAGGAAGAGGAAGAGGAGAGGAGAGGAGACAGGAATGAGGAACATGATCAGCTGGCCCTAAAGCAGCAGGGCTTAGAGCCTGTAGCCCATCCAAAGCCCTGAGAGTGAGCACAAGCTGGTGCCAAACAGGTCCAGGTGGGTTTGCAGGGCTGGAGATGGATTTATCACTCCTTGCTTTGATTGTGATCCCAAGTGTGTTTCATATGGAGCCTTCCAAAGCCACAAGTACAGCCTAGACACTTGAAAGTTGGGTTTGCTTTGTTCCAGCTGATGCACCTGGAAGAATGTCAAGGCTGGAAGACAGAGGGAAGGAGGTTTGGGATTGAGTAATAGGCACAAGCACTTGTCCAGGCTGTGTCAGGGCTTTTCCTAGCCAGAGTGCTGAGGCAGTGACAGCTTGGACTGCTCTCAAACCACACAAATGGGCTCTCAGTGTGGGATGAGGCATCCCTTTGGAGAGCTAATTGAAAGCAACAGCTCCACAAGAGCTGTTCAAGGCCAGATCTCTACTGGAGACACTTTGGCCAACACAACTGTTGACAAAGCAGCCAATATCCCAGTCAGCTGCTGCAGCCAGGCTCTGGCAGACCCTCTGGCTGCAAGAGAGGAATCCCTGTGGGATGCTCCATCCCTGCACTCTGGGCACACAAACCAACCCATTCCTGAAAGGTGTCAGTGCGTTGGCAAGTCCTGGAGGGAATCTCACAGCCATGATTCTTACCTAGAGGTTGGCACTGGGGAGAGCTGACAGACAATAGCTAGAGCTGGAGAGTGTTTAAGGAGGAGGCATAAATCTAGCCATGTTTAGAGGCTGAGTTGCTCAGCAGGATGATGGCCAAGTCTGCCAATTGGGTACTGTTTGGTCTTATTTAAAGTTCTTATATCACCTTAGAACCAGCTCTCTGTGGCAGGATGAGTGTCCTGTTCCTTCCAACACAGCCAGCAGGCTGTAGCTAAGTCAAAGCAGAAGGAGCAGGGCATTTGGGATGCAAAATTCCTTATCCAAGGAAGACAATTACTCCACACATGAATTATTACCATTTGTTTCCAGGCTCAGGAATCATCTCCTTCAGCTTGCAGCAATGTGTAATGTCATGCCCATCTGAAAACAAATCCTACAGACCTACATCAGATGAAGTGTTCTTCAGCTTTTCTGTGTAAATTGGCTCAGATTTGATCTGGAATGCACTGACACGAGCAGTGAACTCTGAAAATGCTCTTTTCATCCAGGCATTGTTCAGAGGAGAGCTGCACTCCAATGATTTTCACTGCTTGGGCCAAGATAAATGTCAAAAGAAGGAAGATGCAAAAGAGCAGATGAGGTCATCTCATTTCTTTTCCATTCTGATAATGTTAAGATGGCAAGGATACAGGCAGCAGCTCTTTCAGGACAGGCATGTACACTTCTCCATCCATGCCTTTGCCATCCTGTTCTTTCTCAGTGCCTCAGCCAGTGCTCTCCACAAGCACAGTGCTAATGCCTTGCTTGTGGGCTGCATGGAGCCAGCCCAGCTCAGAGCTGAGCTCTCTCCCTCCCAGCTTTCTCTGCCACATCTCCATCCTGCTGCACCTGGCAGGCATTTTCCACCATTCCCAGGCACACATCTATGCTTGGAAGCATAGCTAAGCATACAGAGAGCTACTCATTAAGCCTGAAGCACTGATTGCAAGCAGCACACACAGCAAAGCAGAACTGCCTCTCCCATTCCAATTCAGTGGAAGTTTGAGCAGTCTCCTGCTAAAATCCATTGGGCCACAAAGTTTTGCTTCTATAACTCAATCAATTACAACCAGCTGTTACTTGCCTGATGGCTGGACCTGTTCCTCAAGGAAAGTGATGCTCCTGTCAGATGTCACCCACAGATCCCTTGCTCTGCTTCCTGCCCAGCACCATCTGCATCTGTAAGGGAGCCCTGAGGAGTCTCTGCCTTCTCCCCTCTTGGTTAATCTGGGACTCTTCCAAGTGTCCTCAAACCTGCTTCAAATGACTCTTCAGCAGACAAGGAGTAAGCAGCTGTTTGTACACCTAAATGGGGATAAATAAGCAAGGAAAGTTGTTTTAAACAAAGAATATTCTATTTAAATGCACAAAACCTCTGGATTAGAACATTATTCCACTCTGTTAGTGCATTTTGGTACTGGTTTATAGCTCCATTTCCTAACTAACATCATTCACTCAAGTATGGGTTAAAGCTGAGGAGTGCTCATTATCTGAGCAGAAGACTGCTTCAAGTGTTTTTGGGTATAGACATGGGTTTTGCCCCTCTTTTGAATCTGAAAACTAGGGGGGGGTGTTCAGTTTTGTTCTAAATTTGCAGTGCCTTCTTCTATTTATTTAATCACTGTGGTTATTCTTAACAAATAACTCATTTCCAGGTTAAGAAAAGACTAAGTCTCCTGTGCTCTCCCAGCACTTGTGTTTTCCAGCACAGATCTCTTCTGTGGCAGTGCTTGTGTTGGAAGGCTTTGTGCCTTCCAATGGGCAGAGGGAGCAGGGAATGAATGCATCCCAGCAACTGAAGGCTCCTTTAGCTCTTTTTCCACTCCTGGGCTCAGAGGGAAAGAACTGCAAACTCATGTCTGAAAAGTAGCCAAGGAAAGAGCAGAGAGTCAACAAAAGCTGAGACAGGAATCCTCTTTTTAGTGTATATTAGTGCTTTACAGAATGAAACCAAAGAGAGAGAGATTCCCAAGAGCATCCCAAGCAGATCCCATGGCACAGCCTGGGCTGTAGATGAGCTGTGCTCTGCAAACATCACCACAGCATCACTGTTTAGTAATGGGGTGAGACAGGGTGATGGGGAGAACTAGAAAGCAAATCCAGCCCTGTACTGACTGCACCATCCTGCTTCCCCCACAGCCTGGCTCTGGGACTTAAGGAAACAAAAGGAATACATGAAATTGGGGCTGACAACAACAAAAAAGACCCCAGAGCTGTTCTATTTTAGCTGTTGTAGGAAGCATCTGTAAAGGTCAGTGGGCTTAGAGCTGCAGCAAGCAGCATGTCTGCAGGGGAAGCTGTGTGCTGATGCCATGTGGCCATCCCAAAGACATGGGCAGCAAGGGCTTTCCAGCACAGCACACTGCACAAGTGTTGTGGGATGAGTGCCTTGCTCAGGGGCGATGGAGCCACCAGGGATGTGGCCAGAGGAGCAGCACAGGACATCAGCATCCTTACAGCACTCCACAGCACCTCCTGGAGCTCCCCTTTGGGCTGGGTTTTCCTGTCCCTCTTGGAAGAACATTAGAAGCACTGTTAGATGAGGAGGGGCAGAAGCCAGTGATGCTCTTCAGTAGCCATTGACATCCTGAAGCTCTGCCCACCCAGCTGGTACAGGTGCAATTTGCCTGGTGTATTGCTATCCCCACAGATGTACTGGAGACATCTTCAGGAGGAGCAAAGACAGCTTTACTGGCTTTGTGAAGAGCTTTGTGTCCTTTCTTTTCCACTATCTGCCCAAACCATCCAGCAATAAGGGAAGTCCATTTGGAGCTGGATGCTCTTGCTGTCACATCACCCTCGTGGACTGCTCAAGTGCTACCAGTTTCAGTATTGATCTGTTTTGGAGGCTCAGTTAGTGAAAATAACTATCCAAAAGGATGCTGCAGCATGCAGACTTTTGATCCATCTCTAATGGGTTGTTGTGTGCATGCATGTGTATAAAACCTCTCTCAGTACCTCAAGTAAGGCAAATGGTCATCAGCCTAGAGAGAGGCAAGCCCAGCGAGTGAGAGGCACTTCCATGAGACCTCCCAAGCTTTCCAGCTGCTGTGCTCCTGAGATGTTGGCCTGTCCTTCAGCCAGCATTCATCACTCAGCTGATACTCCTGCCTTGCACAGGCCTGGCTGGGGCAGGCTGCTTGCTCCTCTCCAAAAGATGGTGCTCCTGCCATTTCACCAAGGAGCAGTGAGACTGCATCCTTCCCAAGGGAAAGGCAGATGGTCTTGCAGCTTTTTGTTCATGCAGGATTAGGAGGAGTTGCAGGGACAATGCCCATGACTGAAACAGCTGTGGAAGCAACATGAGCTGCATCCCTGGAATTAAGGGGAGCCCCAGGGATTGGCAGAGGCAGAAATGGTCTGACTGGAATGATGCTGAGCAGCTGCCATGCTCCACCTTTCCCTCTGCTCCTGGTTGTTCACTCTGGGTGAGATGCTTTCCTCAGGAGAGCTAAGGGAAGTGCTCTGCCCAGGGAGGAGGTTTGGCACAGTGAGTACACAGATCTCTGAGGGCTAGGCAGATGTTGAACATTGAGAGGCTTCTCTTTGAAGAACAGGAGCACAGGCAGAACGAGCTCGTGTTTCTGGCAAGCCTCCTCTGGAATTCCTACTGCTTTCAAAGGAATTTGGGATCACAGGAGGCAAAGAGGAAAGAGATCCAGTCTTTTCATTCAGAGCTATCCATCTCTGATTCCCTTTGATCTTTTGCTTAGCAGCTGATGAGATGTTTTGCTGTTGAAGGGGATGAAGTGGAGCAGGGAAACTGGACTTTGCCTTTGGTATTGCACTGTAGGCTTGGCTTGTTTCATGGAATATCATGTGGCTGTTTGGAGAAGTCAGGCCAATCCCAACAAGCTGGTGGGGAGCTCAGGACCATCTGGCTGCAGGCACTGGAGGCACTGGTCCCTGTGGCTGGAAGCTGATGAGGGAAGTGCCAGGGGCAGCTCATTCCTCAGTGGAGAGCTGCTGGGAGCTCAGGGAGTGACTCCTGTCCAGCAAAACCTCAGAGTTCAGAGCACAGGGCTCCCTTCTCCTCACTTACAACAGTGTCACTCTGAAAGTTCATGGCATTTGTCCTAGCAACTGGCCCCTAGCAAACAGAAACTGTTGGGTCTGGTAGCCCATTGCTTGGTCAGTGCAAGCTGAGAGCTCTTGAACATCATATTAACTAGCTCCAAAGGGAGATCCTGCCCCTTTCCCAACACCGCTCACGTATGGACTCACTCCAAGGTCTGGATCCCACACTGCAGTTGGAAGCACTGGGATGCAGTTGTGTCCTGACTGTGTCATCACTCAGCTGGGCTACACAGAGTTAACTCTTCCTCACCCTGCTCATCTCTTATCATGTACAACAAGAAGAGATAACAGGCAGAATGCTAGAGCTGCTGAAGCAGGCTTTGCAGTGCTTTGGTTTGACTTTCTTTATAAGGTAAGAGAACTCTGGCAGCAGTTTCAAGTGCAGCTCTCTGCTGACAAATGGCCCTGCAGGGCTCCTTGCCTATCATCTCCAAATGATTTCCACAGCAATGGGAAAGACCCTTCATTTTGTTCCTCCCCTTGAAGATAACCTGGACTTGAAGTCCCCCTGGTTTCTTTCCCTCTGCCCTGATGGAGCACTCACAGGGCTAGCTGAAGCCTTCAGTCCCACCAGTTCTGCATGCTGCAGAAGCCTCAGTGAAGGACACAGGCCTTGTTTCTCCTCTCTGCCTATTTGCACTCAAAATCCAAAGCCTGACATTCAAATGGCTCCCTGACATGTCTGTTTTAAGCAATTTCACCTCAAAGAACTTCCTCCAGCTTTAGTTGTTTACCAAAGGGCTGAGCCTGGAACTTGACTTCCTTGCTCATCGTGTGTGTGGCAGAGCTCTGGGAGGCTGACACATGGCTCACTGTCACCAGAGGGACTGAGCAAGGTGAACTACATCACCCAGCCTGTGTTCTTGCATATTGGCCTAGAGGGGGAAGCAAAGGCAGGATTTGGCCTTGAAGGACACAACATGCTGTCCTGCCTTGGCTAGCTGGATCCCTTCTGCTTTCTTTACTGCAAAGCCCTACAACTGATACAATAAACATGACCTGAAAGGTAATTGAATAGTTCATTTGGAGGCAATAGTATCCTGGGCAACACAAACTTGGAAACAAATGGCTGAGAAGTGATTAGCTCAAAAGTTACTAGCAGGTTGAAATAAGTATCTTTAAGCTTCTTTTCACAGAATCATGAAGGTTAGAAGAGACCTCTAAGCTCATCCAGTCCAAGCATCCCTATCACTGCCATGCCACTAAGCCATGGCCCTAAGGAGAGCATCCAGATGTTTCTTAACCCCTGCAGGGATGGTGACTCCAGCACCTCCCTGGGCAGCCTGGGCCAAGCCTGAACAACCCTTGCAGGGAAGAAATTCCTCCTTATTTTTCTTTATTCTGGAGCAGTTCTGTCTTTAAAGAGCTCCTCTGCTGCTTCACAAGCATTTCAATCATCTTGTTTCTCCTGCTGAGCACAGCAGGGAGAGGATGTAAGAGCTGGTGGAGCAGAAGAACAAGGCAATGCTATGCCTCCTTCCTGCCCCTCTTCCTCCAGACCTAACTTCTCTTCCCATTCACTCAAGGTCAAGAGGAGAAAAGTCATCACCCATGACCAAAAATAAAGTGTCAAGGAAACAGTGGAAATTCTCCCTCCATTTGTAAGAAATTCAGATTACTGAGTGAAGATGGGAGGGCAAGGAGGTTCTTTCCTCCAAGGCAAAGCTTAAATGTCAGTATAGATTATCAGTTAAAGCTGGGTTGTGTTGTGCTTATTCCTATGCCAAAAAACCCAAGCACAAGCTTAATTCTAGTAACACAGCCATGGATGGATACAGGAGAGGTTGCCAGTGATCTTTTCTTCAGGGAACTGGCATATGCAATCATCTCCCTTTGCTGATAAAGCTGCACCTACATGAGGACACTTTGACAGTAAAGCTTTCCCAGTGCTGGGGAATCAGAAGATAGAGAAATCCTTATTTATTTGCCAAATCAAAGGCAGAGAAAATAAGCTGATCCCTCCTTGGGAGAAGTGTTCAGCCCTTCCAGCATATCCATGAGCTCTGCAATCATCCCTCACCTATGTCACCACACAGCCTCTGCCTTCCTCCTCTCTCTAGGATGATGGTTCCCATCATTACTGTATATTGGGGTTTATCCTTTCTGATTTTCCCCCATCCACTAATATCTCTTTCTGACAGCTACCAGAAGCTCTGCTTCCACTCCCCACCTCCTCAGTTCTACTCCATGCTCCTCATCATGTCAGAAAACCTCTCTTAGCCCCAAAAGCCACAAACTGCTTCCTTGCAAGTGTTCCCTAATTTCCTCGCCAGAGCAATAGAGCAGAGGAAAGGGAGCTAGAACCCTGAGGCATGCCCACTGCCAAGCTGAAAGTGTTCAGGTAGCACTGAAAAAGAGCTCTGGGTCTAGGCTCTATTCTTCACCTTTTCACTTCCATTTCTTCTCCAGTATTTTCTGCTGTTGGAAACACACACAAGACCAGAGCCAAAACAAAGCAAGAGTGGTATGCCCAGCACTTTGGGAACGGGAAGCCCCAAGAATTTGGGTTTGGAGTCAGCCTAGGTGGTTGGAAAAGATGTTGCTGTTCTTTAGGTGTTGCTCCAAAGGGAGCTTTCCATGCCTTGGACACGTGGGCTTCACCCACACAGGTCCCTTCAGGTTGAGCTCTTACACAGGACTGTGCTACTCACAGCACCTCTGCCTTCAGAGACACACAGCCCTCCTTCAAAAGCTTTCAAGCTCTGCATAGATTTTAGAGGTGAGGAGGTGGCCATTCCTCACTGGTTTGTGCACTGACAAGATGTCACTCATTCCATTCCACTTGCAGCAGCATCTCCTGTCATGGCATGCACTCCACAGGGAAGCTTGATTTGAATCTCATTAGCTTTAAGCTAAATCTCATGTGTTCTAAACATGAGAACATATTCCACTCTGCTGCTTGCCCCTGGCCAGCACATCCCAGCCCAAGGAGGGGCACAAAGCAGCCCAGCTCCTTCCCTTCTGCCTGCAGCTGAGGCTGAAATGCCAGCACAAGCTTGTCCCTCCTGGTGCTGCCAGCTATCCCTCCTGGAGCTTGGCAGGATGGGAGCAGAGTGTGGAGACAGGGAGACCTCTAGCCAGACACACAGTGACTGCTGCTGCCTGCCTTTGGTGCTCCCACAGCTCAGGTGGCTGAGGAAGATGTGCCAGAGCTTGGCAAGGGTGATGGCTCGGAGCCTGCCCCAGCCAATCCATCATGGCACTGAGCTCCCTGTCTGTCAGCTCTGGAGAGAGAGAGAAACAAAAGAAAACCACAGAAACCAAGCAATTAGAGCTGAAGTTTCCAGATCTGTGTGAATCTCCAAGCAACATCTATCAAGGATTATTAGTGTCAGAGTGAAGAATTAAACCCCTTACCGCTGGGCGCTCTCAGTCACTGCTCCAGTCCTACTTCCTTCCATCCACTGCCCTGTCCTAATATTTTAGTTTGGCAATTATAAAGCTTTGCCTCATTAACCACATCCCACCCTACAAATCATTTTACCTTCCCAGAGCAGTAGTTCATCATCCATACTCTGTTGTCCTGGGCTATATTGCTCACAATATAGTCAGGATTACTAAGGACATGGTGTAATGATATACAGCTTTACAATTGCCCTTAAATCAGGTGGTTTCTTAGGAGCTTCTTACCCAGTGGTGCTACTCACATTTCATTCTTTTCTTTATTGGCATTTTGATGATGAGCACGAGGATGATTCTTTGGGGAAACACCCAAAATGTTTCCTCATCACCATGAAATTCCCTGCCTTAAAATCATTACCAGGAATAAGCGGTTGGGCTTATGCTGCAGAGCACCTGGTGATAAGGATGGAGTGGATGAGGCTTCCATCAGGCTGCTGGAAGAAGTCTCAGAGTTCCTTGTCCTCATGAGTGATCTGAGCCACCCCAATGCCTGCTGCCTCAGGAAACAAGCAACCCAGGAGCTTCTGGAGTACATCAGGAAGAGCTTCCTGCCACAGGAGAGGAGCTTTGCCAGGCCCTGTGGTCTCTGCAGAACAAAATCCTGAGGTCCTGCTGGACAACAAGGACAACAGGAGCTAGTAAAGGGCTCTGACAGCAAAGCAGGCCAATCTCATGCTGGGCTGCAGGAGGGAAAGCAACACCAGCTGCTTGAGGGAGATGATCCTCCTCCTCTGCTCACCTCTGGAGTGCTGGGCCCAGTCCTGGGCTCCCCAGCACAACAGAGACATGGGCACACTGGAACCAGGCCAGTGAAGGACAGCAAGGACTGGAGCACCTGTCATGGAAGGAGAGGCTGGCACTGTTCTGCCTGGAGCAGAGAAAGCTCAGGAGGATCTGATGAATGAGGTGTGCAGATACCTGATGGCAAAGAAGAAGGACAACAGCCTGGCTCATCTCAGTGGTGCTCAGAGGAGGACAGGAGTCACTTGGCACACACCAAGTACAAGGAAATCTACTTAAAAATAAGAAAATCCTTCTCAACTGTAAGATACTGAACCCTGGAACAGGTTATCCAGAGAGCTTATGCAGTCACCAGCTGTGGGGATAGCCCTGCCTGGGCACAGCCCTAAGCTGCTCTGGCTGACCATGCCCTGAGCTATCCTTCTGGACTGAGCAAACTCAGCCTGTCTCTGTTCCTGGGAAGGGTCTGGATTTGCATGCTTCATGAGAAGAATCCAAGCAGCCAGCCCCAGGCACCCAGCTGGCACTTCCTTCAGTGCTCTCCATCCAAAGGTCAAAGTTCCTTCTCTCATCAATGGCAAGAAGCTAATGTCTCCAGCAGCAAATGTTACCTGCCTAAGCACGAGGGGCATCTGAGCTAAAGCCCATACATTGATTTTTTTTCTGCTGATCAAAGGACACGACTGCACCTAAGCTGCTGCAGGAGGGCTTGGGCCAAAGTTCAAGTGGTGTGTTTATCAGAGAGCAGTTATTCAGATAACTGGGGATGGTACAGAGCTCTTCTCCCTCGCTGAGGTTATTGCCCTGGCATGGCTTACCCTGAAGTAAACTGTGCATGTGTCCTGACTTTGGGGTGACATGGTGCAGATGAGCCCATTTCAGGTCTGCTGGCATCAGAGAGGAAGCCCAAGTGCCCCTACAAACACCCACTCCTGCCTGCACCATCTCTCCTGCCTGCTCCATCTCTCCTGCCTGCTCCATCTCTCCTGCCCCCAGCACACTACCTCTAGAGCAGACCTGAACAAGCAGTGACCAACTCAGAGCACAGAAATAGAAGTGGGTTTTTTTATCACTAGATTGATTTTCTACAAGTTGAGCAAGTTTGCTTTGCCTTGGAGCAGGATCAGAGGAAGCACAGAGCCAGCTCAACAGAGAGGTCAGGATTGTAACATGAGGAACTGTGGGGGAAAGGGAGGAGAATGGGACAGGGAGTGAGGGGTCAGAGTGCCCTGGAGGCACCAGGGAACCTCCAGAGTGTCCATAGAATCACAGAGTCATCAAGGTTGGCAGAGACCTCTCAGCTCATCAAGCCCAAGCATCCCTATCACCCCCAGGACACTAAGCCATGGCCCTGAGGAGAACATCTAGATGTTTCTTAACCCCTGCAGGGCTGGGGACTCCAGCACCTCTCTGGGCAGCCTCACGTTGCACCAGGGCAGGTTCAGGTTGGATGTGAGGAACAATTTGTTGTGTGCCAGAGTGGTTAGGATTGGCCCAGGCTGCCCAGGGCAGTGCTGCAGTCCCCATCCCTGCAGGGGTTCAGACACCATGCACAGGTGACACTTGGGGACATGGATTAGTGGCATAGGAGTGTTGGGGTGATGGTTGGACAGGATGATCTTTCCCTGGAAAGTCCTTTGAGAAACCACCAAGCTGCTCAGTGATAGATGTTTGAAACCTACACAGGACAAAGATCTTCAGTGAACCTGGCAGGTCAGCCAGTGCCAGTGCATACACAGAACACAGAGATGATCTCCAGCTAAAAATAGTGACATTTTTGGTCTTCCTGATGTAATAATTCATTTGTTTTAAGCATTCAGCCTAGCATCTGCTGGGGAGAGGAGGCTCCAGCTAAATTTCGCTCTCCTGAATCCGTGATTAGCAAACAAGAAAACAATCAAGGCAAAGGCAGGTGAGATAACTGCAAGTAAGAAAAGATCAGATAGCTATAATTATATTTGTCTGCTTGATTAAGTTGCAAATAAGTGTTTTTCACTCTCTGTGGAGTGAATCAATAAAAATGAATAAATGATGGTGTGGTGGGAAGGCATTAGCTGCAGCAGGAGCACAGGAGAGGCTGAAATGAACTCCTTTAGATGGATGACATCAAACAAAACCTAAGCAAACTTTGGCACTCTCATTGCAGCCTCAGAGAGCTCTGAGCTCCATCAGCTCAGTGCAGAGCAACCCAGGGCAGAAGGTTTGTCACAGCCTTGGAGATGCCACTTGATGGACATCCGACCTTGCCTCTAGGATTCACTGCTCTAGAGGCTTGGACTAGGTGACCTTTAAAGGTCCATTCCATGATTCCAAGTACAGGTTTTACAGGAGAAGTGGAGAAGGAAAAAGAGCAGAAATGCAAATGGCAGTGTGGTGACAGCACAGACAAAACAAGAGCTAAGCAGAACTGCTCAGCTAATTAAGGACAAGAGATAGTTTTAAGGAACTCTAAGAGCTGATAGCTAAGGTTCAAGAAATCTAAAGTTCCTTAAATAAAAGGAAACTATCTCAGTGCAGAAAGCAGAACAAACTGAAGAAGGTTAGGTGAGTAAATGATCATTCCTTCAGTGATCTTAAAACCAGATCACACAGAAACCTTAAACTAGGCAGAAGTGGTAGAGAGGAGTTTGGAAGAGCTTGTACAAAACAGAGCAAGGAGCAAGGTCCAAAATGAGATCTCACAAGCAAGAGAAAATGAAGTCCAGGAGAAGTTTCCCTGCTCTGTGCTCCCTGCTCCTGGCACTTATGATGCCAGGAAAGACAAGCATGCCAGTGTCCTGTCAGGCACCTAGTGAAACTACCCCAGTGAGGATGGAGTGAGAACTCCTGAGCAGCAGGGGAGGAACACACTAGAAAATGCTCTGATAAATTGGCTGTTCTCACCTCAGTTGGGCCTAATAAATTCCACTTCCATGTGTGAAGAAGAAGTGTCTGAACATCCCCAAAAGCTTTAGCAGTTGTCACTGGGAGCTCAGGCAGGATGGAGAGAGATTCCAGGGAATTAAGCAAATGCAGTGCTGGCATCCTTCTTTCTGAGGAAAAAACAAAGCCTGAAGGAAATAATTGGTGTGTAAGCTCCCAGAAAATAACAATGAGAGCAACAGCAGCCAAGAACAAAGCCAGATCATCTCATCCCTTCCTGTGACAGAGGGATGGCTCTCACAGAGAAGCAGCACTGGCTTTGGAACACTTGGATTTGAGCACAGCTTTTGGCAGATCCTCCCTAGGTTTGCCACCACACCAAGGAGGTGCAGCTAATGGAGTCCCCAGGGCTCTGACCTGGCTTTTGATGCTGCCTCTGATGGTTTGGAGGAAGGGATACACACTAGGGGTGCCACACGAAGGGTCACAAACACACCAGAGGACAGGATTAGAGTTCTAAGAAAGAAGAAGGGCTGTAGTCAGGAGGGATAAAGAAAGCTCTGTGCTTAAGGACAACTAATCCACTACATAAATACAGAGTGTACAATAACCCCCTCAGCAGTCACCATGGAGAAAAGGACTTGGCATTGTGAATTAGCACCTGAACGTGGGTCAGCCATGGCACAGAGTCACTAACAAGGCCAACAGCATGTGCAGACTGAAGGCAGATAAGAGCTGTGAGCATGAGGATCAGCTACCAGCACAGACAACTGCTTGAGGTAGACTCAGCAAGGCAGAGGACAGAGGGGAGCCTTACCAGGGCTTCCCTTTGGAGCCTTCAAACCTAAGTGAGCCAAGCACTTGTTGGGAAGGGTCCAGCTCTGGCTGCCCCTGCCTTTGGGCAGCGGTTTGGATTCCATGGCTTTTCAAGGCCCTGTCAGCCTTAGCTAGGAGTTGTGTCCTCAGTGAAGCTCTCCAGGAGTGCTGAGCATAGCCTTCAGCTCTGCCTTCCAGGTGCTGGGCAGTGCTGAGTGCTCTCCTCTGTCAGCACACACTGACACAATCCTTCCTCTGCTCTCCCTGTCAGATCTGGATTCAGAAGAGAACTCCACTCAAATACTGAACCTGATGCCTACATAACCTGCCTTGTAACAGCTTTGTTCTCTGGGAGCCACTCGTCCCCTCCTGGCTGCGGGTGCTTTGGGGTTTGGCTGCCATCCCTCACAAAGCCTGCCCGGTGGAGCTCCTGATGCTGTAGACATCTTCATCAGGCAAAGCAAAACAAACTGAAAAGAACTTGAGCAAAATCACCAAGAAGCTGATGATGCCACTTGGAAGGTCTTACTCAAGAAAATCTTAAGGAAAAGAGATGAAACCTTCCCAAATTCCACGCCATGAAATTGCATAAGCAGTACCTGAAACAACAGGTCTTGGAGCAGCTAAAATAAACAGCTAACATGCATTTGATGTCTAGAAATAAGAATTCTTCCCACTGATGCACTCCTGAGCCTCAGACACACATGTAGCTAGCATGCAGCAATGGAATATTGATTGTACAACACCCAGAGACAAGGAACTCCTCTTGCTGAACTTCAGACATATGCATGTTGCTGCAGCAAGGAACCCACAGCCATATTCCTCTGCCAAATATAGCCAGCCACCCCTGTACCTGCTGCTGGTGTCACTGCCAAACAGAGAGCTCTGCGTGGGACACAGTCACTGCTGCACTCAACTCAGGTGGAAATGACCTTGAGAAAGGAGAAGATTCCATGTCCAGAGCCAGAGAAGCATGGTGTTTCTGTAGTTCTACTTCTTTGCTGTTTATTAATACACAGGGATATACTTGAGAGTTGCCAGGAGCTTGTGTAAAGATGAGTGAGGTCCCTGTAGTGCAGATCCCAAATCCTGATTCACAGAATCACAGAATGTCAGGGGTTGGCAGGGCCCTAGAAAGCTCATCTAGTGCAACCCCCCTGCCAGAGCAGGATCACCTAGACCAGCTCACACAGCAATGTGTCCAGGCAGCTCTGCAATGGCTCCAGACAAGGAGACTCCACAGGCTCCTGGGCAGCCTGGGCCAGTGCTCTGGCACCCTTACATGAAGGTTCCAGTCCCCAGGTCCATCACCCTCACTGCTCCATCTCCTCCTGCCAGCAGCAGCCACTTCTCCTTGCTGCTCAGCTCCAGGCTGTTGCTCTCTAGAACCTCCAAAGAGCTCCTGCAGGGGGATCTGCGGCTCCAGGCCTCTCTGCAGCCCTTCTTGCCTAGCTCCGCCCAGGGCCAGGCCTTGATGCCCGTCGCTGGCCCTCAGCGAGTGACTCTCACTGGAGAGCAGAGCGTGGAGCGAGCCGGGGTGGGCCTGGGAGAGAGCGAATGGCCTCGTGCACTCCTCTTTGGCCTCAGCACTGAGAGCTGCAGAAAGGCTCAAGATCGTGATTTCTCCGTAGTTATTCCCCTCCGCCAAGTATCGGCCGCAGGGGGAAGGGCTGGGAGCCAGGGCGCTCATGTGCAGCTACTGCCGCGCTCACCTCACCCCTCCCGCGGAAGGGCACGGAGACAGCGCCGAGGCCTGAGCGCGCCGAGGCCTGAGCGCCCGAGGCCTGAGCGAGCGCCTCCTTCCGCCGTGGTGTAGGCCACAAAGCTTATCTCTGTCTGGGGCTTCACTGCTTTGAAGCCAGCTGGTAAATGCAGCAGAATGAACCAGTGCTCACCAAGGGTGCATTATTCCTCAGAACAGCTTTCCAACACACTTCTTCCAATCGAATCCATCCTGGCTTGGATCAGGAATAGTGTGGTGAGTAGGAGAAGGGAGGTTATGGTGCCCTTGTACTCAGCAGTTGTGAGGCCTCAGCTGGAGTACTGTGTTCAGTTCTGAGCCCCTCATTATAGGAAGGACATTGAGATGCTGGAGCGTGTCCAGAGGAGAGCTACCAAGCTTGTGAGGGGTTTAGAGGACAAGCCATCTGAGGAGAGGCTGAGGGAGCTGGGCATGGTTAGTTTGGAGAAGAGGAGACTGAGGGGGAACCACATTGCCCTCTACAACTACCTGAAAGGAGCTTGTAGAGAGGTGGGGGTTGGCCTCTTCTCCTTAGTAACTGATGACAGAACCAGAGGGAATGGTCTGAAGTTGAGACAGGGTGGGATTAGATTGGATATTAGGAAGAAATTCTTTAGAGAAAGAGTGATGAGGCACTGGAACAGCCTTCCCAGGGAGGTGCTTGACTCTCCATCCCTGGAGGTGTTTAAGAAATGTGTAGATGTGGTGCTCCAGGACATGCTCTAGTGAGGGCAGGGCTTGGGTGGTTTGGTTTTGTTTGGGGTTTGGGGGTTTTTTTTTGTTGGACTCGGTGATCTGAGAGGTCATTTCCAGCCATGAATGTTCTGTGATTCTATGATAACACAGGAGTCATTTGGGAGTGGGGCAGGCTGCTTGCCTCACCCTCCTGGCTCCTGCTCTCCAGGCCACACATCTCAGCCCAGAGCTGGGGCAGCTCAGCAGCATTGCCTCTGACTCACTGCTGCACCTGAGCATCCTCCAGGAGAGCCTCTCTTCATTCCTGGCATTTCCTGAGAATCCTGGGAATATCATGTCAAAGTCACATCTATTTTAGGGCAATTTCTTTGTCATGGTAGTTACACAAATGTATACATGAACAGCCAAGTTTCTCTTGGAGGATTTGTTTCCTTAGTGGTGGTGGTGGGGAGAGGATTAGGCATTTAATCAGCTAGCACTGACAGCTCCTAGACAAAATGCTGGGCTGGTGCTCTGACCCCCTGAGGCCATTCCCATATTTCTGTATTCTCATCTGGAAAAGAACCACAAATATTCTCTTTTGTTCACTGAGCAATATCCCACCAGTGATCTATTATGACCATACACATCCACTGAGCTTGTTCTGGGGCTGTAACTTCCTTTAAAATGTCTTTACACTGGAAATAACTTCAATAATAATGTAGAAATAGAGTGAGGTCCTTCCCCAATCCACTGGCTTCTCCTCTCTTGCTGTGCTTTTAATATCCTTTCATCTCACAGAGACAAACGTGGACTCCTAAGTCATGTCTCCTGCTCCCCATCCATTACCATTTCCCACTCCAGAATACAGGAGAGGAGTAAAAAAATATCACACACTCCCATTTGTAGTCTCCCCTGTGCTCCTGTTAACCACCAAAGTTGTCTCATGATTAATGTTAATCCTCCAAAGGAGGAGATCTCAGCACCATTAGCTGTTCAGCTTCAACCTTCCACCAATAACAAATACTTCCTTTAAAATGCTGATGGTTACTTAGAGCCTGAAGATGCCTTAATCTTACCTAAGAGGAAAAACAGAGCATCTATCTTTCTGATTGCTATTCATTATGGGCTACCATGTAATTACCTTCACAATGTTGACTGAAGATAGTGCTTGCAGCCAGCTCTGTGCCTCCTGTCCTGTCCCTGCAGGGCACTGGTTTCACATCCTGTAAAGCACAAGAAAAGATGCCTTTAATGCCACAATTCATTAGAAAGTGCTAAGCAGTGCCAAAGGAAGCAGCATTTCTTCACAGACAATTATTGTTATTACCTAGTGCCATTTACATTTTGCTGAAGAGAGGAAGAAAGTTACCTTTCAAAATGTAGAGAGCAGGTCTGATTCTGAAGCACAGTGCAGAGAAAAAGCCTGGAGGCTCCTGAAATTTGCTGCTGTGCACTTGAGATCCATTCACCTGCAGCAGGACCTGCTTAGCCTGAGTGTTTCTGTAAGTGTGCCAGCCTCATCTGCCTCCTGAGACACAAAGATAACAGGGCTTCTGCTGCCTTCCCATCCCTGGAAATCGTTTTGAGTGGGCAAAGGACACGATTTCAGCTGAACAGCTCTCAGGATTCAAAAGGCAAATGGACCCACTCCCTCTGAAATTGCTGTTGAGCTGCTTCTGAGGGAAGAAAATGCTGTCGAAGGACCTCTGTGGGGTGGTGTCCTGAGGATTTGGGGCTGGTGGAGGAGGCAGTCCTGCAGCACAGAGAGGTGAGGAAGCTTCACCCAGGAGCCTGATTCCCCACCACCTGGCTGAGGGAGGAGATGCCTGATTCCACTGGTGCAGACCCTGGCCCCTGGGGAAAATGCCTCCTGGCAAACAGCAGGCTGACTCCTTTCTTGTCTCTCCTGGGGCAGCACAGAAGGAGGAAGCTGTAGGACAAGAGGTTTAGTCCCAGGTAGCCCACAGGCCCAGCTTCTGAACCATTTCCCCTCATGCACAAGGTCCTCAGAGCCAGGCCTCTTCTCCAGCACAGAGAGGAGGTCTGCCTGAGAGACTCTGTGTTTGCAGAGCTGAGCATCACAAGGGCTTCAGTGAAAGGAAGAGAGCAAAGCCACCACCCCTCCATGCTGCTTATCAGATCAATAAACCTTGTCCCAGTAAGAGTGACCAAAGCTGGAGAAAGCTCTTCAACACAAGCTGCCAAGGCCTTCTCTGGAAAGCCTGAGATCACAAGCAATGAGGCATGGAGATCACTGTGCTTACAGAGCCCTGGCTCCTCCTGCACTAAGGGAGCTGAGAAGTTGCTTCCATCTCCTGCTGTGGCTTCCCCTAGAGCCACACTGATCTTTTCTGTATTGGATGGGCATCATCTGTATCATCTCCAGAAGGTTAGAGGAAAAGAGGAACTCTGACGTCAGAGGAAGCCACAGCTGGTGTGAGGCAAGACAGAAGGAAAAGACCCAAGAACCATGCATTAAGAGATGCCTGTGTCTGGTGAGGGATTCCTCAGTCACAAACAAAGCCTTCTTCATGAACAGAACAACAGCATCAATGGAGGCAAACCTTAGAGAAGAGCATGCTGAGTTTAGACCCCAAAGATCAGCTGTCAATCACATTTTTGATCTAAAAATAAACAAGTGAGAGAATGTTCAGCAGCAGCAGCCACATGCCACCAATGTCAAAGGCTTTCAGAGCTCTTTGGCAGCCTGTGGTGCAGCTGACTCTGGGCCACAGGAAAGCAAAGCAGCATGCCAATAAATCCAATTACCATGATCAGGGTTTAGTGTTGAGGTACAGTTTGTGTAGTCACAGAAAATGCAGAGTTGCTCATTTTCTGAAGGGATGTCAAGTGAGGGACATTTCTGTCTGGCACTGATGCTAGCTGCCTTGTTGGAGCAAGCATGGGCAGATCCAACACTGCTTGTCTTGGCTGCACATCAGAGGAATTGGATTTTAAATGAAGGCATTGCCTTGCCCACCAAGAGAGGAGCTGAGCTGCAAGTGGTGGCCATAAAACACCATGGGCTTTTAAAGCTGTGACAAAATGTAATTGAAAAGGTCTACAAAGGTTCAGGAGAATGTTTTCCCCTCCCCTCTTTCCCTGAGTAGACATTTTGCCAGGCCTCTAATAGTTTAACTTGAAAGACATGGAGCTCCTGCACAGAGTCCAGCAGAGAGCTCCAGAGAGGATTCAGGGGCTGGAGCATCTCCCTGCTGACGAAAGGCTGAGGGAGCTGGGCTTGTTGAGGCTGGAGCAGAGGAGGCTGAGAGGAGACCTTCTCCCTGCAGAGCAGGAGCCCAAGGGAGGCTGGCAAGAGGCTGGAGCCAGGCTCTGCTCCATGGGGCCAAGCACTAGGCCAGCAGGCACTGGGCACAAACTGGAAGGCAGCAAGTTGCACCTCAAGCTGAGGCACAACTTGTTTGCTGGCAGCTGCCTGAGCACTGGCCCAGGTTGCCCAGAGAGCTTGTGGAGTCTCCTTCCCTGCAGAGATTGCAAAGGCACCTGGAGCCAATGCTGAGTGCTGGGCTGGAGGGAAGCTGCTGGAGCAGGGAGGGTGGGATAGTGACCTCTGGGGATCCATTCCCACCTCAACCACTCTGGGATGATTCTGTGCCCTAATCCTCCCTCCTCATGGCCCAGAAGATGTCAGCTCCAGCTCCCAGCTCCCTCTCTTTCCAAAACCACATGGAAAAGAGAGTCCCTATGTCTTGCCCAGCTCCTCCTCTCTGATGTCCATGAAGACAAACCCATAGAACACAACAGATCAGTTTACACACTGTGAACCTGGCAGGATTTCTCTTTCCCCTGTCATTCTAGGAATGAAGGAAAATCACTTCTAGTTGGTGAGGCCAAAGGAGAGAACTCAATCCTCCTTCCAGTTCAACACAGGACACAAAGCCTGGAAACCTGCCCACACACAAGAAGGCACCAAAGTGCCCTCAGGAGCACATAACTCAGGAAAACACCAGGGCAGTGGAAATTGATTTTTGATGAATGTTACAGCTGACCACAGAGTTCAAGAGCTCTCCTTTGCCAGGGGAGGCCAGGGGAAAAACCCCTGGGAGATGTGAAAGATGAAGGCAGAGCCTATCAATGGCAGTGTGTCCTTGAGCAGACCAAGGGATGGAGAGGAGCTGGTGGACATTCATCTGCCCAAAGGACACACGAGTGTTGTACCTACAGACAGCAGCCAAAGGATGCAGAAGAGTGAGGCAGAGCAGCCTGGAGGGCACAGGCAGAACTGTGCCTCTGCTCACCCTCCTGGCCATGCAGGAAAGAGCAGGGAGCATCAACCAAGATGCAATTCATCACACTGCACTAATTGATGCAATACACTGGCTTGTGGTCAATTCCAGGAAGCTTCTGCTTCTAGTTTGTAACAAAACTACTGAACATTGGAACTCAGGAGTGGCCAAAGGGAGAAGGTTTGAGAGGGCAAGCTGCTGCTGTGTCTGAGGAGATTGCAGCAAACATTGCAGCCTGTGAGATGCAATAGAGATTCATTCCTTTCCAAAGCATCCAAGTGTCCTGCAAACAGGTACCTGAGGGGCAGGACTCTGAGCAAACAACTAGAGATCACCAACTCCTCTAGTGATGCCAAAACAGCACCTGCAGCCTAGCACAACTCCTCCCCAAAGGAAAGTGATCCTTTCTTTGGGAAGGATGTACCAAAAGATGCCATTCTGCCACTGCTGAAGCAAACCTCTGCATGCTACTTGCTGTGTGCTAACATGAGATTGATGATCTTGCAGTTCTTCACTGTTTGGGAGAGTTTTAGACTAAAATCCTCTCTGTGTGATGTTTTACTTCTAGAATTCCTACTTTTGGGTGTTTTTTCCTGAACAAAGAAGGATTGCCATCACAACACTGAACTGACATCTGTACTGGACAATTCCTCTCATCTCTCCTTGCCAAAGTAAGTTTTTCTTATGGGTTTCAGTAGGTTTTGATCTCTTTTGGGTGAGCAACTTCTCTGAGTGGCACATTCATTAAAAAACCCTTTTCCCCCTGGTTTTGCAGCTTGTGTAAATCTGAAACTAATGCATTCTGCACCAGCTCCCCAATAAGATAAAACATATAATGATATTATACAGTCATTTGGGTCTTTTACTGACTTTCTATTCTGGCAGTAAGTTTCATGCCTCATTTGGTAGAAAACTCATTAGACTAGTGCAAAGCATGTTTGAAGGCAATAGGCTGAGGTTTCTCTCCCAACTCACTCCAGTCCCTGCCTGTTTTCTGTACAGTTCATGCTCGAGTTAATAAATTGCAGGAGTTTAACTCCTAGGTTTGCTCTGATCTCCTGTACATAACATTTATTGGGAGATCTATATTTTGAGAGAGAAAGGAGAGATGGAACCCGAATTATCCCCTTGGGCTCATGAAATAGATTTTGCCTTCACCTAATCTGTGTTTTTATGGGGCTTTGTATTTTACTGAGCTCTCCATTTCTGACAGGAGCATCCACTGAAACACACAAATATTAGCAGAGAAGAAGACCTAAGAGCAAACAAGGGGCTCCCAGAGGGCTGGGGAAGGACTTGTTAGGCTGTCAGGCAGTGCTAGGACTAGGGGAATGGATCCAAGCTTGAGGAGGGGAGATTTCAGTTGGCTGTTAGGCACAAGTTGTTCCCTAGGAGGGTGCTGAGCCACTGTGCCAGGTTGCCCAGAGAGGTGGTGGCAGCCCCAGCCCTGGCAGTGTTGGGGCTGGGAGCAAGCTGCTCTCGTGCCAGCTGTCCCTGCACATGGACCTAGAGGAGCTGCAAGGTCCATTCCACCCCTGACCACTCTGGGATCCTGTGAAACAACTGAGAAGTTACAAACCCAAGGAGAATTTTAGCCATGACTTCAGAGCTGGTAGCCGAAATCAGCTGGAAGCTGTGTCTCTAGGGTCTAGTGTAATCTAACATCAGACCTGAGGAAATGACTGAAGTACTGACAAGCTGTAAAATAACATTACCACTGATGAATTAAGTGGTGCATGTGCAGTGCTGTGTGTCCTGCACTAGTTATCCAAGTGACTCCCACACTAGTGAGCAAGCTGTGCCAGTGTTATCTGTCCTAGGATAGCTGAGGCTGGGTGAGGGGTGGCCTCACAAGCTCCTCCTGCTTCTTACCCTGCCTATGTGCATCTGCTTTTACCCCAGTTTGATGTCATCACTCCTGATGTTAAAGGAAGAGTCCTACTTGTTCCTTGGGCTGGCACACACAGAGCAAACATCAGTGCCAGCTATTGCTGAGGCTGTTGTGAGTGAAAGGTGCTACCAAAACAGCACAGCTAAAGAAACAGGATGATAGGAGTCAGTGACAGGCCAATAAATATCACAGCTGAAGGAAAAGAAAAATGAGCTTCCAGTGAGTCAGGATTGTCTACAAAACTCAGAGTTCAAACAATAGTCTAAGCAGAGAAGTGACAGTCAGGAGGTAATTTCACTTTCTGTGATTCCACCTCTTTCTGTTAATAATTCCAGGGAAAAAAGCAGTGAGGATGTTAAAACAGCTGCATTACAAAACAGTTATCTGACAATTAAATACTACTTCTTCCTGGAAGAATCTCTGTCTCCCAGGACAGAACCACTCAGTTCTGGATCATTTCAGAGATATTCTGATACCTAAAGGTGGAGGAATCTGATGGTTCTGCTGAGCTTTGCCTTGCCACCTCTCTGCCAGTGAATTCCTCTGAGTCCTTTGCTGGAATTCCAGTGTTGTTCTTCTCCCACATCATGGCCTGTGATTTGTTTGGATCGACTTCATTGCTTATGTGGAGCTAAAAAATCCTTTCAGGTTGTATCTGGAGATAAAGCCTGTTCTAAATAAAAGATCAACCTCTCAGTGCAGGTAGGAGCACAAACTCTTGCTCTTGACTAGCAGCCATGTCTGTGCAGCAGGCAGCAAGGACGGGGCCTGCTTCAGGTGTGCTGTGTGCTCCTTGGCACCTCCTCCAGCATTCAGCTCTGCCTTTGGCTCCTCTGGAGAGCTGCAGGCAGCTCACAGGCCTCCTGATGAATTCTTCATATGGCAGCAGCACATCTGCCCTGCAGCTAATGCATCATGCATGGGCTGGGGCTGCACACACAGTGCCAGGCACTGCTCTGCTCCTCGGGGACAAGGGCTGCAGCAAACACACGAGGAGAGAGAGAGGAGAGGAGGAGAGAGAGAAAAGAGAGGACGAGAGAGAAGGAGAGGAGAGGGAGAACAGATGGAGAGGAGATGGAGAGGAGAAGGAGAGGAGGAGGAGAGAGAAGGAGAGAGAGGAGAAGAGGAGGAAAGGAGAAGGAGAGGAGGAGAGGAGGAGGAGAGAGAAGGAGAGGAGGAGGAGAGAGCCTTGGCACACACAACACGTCCTCCTTAAGCTGAATAATTCTGGCCCAGCATATGTGCCTTCAAACACTGGAACCACCTCAAAAGTTAACTCTGCACATAGTTTTTTGATCCATACATGTTCTGCCAGCTCAACTCTCCTTGACCTCCTGATTCAAGTTCCAGATTTACAGGGCAGGTCACATCCCTAGCACCCTACCAGGATTTGGGAGTAAGAAGTCACTGGAGAGCTGTTGTCTCCCTAGAACGAGCACTGTGAGGAGCTAGGTTGGTTTGGTTTTCTCCCACTTTGCTTCCCTTATCCTGAAGAATGTTCTTTTTTCAGGTCCTGTGGCCAAGCTGCAGCATTCTGGAACTAATTAATCTGGGCTGCAATTGTAGGAAGAGCCTGCATCTCATTAGAGATATATATTGCTGCAGTGCACAAGCAGCTTCATCTTGCTAATATCTCGTCTTACAGGCTTTATTACACAGCTCCTGGCATCCTCATTTTTCACCTTTTTTGACTGTTTCTCTACTGATTGATTAAGCCTCTCACAGAGGTGCTCAGGTGAGCTCATTGCTGAGTTCTGAGCTGTTTAAACTGGGATTCTCAGTGCCTGTGCAGTGTAACTGAGACTGATGGGCAGTGGGAGGAGAGGAGGTGGCACTGCCTGGTGGCCTGGCCCAGGGCTCTCTGCGTGCTGAGAGGCCCAAAATCCTAAGGAAGGGAGAGGTAGGAGTGTGGAGAAAAACTCTGATCACTATTGCAGCATCCTCACTCTGAGGGAAGGTGAGACAAGGAGTCACACATCAGGCACTAACATCTGAGCCTAGAGAACAACAAAAGGATGCTGAGCTCTACTCCATTCATCTCACTGGAGGTAAATTCCTCTCCTTCCATGTGCTGGTATCTTTCCAGTGGCACACATTAGTAGCTCCAGAATAGAGTTCCTTGCAGATGAAGTGGAAATCTTCCTGTAAAAAAAATGGGAGTCTACAGCTAGGCTCTGCAATCTCTCCTTTTTTTGAAGTGTTACCCTTCCAGTCTTGGTGTGAAAAAGCCAAAGCTCTAACTCTTCCCTGCAAGCACTGCCTGGAGTGCTCAGATTTGATACTTGTGCACATCTCTTTGCATTTTAAACAGTTTTTATGAGTGACTCATCCTACCTAGGGTACCATTTCCACACACAAAAAAAAGAGTCTGGAAACAATTCTCTGTAGAGCTCAGTGTTTGAGACCCAAATACCTCCAGCAGCCTGCAGCTGGGTGAGCAAGACTTGGCTTCCAGTTCTTACCATCTTGGGTTGTGCCAGCTTTCTAGCCCTCTGCTTGCTTTGCTTCCATCACCCTCTTCAGGGCCACATCCAGAGGAATTTTTGGACATCATTAATATTCACTGTGAGAAATTGCAACCAACCATTGTAGCCAACAACTGTTGAACCTGTTTGGTAACTAATGAGAGCTGATAACTGCTCTCACAGACATTCATGCACAGATCACACACAGAAAAGTCTGCTTTTAGCCATAAGAGATGTGCAAGCAGTGCAATACCCAGCTCCACAAGGGTTTGCCCCAAATGAGTTCCCCCAGGAGAGTTCTTGGTTGCTTTGTGCAGTGATGTGGGGTTTTTATCAGCACTGGTCACAGAGCCTAGCAGCAAACAACTCATTTAGGAGCTGAATCAGCAGAGCCTTTCACAGCCTGCCAATATCACATCAATACTTAGCATGGCTGTTGTTTCTCTCCTCAGCAGCTCACCAGGCACAGATCCCTCATCAGGTGGGTGCTGTGCTGTCAGGCCACACTCATTCAGGATTGCAGGAGAGGGAAATCTCTCCTTACCCCCTCCCCAAGCAGAGCTGCTGAAGCCTTGACACTTGCCATGTGCAGAGATCTCTGCAAGCCTTTGCCTTGGAGCAGGTCCAGGCCTCCTGAATTTCACTGGGAACTTCAGGTTCCAGCTAGTCTCAACCCCACAGTACCACACTCAGCCAGAAATGGTTCATTCCTGCCAAGCTGACTGAGCTGTGAATGGTTTCCCTCTCTTTTTAGATCAGTGCTGTGCAGCTGGCTTGGGAATGGGCTCAGGAGACTCAGGAATTAAACCTGACCCAGGTCTGTACCCACATCCTAGGGACAGGAGGGGGAAGCTCTCAGGAGCAGCCCAGGGGTGGCTATGGAGATCACACAACCCCTTTGGCTACAGCCAGCACCGACATCACTTACTGGGTTATTCCTTCCCAGCTGCAGCTCCCTTCCCTCTGCTGGATTCCAGCAGGTTCCTCTATGCCCATCTCTCCACAGCACCCTGGCCTCTCAGCCACTCCTCCTAGGTCTGATCATCAGCAAACTTGCTGAGGAGGCAACTGCAGTCCTTCCGCCAGCTCACTGAGGAGTGAATGGCCCAAGAGTGGCCCAGCTGCAGCTCTGCTGCCCTGCCAGCTGACAGAGATGCAGGCCATGCAGCAGCCAGCAAGCTAAGGTGCTGCTCATGGCCCTGGCCTCAGGAGAAGAGGCTGCAGGCTGTGGGAGCCAGGGCAGCATCCCATGGCAGGGATGCAGGAGAGGGAGCAGAGCAGATGGAGCCAGCAAGGACTGAGCAGTGGGGCTGCCAGCTCAGCTGGGAGCTGCTAGAACTCAGCCACAACCTTGACAAACAAAGATTTTCTGATTTTCCCCAAATATTCTCCCATACAAACCCAACTAGAGCCAGCTAACAGCTTTCTGATCCCACATAAAGCCTTTGTCTTGCTCTCAATGGGCTGTGATTGAGGGATATTTATATGTATATATATATTTATACATAGCTTCCCCAGCATGAAGAAAAAAAGATGTATTCAAATCTTTGCCTGTCACAATAAGAGTGAAGTTCTAAGGCCTAAATCCACCTCAAAAGCAGCCTGGCTGTAATTTCTAGTTACAATTTAGTACAGAAAGCACATTACAATAAATACATCCCCCATTCTACCCAAACTCAGTTGTCAAATTCTCCTTTATTTGGCAACATTCAAAATGCCCTCCCCAAAAAAGCCTATTTAGCTGTGCCATGAATTTGGGTGTTCCAGAATATTCCAGCTGATGCCTGGCTTAAACCTAGCATCAGTGGCAACCAGCTTGAGCACAGGCAGCACCCAAACCTGAGCTGCAAAATCATCTGGATAAAAGAGCAGCAAAGTGATGCAAAAGGGAAAATAAACATGAGCAGAACTCCTTTAATCGCCGAGTTTCCTTTCAGGGCTTGCCTGGGCACAGCACACAGCTCCTGTCTGCAGATGTGCTTGCAGGGAGCTCTGCAGCTGCTCTTGCTTTGGGAGAGGTGCAGCACAGACTACCAGCAGCACTTGCTCTGACAACAGAGGAGCTGCAAGCAGGTTTTATCCTTTTTAACAAGAAATCCCTGTTTTTCCCTCAGGAGGGATGTTTTTCTGCAGGCTGTGCAGGCAGAGCAGTGAGGAAGCAGAAGTGCCCCAGCTTCCCCTGGCCTGCACATGGCAGCAGGCTCTGAGGTCCTGGCCCAGCAGCCATGTCCCTGACAGCAGAGCACTGCACAGGGCTCACTCCTGGAGACCTGAGCTAGCTTGGCACCAAAACAACACACCTGCTGTCTTCATCTCCTCACAGCACATTTGCCTTTCTGTTTCCCTCCCCCTCTTCCCATGGCTCCCTCTGTTCCCCCCTCCTCCTCCACTGCCTTTCTGCCTCAGGCAGGTGTCAGAGGACAAGTGCCACTGAGGACATCTCAGCTGTGCCTGGCTGCCAGGTGTCAGCCAGAGGAGCTGTGGGTGTCAGCAGTGCTGAGGAGAGTGACAGGCCTTGGAAGAGAACTATCTGTAGGGAATGGGCAGGCAGGGAAGCAAAGCCACGTGGCAGGGAGCTGCTGGAAGGTGAAGGATTCCCTTCACAGCTGGGAGAACTTCTCCATCCCTTTGGCAGGAAAATCATAGAATCCTAGAATCCTAGACTGGTTTGGGTTGGAAGGGAGCTCTGGAGTTCATCTAGTCCAACCCCCCTGCAGTGGGCAGGGACATCCCCAACTAGAGCAGCTTGCCCAGAGCCCTGGCAAGCCTCACCTGCAATGCCTCCAGGGATGGCAACTCAACCACCTCCCTGGGCAACCTGGTCCAGTGTTCCACCACCCTCGTGGGGAGCAACTGCTTTCTAATGTCCTGCTGTTCGTCCAGTGGAAGAGCCTGTCCTCCTCTCCAGGCAGAGGATGGATGCAGTTTCCCTTCCTGAGCTGCCCTGTTGCTCCCAGAACCTGCCTGCATGGCTCCAGAGGGAGCAGCTGCCAGCACTCCAGCAGTGTCCCTGGCAGGAGCTGTGGGGCAGGACAGGCTGGGCTTGGCTCAGCCAGCATGCAGGGAGCCTCACTGCAAGGGTGGGCAGCAGTGCCCAAGGAGCTCCAGCTTGTCAGCTTGGCAGATGTTGGAGCAGAACACTGCTGAAAGTTGGGATGGAAACACTGCTGGGGGATGGCAGCTGATGGAGATGCACTGCTGGGGCCTGAGACCAGAGATCCATGGTGCTATCTCCACCAGCATCCCTCAGGGAGGGTAGCAAAGGAACTTCACAGACAGAGCCCAGCAGGGCAGGATGGATCAGAGCAGAGTGAGCATGGAGTCTGCTGCTTTCCTAGGGGATGCTGTGTGCCTGAGCCTTCTGCTGCTTACAAGAAAACATTCCTTCATCAAATGCTTGTATCAAAGGGATCCAAATCATCCTGATGGAGAAGCAGAGCATTTCATACATCCTGGCTGTGCTAGGGTTGCTTCCATTAATCCTTCTCAGGGTGTCAGGGTTCCAGCCAACACTCATTCATTGCACTAATCCATCCTGGGTTTGCCAGTCATTATTTTATCTCCTACTGTTTAACAGGCCACCAGGCCTTTGCCAGCTCTGCCCTAGGATCCATCTCCTGCTTGATGCTAAACTTAAACCTTTTTCCCCATTCATTTTATACATTTTTATCTCTTTGATAGAATTATTATGCTAATCCCAAGTCAATTTATGACCATTTAAGGATGCAGCTGTGCTAGGATAACAAAATGTTATTGTTTTCACTCAGTCCTAGCCTTTACAAGGCAGCTAGGTTTATGAGGGATTAAATATCTCCAAATTTATGGAGTGCATTATGCTTCTAATGACAAAATTAAATGGCAGTGAGAAGAGAGAGGAATCAATACCTCCAGGAGCAGATCAAACCTGTCACACTTGTCCCTTTGACAGGGAGGAAGAGGAAACTCATCTCCTGCAGGGCTGCACAGGCTTGCAGCATGTCCTCCAACAGAGCCATTCCTGGCTTCTCCTGTCATTCAACTGGAGACAAAGTGACAAGAACCCAACACAAGAGTATCTTACAGGATTTGAGGGCATAACATTTAACTTTGGGTAAAGGACAATTATTCTTCATCCCTTTCTGGAAGGCTGTGCATGCAGAAGTGATTCCAAAGGAGTTTGGGGAGCTACACACCCAGGTTGGTCACTTTGTGCATCTTGGGAGTCCCCTAGGAGCTAGGCTGAAAGCACTGGGGAAAGAACAAGAGAGCACAGAGGAGACCTGGATCTGTGAAAATGGGAAGGTTTGAAGCAAGAAGAGTGAAGTTGGCATTAAAAAGGGTGAGCAGAACCATCTGCTGGTGCAGGAGAGGTTGTGGCCAGCTGTGCACACATCCCAAGGGATGGAGCATTCCAGAGGTGCTGCAGCATGGAGCAGGGGAACTGCAGTGTCCTCTGGGGAGGCACAATGTCCTCCAGCAGTCTGGAGAAGAGCTGAGCTGCTGTGCTGCTCTTTGCACAGTCACCCATGCCAGGATACTCCCAGAGCTGGGTCCCAGGGAAAGCTGAATGCCATAGCCCAAAGCCCCCCAGGAGCAGGGAGACCCTGACCCTGGCACAGGATCTGAGGGGGGATGAGGGAGGAGCCCCTGAGCCATGGACATGGCAGGGGGCATGGGCCATGTGTGGGCAAAACTAGGCCCAGCAGGGACAAGGCCATGAGTCCCACAGGAGCCTTCACCCCTCCAAGAGAGAAGAGGCTGGAGGACACACTGCTCCTGCAGGAGCTGAAGGGGAGTTCCCTCTCTTCCAGCTGGAGAAGGGAGGATGTCCTGCAGAAAGCAAAGGATTTCATGGTTCTGCTTCTCCAGCCACAGCCAGTGTGTTTTGCTTCCCCTCAGCATGAGGTGTGGGAGCTATCCCAACACTAAGGCCATGGAATCTCTTCCCTTTTTGTGCTGCTAGCAGGTGGAAGGTGAGGAGGCACTTCCAGCAGATTAGCCAGAGGAGACTTTGGACTCTGAAGCAACTGCAGGTGTGCCCTGCCAAAGAAGAGCACAGAGGTAACAAGGGAAAGGGGAAAAGGACTTTCCTCATCCCCAAGCAGAGGCAGGGATATGAACAAAGAGACCTTTAGCTCTCCTTCCAGATGGTGCAGCTGAGAACCATCAGCACTAAAGCCTAGGAAGGTCACTTTATCTCAGCTTCCATCCAGCCCTCAGCCATGGAGATGTTAATAGACACTTATTACTTGCAAAGCTCAGATGACTCATAAAAGGAGAGCTGCAATCTCACATTGCCCAGCATTGCTGTAGCATTTGATTAGTTAAGACTATAACACAGAGCAAATTCTCCTCATCACCAACAGCACTTCTTTTTTTTCCAGGCTATTTAGGCAACGAGGAGTTAGCAAGTACAGCTCCACTTCATTATTGCTATTATTTTTATGAGCTGCCATGTTTTCCAGCTGCTCCATCATCCTCCCTCTCAGCTACCATCAGTTTATTCACAGACACATGCACCCACATCTGCTTCCTCCAGCATCAGGAGCTTGGAGCTTCTCCGTCACCATCCCTAAGGGCTTGGAGAGACACAGAGTGGTGCTCAGGGACATGGCTTAAGGGTGGATTTGGCATTGTTACTTTCATGGACCAAAGAGCTCACATCTCTTTTCCAACCTAAATGATTCTATGACTTGTTTCCAGGTCCATCACATGCTGACATCCTCAGTCAGGTATCTTACCCTGGAGATGAAGCCCACTCTGACCCCTCAGAAGAGGCCTTCCATGGGACTCAGTAGCATCCATGGCAATCCCAGCAGGAATTGCTTGTTTGTAGCAGAAGGCAATCACAGTGCAGTGTGTCTGACAGTGCCCAGGTACACATGCACCCCGTAGGGGAGCCAGCTGTGCAAGGAGAAAGCTCACTGAGTCTCTACAAGTGTTCCTCTTGCTTGCACCCCTGAGGCCAATGACAGGGGCAGGTGACCTTTGCTGTGGCACTGCAGCTCTCTCTCTCCAGCTGCTGTTCTCTCCCTCTCAGGATGCCTGTTGCCACCTCTCTTGCAAACAAAGTCACTGGCATCACTAGAAACCAGCTTGTGACAGGCTGCTGTGTCACTGCCACGGGGGTTGTTTTGTTTCATTCTGTCTAAAATGAGTGGGATTATTAAAACCCTTTTCTGATGACAGACTCTTTATGTGTCCACAAAGGAAATCTGAAGTGGTTTTGCAGGAGAACATCCCCAGGGTGATGTCAGTGTTCCCTGTCCTGCTGTGTGCTGCTAGCTGGAAGCACAGCACTCTGCTGCTCTGCCTCTGAGAGGGAACATCTGCTGCTCCCACTGCAGAGGCCAAGGCTTTCACAGTGATTCATCCTTCCCTGTGGGACAATTCCCTCAGGGATTAGTAACTCCAGTCCTTTCTCTTACGTGACCCAAGCAAGCAGGTCACCTTCTATCCCAAGGGGAGGCTGAATGACCAGCAGTGCCTCTGCTCTTCCCAACACAGAACCTTCATTCCTCATGCAGGAGATGTCCATCAGATCTCTCTGGATTACACTGACAGGTTGCTCCCAAGCTTTTATATCCCATGGGGATTCCTATAGTTCCATCTCCCTGTGTGCAACAGAAGCTTCCCTGCACACCTCTTCATGGAATTGCCCTGACCTCTCACTTCATCACCAAACACATCACTTTCTGAGCTGGGGAAACTAAATGGCCCACTTCTGGCCTTAAAATCCAGGGGTACCTATCCATCAAAAGCCTTGTGCACAATCCAATTCACCTTGAGGGCTTTGTGTGTGTGAAGATGCAACAAAACCAGCAAACTCCCTCACCTGCCCTTGTGCCCTGCAAGAGCAGCAGGGTGCAGTGGGATGTCTCCTAGGGGTGAAAGCAGAGAGCAGAATGTTCCTCACCTGCCAGCCCAGCACAGCTTTGTCCTTTCCATCACTCACATGTTGGCAATGCAAAGGTTAGCAGGCCAAAGTGTGCACATGCAGGATAAAAAGCAGGATCTGGTCCTTCTGCCCCATGTCCTGCCACACCAGGGGGGACAGATGGGAAAGTCAGCCAAGGCTGGATGCAGGCAGGAGCTGCTCCAGCAGGCAGCATGCTACCTGCTGGGAGATGTGACCTTGCAGCACAGAGCCTCTCCCCACTGTCACCAGCTCAGCACTGCTTTACACACAAAGCAAGTGTTGCTAGAGCACTGGAGGTAAGCAGCAACTCTGGCACTTCTGAGAGTGTTCCTGAAAAGGCAAACTCACCACTGAATCAGTCATTAAAAGTCAATTTGCAGCTGTGACAAACAAGCAAGGAGCTATTCCAGTCACGGCATCCCAACAGGATTAATGATCTTGGTAATGAAAAGCTGATGACTTTTAACAAGTGTTATCTGACACAGAAGATAAATACTATTAAATATGGAAAGTCTCTTTAATTACCTATGGAGTTGGGATGTCTGCAAGAACCAAGCAGATTGGGGTGCTGCAGGAATACCCCAACAAGCAAATTGGCCTCCTGGGCAGGATACTCTCCCTGCCTGAGCCCTGGCTTCCCAGCACAGCTGGAGTTTCTCTGCTGGATCTCCCCATCACAAGGAACTGCCCTTCTGCACAGCTGGAGTTTCTCTGCTGGATCTCCCCATCTCAACAGGGAACTGCCCTTCTGCACATCTGGCTGCTAGAGCTGCTGCAGGTTCTCACCTAAGCCAATGCCATCACATCCCAACAGTGCTCACTCACTCTGTGTTTGTTTTCCCTACCCAAGAGCCTCAGGGAGCATCCCTGTGCTGTTTCTCTGCAGGCACTGCTGGTCTCTTGAAGGACAGTTAAAAGCCCCAATCTGACAGGCAGGTCATGACCAGGTTTGTCAATCAGAACCCTTTTGTTGCAGAGCTCCTCACAAACCCTCTCCCTAACTGCTTTTAAAAGCCCATCCTGCTTCTCACTGAGGTGGCAAATGTCTGCTTAAAAGAAAGAAAATCCTTCCCAAACTTCACCAAGGTTTAAAACAGTGAATAAAAGATGAGACTTTTTCATCTTAATAGGTGATTAAATATTTCTCAGCATTCCCAGTGATTCTATGAAGTTTAGCCTGCCTTGCTGAGCCACTGAACTACTACTAGTCTAGAGCAGAAGCACTGGAGAGAAATGGAATGGGATAAAATTGCACCTCCAGCTGCAGATTCCACGTGCTCCCATCCACAGAGCTCTGGCCTGACAAAGCCAAGTCATGTCCACACTGTGTGGGGTAAGGCTCCTCTGGCAGGCAGGAGGTGGAACCCTTAGCCACAGAAGGATCCAAACCTCAGATGAGTGATTTTCTGTGCAGCATTTCCTCAGATAAATCTCAGGGTTTGATTAAGTTGGGCCCTTGGTCTATTTCTGTCTGGAAGAGACACATCACAATGTGATTAGTCAAAAACTCTGGCATGAATCTGTCACATTTCAATAGCATATCAACAGTTATCCTTGGCAAATTCAAGCCTCACAGTTTTGGTTAACAGAGAACTGAAGGACAAGCAATCCTGAGGTGAGGATCTCTGAGCACCTCCTGCCTAAACGTTCCTTCTGCTTTCTGAGGAAGGAATGGGCTTGGAGAAGGTTTGTCTAGGAGATGCATATACAAACATTTGAGGTGAGTCTCTATCTTCCCAAACTGCCTGGACCCACTCCAATAGCAAGTAATCTTTCCTGTTTGGTTTGAGTTCATGCCTGATGGAGAAGCAAGTGTCCCCATGGCGAGGAGGAGGAGGCAATGGGGTAGAGAAGGAATTCATGAAGGATCTTCCCTTCCCTCACCAGTTGTTTGGAAACAGAGCTAGAAGGCACTTCTGCCTGCCTTCCTGAGTGGCACTTGAGCTGCATTTGCTAGCCTGCTGCTCCTCTCTGCTCTGCCACCAGCCCTGGGATGCTCTTGTGGAGACCACTGAGTGCTGCTTTGGGCAGCACAGGGCTCAGCACCTGAGCTGACAAGCACCAAGCACGCCAAGTCCATCAGGAGCTGAGCCTCTGCTTGCTCTGGAGCCACACTGGGATGCTTTTAATGGATTGTGCATAGTCTACAACAGACTCTGCTCCTCATTGCACAAGTTGCAAGGCCTGAGCCTGCAAAATGCTTTGAGATGTTCCTCTCCAGTGCAGCTGGAAGCTGAGGAGCCTCAGTCCTCCCAGGAGCTGCTCAGCTCCCTGCAGGATGAAGCCAGAGCCTGTTAGTGTTCCCTGGCTATTAATTAGCATTGCCATGGAAACAGACACAAAGTGTATCTGACTGAAGGAGGAGATATGATTAATATGTTGTGCTTCCAACTTAAAGTGTTATTAACCTTTCATAATCAGAGCGAGATACTCTCAAATATTGAAATAAAACAGTGTTTTGTTAAGTTTTGGAGCAGCCTCCACTAAAGTCACTGGAGGTGTCAGGAAAGACATGGCCCTGACTCCTAATGGGAGCAAGGGCAACTCCTGAGTGCCCAGACTCACCACTGCTCAGGAATGGTGAGGTGGGATGCCCCCAGGAGAACATGGAAACATGGACTTGATGATCTTGGAGGTCTCTTCCAACCTTAATGACTCTGTGATCTGAAGAGCTTTGCTGTGTTTATTACTTCCTTTCTCCTGGCCTAAGCATCTGGGAGGTCAGGAGGGGATGCTGGCAGGAGGGGGATCAGCAGAAAAGCACAGCATGGAAAGAGGGTGAGAACTGCCAGGTTATCAAAAGGAGGTGAAAAGTTTAACCTACTTAATTAGGGAGCTTTTATAGTGTTTGCAATCCAATCTATTGGCTGTAATATAATACATTGTAATTCATGATCCCTCTGGGAGCAGTCACACCACAACAACCTGCTAAGGACCTAGCACATAATGGAATACCCAAACTGGCCAACTGCATGGTCAAACCTGCCTGCCAGCACCTGCTTGCATCTGCTGGAGGAAGCAATTCATGGCACTGCCAGAACTGTCCCTGCACAATGCTCCTGGGGGGGAAGAGAGATTCTTCTCCTCCATAGGCAGCTCAGAAGCATTGTGGGAAGCAGACAAGCCACCAAAGTGCACAGCTGGGGTAGCTTTAGCATCTCACCCTGAGCTCCCTGTCTTCCTTGGGGGAAATCAGAGCATGAAGGCAGTGTGCTCTGTGCACCAGGTCCTTGGCTGTCTTCAGCTGCCTGCCTGCCAGCTTAAATCACCATGGTGAACATGCATGGAGGTGTGGGATGGACACGCAACGTGTCCTGAGACCTCCACAGCAGCTTGGCTGATCCCCTGCATGCAGTAAGTGAAGCCAGGGAAAAGATGCTGATCTCCTGCTGTAAAGCTCCCCTCCAGGAGGGGAGCAAACAGTGCACGCTGGCAGCCCAGAAGCACAATGGCATCCTGGGCTGCAGCAAGAGAAGCGTGGCCAGCAGAGCCAGAGAGGTGATTCTGCCACTGCACTCTGCTCTGCTCACACCTCCTCTGCAATACTGGGGCCAGNCAGGAGGCTCCTGCTTTGCCCTGGAGGCACAGTGAGCAGATGAGTGGAGCACATCCTGCACCCATGCCACCTCCATCCTGCTGGCAGCAGGCAGAGCAAGGCTCTGCTCCAGAGCAGCTGAGGACCTGCCCATCCCCACCAGGTGCAACACCACTGATGCTGCACAGACTCCTGAAACCAAAACATTTTCCCTCTCAGGAAAGTAGCTGTAAAAACAAAGCATTAATAATTCAGCTGACAAAAGCTTCACAAGGTGTTTGATCACACAGCAGTCAGAAGCTACCTTCCCTTTCTCTCTGCTTGTAGTGCAAAGCACAACCCAAACACTCCAAATGCAGCAAAGCCCCACAAAGAGAGAAAAACCTGATAGACAGATGTGTTGGGATTCACACAGACTTTGTTATGGTTCCCTGTTTGCACAACCCTGCCTTAAAAATCACCTTGAAGCTTCTTGTGTATTGATAACAGGAATGCCTGCAAGCTCATGGCAAACACAGGGAGGAAAACCAACCCCAGCTTCAGATCCAGAGTTAGCAACTGCAGGGATATCCAGCTCTTCTGTGGTAATTGCTTCATAGCAGCCCTCACCTGGGAAATAAACACAAATGAGTGAGAGGCTTTGTTTGTCCCAACCTCAAAGAACTCACTGCATTTTCTTGGCTGTGTGAAAAAAAACAAACCAAAAAAACCCACTGCTCAAACAATCCTGCAAGGAACCAGCAAAAGTTTAACAGACACACAAACACATTAGCCTATCCAACCAGCCATCTATCTATCTGTCCATCCATCTATCTAACCATCTATCTATCTATCTATCATCTATCTACCTACCTATCTATCTACCTACCTATCTATCTATCACCTATCTATCTATCTATCATCCAATACATTCTTTGTGCAAGAGAGCAGATTGCTACTGAGGAGAGAAGCTCTGTTCCTTGGTGGTTGTGCATATTGGCAATAAACTGATGGTTTCTCTCAAGGAAGACTTCTACATTTAGTTCTCAGGGTACAAGGAAAGGAAGTTCAGCATGAGAGAGACTCGAGGAGCCATGAGCAGACAGCAAACAGGAGGAGGCCAGAGCTGTTCCTCTGCTTGCTGATCTCCTCTCAAAAGTTTCACTAGAACAATGCCTGAAGGAGCTGCACAACTCATCAAGGCTGATTAAAAAGGAAGAAAGTGTCACTGGAGAGGAGCTGGGTTACATGCCACACAGAAAAGGAAATTAAATGTACCAGGAGTGTACAAATACTCCTGCCTCTCATTTGATAAAACACATCTCATCACCTCCTTTTCACCAGCTGCCTTTTCCTCCTCTCCAGTTGAGCACAACTAAAGGAGCTTTGTGGCTCTTCTCTGCTCCATCACTTTCTGCTTGGCCACAGCTTTCAGAGGGTGTAAGATGCTCAGGTGTTCTTTTTGGGGTTCCTGCCACCCAGCTTCTTAGAGCCAGAGATAAAGCACAGAGTGGTTAAAGCAGAGAGTGGTTAAAGCACAGAGTGGTTAAAGCAGAGAGTGGTTAAAGCAGAGAGTGGTTAAAGCACAGGCTGATTTCATGAGGCAACAGGGCAAATCTGGAGCAGAACTGAGCACACCTCCCCGGGCAGGGTTCTGCAGCCTAACACCTAGACCAGAACAATGCAAGGAAAGACACAAGTTCTTCAGTGTTGTGGCTTCTCTGCAGCTCACTGAGGGTTAAAACCTGCAATAATTGTCCTCTGCAGAGCTGCAAGGCTAAGGCTGATTGGAAATGCAGGGGATGATTCCTGGTTTCTGACTGCTTGTTGCTTCCCAGCTCGTGGTGCCCTGCTCAGGAGAGGAGAAATGCTGCTGGCTGGTCACTCTGCTGAAATGATGATTAAAAAGTTAATTCTTTTGGGGCTGATTAGATGCTGCACACCATTCTGCAATTATTCCAGTGCACAATGATCCATCTCAAGCCAAATCAGCCTAACACCTCTAAGGGATGCAGGCACACGTCGTTGCAGAAGAGCTGTGCTCCCGCCCTGAGCAGTAACCCGTGCTGGGAATAGTGCTCCTCACAGGTCAGGAGGTGTCTGTGCTCACTGCCCTTCCCCTGCTCTCGAGGGAGACAGTGAGACTCGGGAGCTCGCTGGCAGGAGGATTGCCCAACAGCTGCCTCAGCTCAAAGGATTCCTGCCTGGCTAACTCCAGACTGAGGAGCTTTGTACCTGCTTCTGAATGCTGGGCTCTCAAGCCATGCCCATGCTTTTGGGCTACACTCCTCATTCTTTCAGGCTGCATCCTCTCTGTGTGCTACTTGAAATTGCAGGGCTGTCTCTCATCCCCACTGGCATGAGAGATGGAAACTGAAAGATCTTAATGCTTACTAAAGGCTGATGTGCTCAAGGGAGAGCAGCAAGCATAAACACATTGGCATTAATGCCCCTGTCAGTGATTTCTTTAGAGCAGATGGGCTGGAAATTGTGCTTGCTGATGATAGATGTATTAAATCATCATCTAGGGAAGCCTTGGCTCAAGAGCTGCCAGTTGGAAGGCTCTGCTGGTCCATGCTGTGGCTCTCAGGCAGTGTGCAGGGCTGCAGTGCTCTCAGGGGGGAAGCAGCTGCTACCAAGCATTCCCAGGGCAATGGACACTAGCACTTTGCCAAAGGAGCCCCCAGAACTTTCCAGACTGACCAGGATAAGGCAACAACTTCCTACAAATAGTGTTGAATGTTCACATGGGACTTGTGGCTAAAAATGGGATTGCTATTGGAGTTTGAAAGGCTCAGCCTAAATTATTCTACCTGCATTTCCTTCTGGGGGCAAGTCTCTAAATCAAGGATGTTTAGACAAATTCTCTAAAGGATTTTCTCCCTCAATAACTTTAAAATCACACTCCTGACAAGTGGCTAATAAGCCACTAAGGTTAGCATAAACTTTCTCCCTAACCAGAATAAACTAAGAGTGACACTGCTATGGGAACTGGTGTAATTAAATCATAGAACACCAGCTTTATTTAAACAAAGTTAGTGCTGCCTGTTAGAGGTTTTCAGTGCTTCAAGGCTGGAAGGATTGGTGAGGGGTTCAGGAAACTGCTTGTTGCTTCTGTGTATTGGGTTTGGCTGAGATAGAGTGGGAGATGGGGACATTAACTCCATCTCAGCCAAACCCAATACATTCTGGAACTGAGCTCTCAAAGGAGGAATCTGGGGAAACAAACCCCACAACTCTCAGCACAGCAAGACACTCAACCAGCAGCACATTCTGCTCCAGAAAGGGCATGGAAGAGCTCTGCTGGCAGTGGAGTGCTGGGCTTCTCCAGCATGATGTGTCTTGCTGACCTGGCAGTCCAACAAGCAGCAGTGTGAGGGATGCTCAGGCATGGCTCCTGTCTCTGCAGTGCTCCCCAAACCAGTGCAAGGACATGGCATCCTTGGAACACACAGTTCTGCCAGGTCTGGGGCCTCCATGGCTTATCTGCCAAGTGCTTGTCAGTTCTTCAGCCTAACAGTGCCTGGGGACAACTTCAGAGATGGATGGGAGCACAGAGATGTTTTGGCTCTCTCCTCTCTGCACACTCACCTCCCTTCAGCTGCAGGTTTCCCCACACCACATCCTGCCTTCCAACACCTACATCCTCAGCAAGCAGTGACCCAAACAGCATGAGGAGCCCAGGGCAGAGCTGAGCTCGCTCAGCCTGAGCCCTGCACACCCATGGTGACCATGGTGCAGGGCTGGGGAGCACTCCTGGCCCTCACCCTGGCTGCCTCTGCCCTCCTGCCTCCACCTCATCCCAGCTTCACTGCTCTCACCTCCAGCTGCACACAAGCTGCTCAGCCTCCCCCCTGGCTGGGAGGGCAGCTGGCTTGCCCCCTCTGCTCTGCTCCATGCCACACCACAGCTGCCAGCAGCCCATCCTCAGGCTACCTCCCTTGGTTCTCTCTGGCTTTGGCAGGAGCTCTGCAAGAAGCAGTGATTACCTCCTCATGGGGCTGGGGGACCAGAAAACACCAAGTGTGCACACAGGGGACTCAAAGCTGCCCTGGCATCTGCCAAGTGACCCAGCTCAGAGCACTGCCCTGGGCACTGAGGACTTCCCAAGTGCTCAGGTGGCATTTTGTTGGCTCAGTTCTAGTGGTCTTCCTCACTCACCTCAGCCCTGCTTTGAAGCTGCAGACCAACAGAGGTAGGAATGTCATGCCACAGCTGTGGTCTGGCAGTGCTCAAACAGAAGCCAAAATAACAACCTTTGTGCTTGTTGTAGAAAAAGCATATGCCCTAGAAAGCTGTTGAGTGATCCTCCACCCAAATAGCATGTCATCCAAGGCTCCCTCTCCCAAGAAGGTCCACTACTGGAAAGTGATAAAACAGCCTGTCTTTTGCTCAGGTGAAATTACAGGGGATGCCTGCAATCTCCTGTTAAGACCTAGTTTCCCTGTAGTATCCTTGTCATTTGCAGTTTTTACCCTGTCACTAACCCAGTTATCTGCTGAACGTGCAGGCAAACTCCCTTCACACAAGCAGAAGAGAACTGCTCCTCACAGCCCTGGTCCTGCTGCACTGCTGAGCTGAGAGGAGCAGGGCAATGCCATGCTGCTGCTCTGCAGCCAACTGCTGCACCAGCTTTGGACAAGGAGGTGGCTGCAGGAGCAGAGCACCTGTAGCTTCAGCTGCCTCTGGTGCCTTGGGTGAAGGGCTCTTGCTTCTGCCACAGCTCCCCATCTCCTCCTGCAGCAGCAAACACAGCCCAAGCCTGCAAGACTAAGCCCAGCACTGCCCTAGGCACTGACATGCCCGAAGCTCAAGCACTGCACTGTCTGTGCCAGGATCAAAGAGGTGATAAGGTGAGGACAGGGAGAGGAAGGAGCCTACTGAGAGGATGGGGTAGCTGTTCCTGAGGGCACTGACAAATACCTTCAGTAACAGGCTGCTGCTGACCTGGGGACAGGCAGGGATGAAGATGTGACCTTCTGCCTTAGCTCCTGATCTGCACCTACACAAAAAAATACCTTTCTAGCAGTTCAGGAAAGGAGATCTTGTTCTTCCTGCTGGTGCTGCTGGAAATGAAGCATTTATTGGGCAGTGGAGTTATGTCACAGAGCTAAAAGCATGCAGGGGTTTCTCACAGCAAAAAGGCATGGTGCCCCTTCAACCTGCAAAAAGAAACTACTTTGGAGCCTTATTTCTTCAGAGCTTCTTGTATCAGAACCTTGAGAGTCAGGAGTAAGGAACAGGACTCCGCTCTGTGCAGATGTGCCCAGCCTGGAGGGGAGGGCAGCACCTACAAGGCCCCTCAGATCCTGTCCCTTCATGCACCTAGCACAAATTCAGATGCTCTGAATGAAAACCTCCCTTAACCTGCTCCAAAGTTTGGGGTAAAACAGTAAACAAAGTCCATGAAATACAGGAGAAAAAAAACCTTGTAGCTGGGACTGCAATTGTGGTCTCAGGTAAAAGGCTTTGACTGGTAAGAAAGTGAACTCTCCTCAAACATTCAGAGGAACACTTTGGGTTACTCCTTGTCTAGAAGGGCATCAACACAGATCTCTCTCACTCTTCACTGCTGCCTCATCTCACTTCTGGTGCCATCTTGTTTCCCTTGTGCTCTGTCTCTTTGAAGTATTCCTTTTTTAGCTGAATAACTTGTTTTCTACTCAAGGAACCCATGTGAAAAAAAACACAAATGCTCACTGATTCCAAACTGTCCAAAGGAGTCATCCATCACTTTCTCTTCTGGCTGTTCTATACGTGCTAGCACAGAGTCAGCTCTCCTGGAATATAAGTTATTCATGAGGACAGCCTCATTTGCCCTAAACAATGCTCTGCTTTTAGTTACCCTGTCACAGAACAGCTGAACAACTCTCAGGAGTCCACTGCCAGACTCTTGGCTCAGGCAGGACTTGTGTCTCCTGCAAGCTTGTGTTTCAAGTGCCTATCTATAGATGTGGTTGAAGATACAGATGAGAGCTCTGGGGCTGCTGCTGCTCCTTGGCTGGTGTTGCCTCTGTGTGCTCCTCCCTGGAGAGCAGAAACACACAGGACATGACACAGTTGGACAAAAAAATTCCCCAGACATAGACTTTGCTCCTTCCCATGTGCTCCAAGCCCAACTGCCGTGCAAGTTGCTCAAAGCTTTTGCTTCTGTTTGCATCCCTTTAGTTCTCCCAGGTCTGTATTGGGATGTGTAAATGATGTCCCTCAGGGATGCAGTGGTCTGTCCTGCATCTGCCTCAGGAGCATAGCAGAGGGCTCTGTGCTCCATGCTCCTGTCCCCCAGTGACACAGAGCTGGCAGAGCTGGCATGCACCTGCAAGCTACAGCTCAGCTCAGAGAGGGCAAGGCATCAGCATCACCTCCCTGTAATTGAGTGAGCTGGGAAGAGTCCTGGCTGGTACAGCTGCTTGCTCTTCCCACATCTCTCACAGTTATTCAGGACAGCAAGGAAAAATAAACAATCATTTATTAGGTAAAGCTTTTTAACCTCTGTGAGACTGAGAGATCATTCCAGCTCCATTAAGCCTGACAGTGAAGAATCAGTTCCCTGTAATTGCAGCTATGTAAACTGTAAAAGATCTAACTGCAGTGCTTTTCCTCAGCTGAGAGCTGTGACCCAAGCCTTACCACAGAACTTGGAGAAGAAGCTTCCTTACCAGTCATTCAGAACGCTAATGCAGGGAATGGGAAATTAAAACCAATGGAAGACTGAGCTGCCAGAGGCTTAAAGCAACAAACACCTAACAACAGACTCTCTGAAGAGGTCTATTTTCTCCCCACAAACCTCTAATGCAAGAGAGGAACAGACTGACTGAGGAGGTGCAAGTTTAAAAGCTGACACTGAGGTTTTGTTCCTGGGGCAGCACCTCAGCTCTGCAGAGCTCTCTTCTGGGCTGAAATTAAGTTACTTCTCATTAATATAGTACTTACATTATGACTTACTACATTATAAAAGAAAGATTTTGTTACAGAATGCATCTTTGGTGAATTTGGTTAGTGGAATGTTCACCTGGGATTACAATTCAGCCCACAGAGACTTAGCTCTCCAGTTCCTTCACTCACTGCTGATAACCAGAAGAAGAAATTAAATACTTCTACTAATCTACTTCTGCTTTCCAAATAGTGTTTTCTAATTATTTATGCCACCAACATGCAGATTTCTCATTTATTATAGCATAGGTAGGGTTATTTGCTTTTAAATCAGGTTTTTGGCCCAAACCCAGTGGAACAGTGACAGATAGCCTCACAATTAGCAGTTATCTGCACTTTGAGTATCTCAAGGGCTAGAAAAATCATTTCTTCAACTGAAAATGACACTTTGTATGACAAACAAGCAAAAATCTGTCTTGATATATATTCTACCTTTCATACCCAATGCAAACCAGCAGATAGCACCTGGGAGGCAGAGCTTAGTCTGCACAGCTTTTAGGAGCAGACACAAGTCTGGGTTTGGAAAGAGGAGTGTGACTGAAGGCTTGAGGAATCAGAGCCAAGGAGACCAGTGCTTGTCATGGCCAAGTGATCAACAAGCAGACTGACTTTGCTCTGCAGTAAATGGTGGCTTCCAGATCACAACAGACCTCTGGAAATCACCTTTGTGGAAGGCAAGAAGGAACTATCTGAGCCTGCATGCTAAATAATAAATCCATCAGGGATCCAAATGACTCTGTTAATCAGTAACAGAGTCTAGCATTTGAATCTCTAGGTCACCCATTCAAATCCAGCTGGATTCAGTAGTGAAAGGCTCTTGGGGGTCAATGACAGCTCTTTGAACAAGCAACAAGAGTGTTTAAAGGGAGCCCAAGGACAGAGGGAGCCGCTGGAGTTAACTCCAGCCACAACTCATCACTTCCCACACTAAAGGGAAGTAAGCTGGGAAGGCTTTCTCTTAGACTGCATGAGATGGTCTCAGTGATCTGTAAGGAAGGAGCTTCCCCACCTGCAATAGCTCTGCTTGCCTGAGGCACTCCACAGGATTGGCTTCCCATGGAGAGGGCTTCCACAAGAGAGGAATGATTTTGTCAGGGTAATATCGTCAGCAGTGATATTCCCCTGGAGGAGGAAGGAAAACCTGCAGGTATCAGGAGGCTGACTCTGCTCTGTCTTACATCAGTTTTAAGAGAGCTTAGCTGCACAAGGCTTTCAGTACCTGGGTGAACATCCCAGGGCATATGGACACTGCCAGGGACACCCTGTTCCCTCTTCCCAGGGCAAACAATCCTTGCACAAGTGGAAGTCAAAGGGTGGTCAGGACTCCAGGATTCATCCCCACTACAGCACAGGTGTACATTCTTAGGGGAAGAAGAAGATCACCTCTCAGCACTGCTGTCAAGAGCACTGACCATGAGCTGCAGCTCAGTGCATCTCACCAGCTTGGTGATGGGAACCTCTCAGACAGCAAATCACTTGTGGCTGGACACTGCACACAAGTCCTAATGTTTTACTGAGAGCTTGTGAGAGGGTGGCAAGAGAGGAAAGCCTGCTCTCACTAATACTTCATGCTCTGTGAGCAAGGATTCCAGGCTGCTGTCAGGCAAGAGTGAGCCTTCTCCTGGTGTTCTGCCCCAGCCCCTTCACTTGCTGCTTCCCCAGCTGACCCAAAAACCCCCAGATCTCCAGAGCTTTCCTGCTATCTTGGGAAGAAAGCACCAGTGCTTGTCAGCTGCTCCTGGGTGATTATCTCAGGCATTGCTCTATAAGCTCCAGGAATTTCCTCTGTTGTTGATGGAGAGGGATCATCTGCTCCAGAAAAGATTCAGAACAAGAGCCCAAAGCAGCTCTGTTCCAGGGGATTCTGCAAATCGAGGTCTTCCTAACACAGCTCAAACAATAAGCTGTATGCCCATGGAAAGAAACTGTTTCTGTGCTAAGCTTTCTGGGGGAAAAGATGGAAGAACAAGGGCAGGTTTGTATTTCCTGGGTGATTCTGGGAGCATGGTGACCTCAGCCAGCTGCCTGCCTCTCCTTTCTTTGGAGTTTGTCCTCTGTGTTCATGTGCACATGTTAACAATTAACTCATTTTCCCATCTCTCATCTGTGCATTCAAACACAGCAGGGAAAGACATGCCAAGTTGTCTTCTCTTGAGCTAAATAGCTGATGCTAGTGTTGAGCCAAAAATTAGGAGCAGGCCATGGATATTTTTGACATGGAGCCAGCACCAGTTAGCTTGAGTTAGCTCCTCCAGAAGATATCTTCTCTAAACATATTGATGTTCAAGCACTGTTACAATCTCCAGCCAGGCACTTTCCACCTCCGCCCTTACCCTGCAGGTGTTTACTCGAGACAAAAGCAGGTTCCCACCCCGAGGGCAGGGAGATTGAAGCAACAGATTGCATGAACACGAGCCAGAGAAACATAGAAAGAGGCATGAAAACATGACAAAGCTGCAGCACCTTCTTCCACTTGTCCCACAGTGTGGAGGTTTAGAGGAGGGGTAATGGGTGCTAGGTACTCCTGGAGAGTTTGCAGCTGGACACAAGAGGGAAATCTTTTCACAAGGACAATGAGCTATTGGAATCATGTCCACAAGGAAGAGGCAGATTCCCAGCTTTGGGCACTTGAAGGCTTCAGCTGAACAGAGGCTGGCCCAGCTTGTCTAGAGCATGTTTCTCCTAAGAAAAGTTGGACCAGATGATCCTTGAGGTCCCTTCTAACCTGGTGTTCTATGATTTACACACCAACATTTACCTTTTCTCCAGCCAATAATCCACATGCATGAAGACCTTCATGCCACAGATAGTAAGTAGTCCAAAGGGGAAAAGACAGTCTTCAGTCTTCAGCATCTTCTTGGTGTCTGGAAGGTTTCCCTAAGAACCATTCACTTCTGACTCCATAATTATCTTCCCTTTTCAGTCTTGGTTATTTTCCTGAGTCTCATCTTAAACAGAAATCTGCCTGTCCAAAAGCTTCTTGCTGCTAATTCACTTATCATTCCCAAGTCTGGGATCCCACTGGGGGACACAAAGCACTCAGAGATGCCTGGAATTCAGGGAAGCACTACAGACTGCATGGCCCAGAGCATCAGAAAGCATCAAGGCAATGCAGCTGTCAATAAAGCAGAGGACTAGGGGACTACTGGACATATGTGAGGAGAAATGAGACTTGTGTTTCAGGAAGACAGCCAAAAAAGTGTCCAGCCCTGGTCTAGGATGGATTGTCAGTGATGTGCTGCAAGCCCTTAGACTAGTAAGCATTGAAAATGAGGTAGGATCTCTAAGGAAAACAAAGCAAAGGTTAGCATTCCCAAAGACCATTTCATCTCAGGATATCAAAGCAAGCTCCATGCACTAGGTCTCCCTGTGAAACAGCTTGGCTCTTGTTTTACAGCCAAGGAAACTAAGGCTCACCATCACACAGAGAAATAAGTGGCCAAGCCATTTTTCTTCTCTAGGTTTTCAATAAGAACCTGGTTTAGCCAAACAGCAAGAGCAAAGGTCAGATTAGCTCTGATTCTTTCTGCATCATTTAGCCCAAGCAGCAAATCAAACAAGGGAGTTTCAGCAGGGTGAAGGATGAGATCTGAGCTGAGGCTGAAGTTCCTGGATTTCATTTAGGGCAGACAAAAAGTTCAGAGCTGTGTGAGATGTGAGCAGGCACGTGTCTGGCAGTGTGCAGCTGAGAGCCTTCCCTCTGGGACTGACTGGATCCACACAGCCCACAGGCTGGAGCTGGAGCCTCCTGACACATCACCAGCATGGGTCAAGCTGAGCCACAACACACACAGCAGGCAGGAAAATCCAACAGGTGAACTCTCCATCACCAGAAGGCTTCTGTGGCTTGGGGTAAGTGCACCCATCAAGGATGGATGGAACCAGCCACAAGGATTGTGAGCCAAAGTCTCTGAAATCCCTTCCAACCCTAACAGTCTATGATTCCATGAAGTGTGAGGAGGTCCTGATCAGGGCCACTGCAAAAAGGTATAAATAAGACCTTTTTCCCCCCAGATGACAGAGCCAGGAAACAGTGCAGTATTTTCAGTAAGAAAGATTGACTTAGAAAAGATCTGAATACACAACCTCTGCTGCTTATAACCCCAAAGCCATCTAAGACCTACAGAGAGTGGCTTTAAAATCAGCTCAGAAGTGACTCCTCTGTCAGTCAGAGCAGAGTCAGGAAGCCAAGCCTGCACTTGTGCCACTCAGACATGCTGCTGAGCAGGATGGAGCCAGGCAGCCCCTGGGGCAGAGAGGAGGCATGAGGACAGCCCTGCAGCACTCACACACTCCACCTGGGCCAGCAGCTCAGGGACATTTGCAGCTTTGTTTTGTATGAGCTAGCCAAGGAACCATTGCCTAGGGAGTTAAAATCTCATCCAAATCAAGCACTCCTAGACAAATAAATTCATATATCCCATTTTGCTTTTGAGATCTCTTGACACTTCCAATCATCTATTCTAACATACTTTTCTTCCTCAGCAGGGTTACCAGGTTAGCAATTTCCACTCCAGCCACTTTTCCTTGGGGTTATGTACTCCAAGAGCCTGCTCTTCCAGTGATGGTTGCTCCCATCCCCTGGCTGCTAAAGACAGATGCTAAAAGGCTGCAAACCCAATGTCAATGACCATCTCTTGTTTTCTGACAACACTTCTGTGCAGGAGAGTGATGCCACCTTGGAAAGGAAGGTAAGTCTGTTGTCCAAGGATCCTCTTGTAAAATTTGGCCTCCCTTGTCTTGAATTTATCTTGTCAGAATAAGCTCTAAACTCATAAATGCACTAAATAGACTTGATGACAGCCAAGAAGGAGCTGGTGGGAGAAAGGAGTGGCTGCAGCCCTGGGCTGGGCTGGGCTGGTTTAGTGCTATGGCAGATAATTTAGACTAAAGGAAAGCACAGGAGTCAATTGTTCTCCATCACTCACGATCCACTGAGCTTTGTCCCCAAGCTGTCCCATCTCCAGCATCCTCCTACCTCTGGCCTTGTGCGTACGGAAATGGGAGCCTGGAAGGAAAAGAACAGACCAGCAGTTTATCAGCTGCAGTCTCTTCAGCCCTGAGGGACAAGGGATGAGGACAGAGGCACCTGTCATGACTTTGAATAACCTCTGAAAGATTGAAGGTCCAGATGGAAATTCATGGCATCTCTCAAAAGAGCTGGATCCTTAATTGCTCTGAGCATAATGAGATGAGACTCTGAACTGGTGAAACCTCACAAATGGTGACTGCCATTTCATCACCTCTGCAGGGCTGTGAGCACTGACAAACTGCTCTGCAAGGAGGGACACAAGCTTGAAGTTCTTTCCTTCCCTTGCACAATCCCATGGCCTTGCTTGCCTGCTCTGAGGGACTGCAATAACAGCAGCAATCAAACCAAGATGAAAAGCAAGCAGTAACTCAAGTGAGACATGATGCCATCTGGGGCTGAGCATGATAGCTTCATATCATAGCTTCATCCTAGCACTGAACACAATCCTGCAAGTGGTCAGAGTTCAAATTCCACACTCAGGCTTCTGGTGATGCTGAAGAAAATGCTTTTAATCTTTCATGGTTTTATAGAGGAAGAGACAAGCATTTTCTTCAGGTAGCATCTCTTGCAGTTCATCTCCTGCCCCTTCTGAAACCTGGAGGAGGAGAGGAAGGGCAGAGCTTTTCCACCCTTAGCTGGATGCTTAGCTGCACACCTTCCAGTGAACCCTCCCAGTTTCAGTGAAAGCTTCATGCACTGCAGAGCCTTCACTGGAGAAAGGAGTGACCTCTTCCCTCAGCTGGGGATGGGAGGAGAAGTTAAGGACAACTCCAAAGAAACTGCTTCAAAAGAGATCTTGAGTAGCATTGATGGGCCATGCCAGAAAAGAGCTGAAGGAGTGGAGCAAGAAGGTCTGTGAGCTCACAGCTTTGTATTCCTGCTACACTTGTGCAGGATTTTGAAGGTTTGGATATTAGCCAAGCATTTCTCTCGAGTTTAACCAGAGGCAAGGCTAGAGAAAGGCTGTCACACAACTTCATTTTCTTTCTCCTATGTTTCCTCCTCCAACAGGAGACCAATCTTCAGCAGCTGTCTGGTTGGGAAGGGAATAAAGCTGTGGCTCCCATCTCTGCCCCAGCTCTGAGGCTGTGGGCTTCTCTGGCAGTGGAGGCAGGGCTGCTCAGCAACAGTCCTTAGGGAAAACTTCTCTCCTCTCTGAGTCCTGCACTGCTCCAACATGAAAAGTGCTGGGGAACGTGCATGTTCTCCAGGACACTACTGCAAGGCAAAAGTGGATCATTTAAATCCCCTGGGACTGCAAAACGTGTTGAGCACACATCTCCAACTTGCTGAGCAAGTGCTCTGACCAGAGGAGCTCTGAAGAAGTGGTCAACACTTCTCTCTTCTGAGCTCCTAGAGCACAGCATGAGGCAGTTCCTTCTCCTGGAAGCACTGAAGAGCAGCAGAGATTTTGTGGCTGTGAATCACACTTTCCTCACACACTGAGCTCAGAAGTGTAGCCAAGCACCAAAACTGGAGAGACAGAGAGCACTGCATACACATCTGGTCCTGAACTGGCCAAAGCCTCCTTCCAAATGTGCTGGCTGTTAGGGATCCAGCTGCGGAGCCTTGGGAGCCCCAAGTCTACATCACATCAGTTCCTTCCTCTGTGAAGAGCTGGGTGTCTGACTTGGGTGTGTGAATCATGTTCCCAAAGGCAAGCCTGTTCAAAGTGTCTCTGAAGAGCTGGGCAAGAGTATTTCCATTTCAAAAGGAAGCTGTCAAGTAGTTTTTTACAGTAGTCTTATTCAGAACACAACTCTGGGAAGCTTTGTGAGGGAGTGGTACTGTTCCACACTCACCATCCCAAAAGCTGCAGCTGTCACTAGCTGAATCTGCCCCAAAATGGGCCAACTGAACACCCTCCTTATCTCTTCCATGTCTCTTTAAGACCGTGCAGGCTAATTCCCTATCACTAGGCAAGATCTAAGGCTAGAACCATGACAAATTGGGTGTAGCTGAGGAAAAACAGAAACAAGGAATAGAGAGAGTAGAGCTATTCCCCCCCCCAGGCCTTTCAGTCAATATGCAGCCAATTGTGCCCATTCAGAGCATTTATTACAGAAAAGAGCCTTGTCACTTCATGATGCAAATCTGCCTCTCCCGGATCAGCTCTACCTTTCTCTAAATGCCTGACCTGTGTCTGATTGCTGGGAAATGATTCCAGATCCTGCAGCTGAACCCACAGAGGCAGCACTTCCCTCCAGGGGAGAGGTGCAGCCCAAAGCTCTGTTGGATCAAGCTGGATCAGACCCAGCACAGCAGAAATACTGCCTGAAGACTTGGGGTTTTCCCTTTTAGCTGATGTCATCCAGGAAGAAATGCAGCTAATTACGCCTTCACCCCCAAAAAACTCACCCTGAAGAGTCAAGCAGCTCCCTGTTTGGTGGTTGTGCTGACAAAGCTGTTCAGAGGAGGAGCCCCACTTGGAATGATCATAGAACCATAGACTTTTTTTTTTTAATCACATATTTATGATATGTCACAGATTTATGATAGCGATGAGTTTTGAGGGCAATCTGTGAAAAAGGAAGCTTTTCCATTAGTCAGCTGTCTTTCAAGAGTTAAACTCTGTGTTTGCTACCTTCAATGTTGCTTTAAAAGAAAGAAAAGTAAAAAAAAAACTAACCAAACAAAACAACAACAACCAAAAAAAAAAAGGCAGAGATGCTTATCTCCTTTTCCAAGCAGGCTGAATTATTCAATCCTAAACAGTTTTATCTTGGCACAGCTCTCAGACTGCATTACCCATTTCTGGGAAGTGTGTGTCAAAATCAGAGTGCTTATTGTTTCGTTTACAGAACAGTTTCACATCTAGATGTGGGGAAATGCAGCTCAGGGAAAGAACAGGCTTTAAGATAAAACCAGAGCCAAAACTAAGGAAATCACTGATTTTGGTGGATGCAGAACTGGGCCTCTCTGATCCTCCAGTTTCACACATAATCCTGAAATTTCACAGCAGCATTTGCTCCTGTGCTTAGGGGAGCTTTGCAGGACTCAGTCCAACACTTCTGTGCAACTCTGTTCCCTAAACCTGGGTTTAATTAATCTGTTACATATTCTGACTTCTAAAGGATGGGATTTAGCAAGGCACTGGCCAGCAGCCTTACTTTATTCCTATTAAGTCAATGGTAAAGCTTCCTCTAATCCCACTGCGAGCAGAATTAGGCCCATGCCAAGCCCCTTTCCAAATCCTATCCCAGAGCTTGTGCAATGTCCTCTCCCTGCCCCTCTCTGGAGCACGCACTTCCCTCTACTCTCAATTTCTTTTTTCCCTTGCAAAATAGTTATGCAAATACCCAACCCAACCAACCTCAGCATCCTAACTTCTGGGAACAACCTCCCTCACGGGTGTTTTTCTGCCCCTGTTGCTCACATTTTGGAGGAGATGTTTGGGTTTAGTGGTGGAAGCCTAAGTAGGCCCCGAGAATGCTCCTTAGAAACTGGAGACAAACCTCTGGGTGTTGGCCAGGTTCCCCTTTCCAATTGGAGTGACCCAGCATTTTCCTGTTTCCCTGCTTCTCACACCCCCAGTGTTAGTTGAGCTGCTCTACAACAGCAGCACAACAATAAATCACAGAATCACACAGTGCTTACGGCTGGAAGGGACCACCACGGGACATCTAGTTCATCCAGGACCCCCAGCTCCTTCTCCGCATAACTCCTTTCCAGCAGGTCAGCCCCTAGTCTGGACTGGTCCATGCTGCAGGTTGCCTCTGTTGGATTCCAGAAGATTCCTCTGTGCCCTCCTGGCTGCACAGCACCCTGGCCTCTCAGCCACTCCTCCCTGGTCTGGTCATCAGTAAACTTGCTGAGAAGGCAACTGCAGTCCTTCAGCCAGCTCACTGAGGAGTAAGCTGAACAACACTGAGCCCAGCACTGACCTTTGGGGCACATCACTAATTATGAGCCTCAGGTTAGACTTGATGTACCCAGTTCTAGATCCACCTCCCTGTCCACTCATCATCATTGCTGGGGAGGCTATTGTGGCAGACAGTGTCAGAAGCCTTGCTGAGGGCCACTGCTCTCTCCTATGTGAGAAAGCATATATTTAGCTCTTTCCAGGGCAAGATGTTCCTTGTTCGTCATCCTTGTAACTCCGTCTCAGAGCATTATCAGCTTCAACTTCAGTGTGGCGCAGCAGCTATTGATAGTTCACACTAGAGCTGATGGGTAAAATGTTGGGTTTGTTTCTTTGTCTTCAAAGACTAGTCACCATTGCAGGGAAGCAGGGGGAGCAAACCTGTGCCTGTGTGAAAATTGGACTTCTTATCTACGCTGGTGCAAATGAAAAAGCAACATGTGTTGGCACAAGGAAATGTCATGTTTGTTAGCTGATCCAATTGCTGCATCGAGCTCCACAAGCCTTCTGTGAGAGGAGACCTTCAAGAAGAAAAAAAAGCTACCAACGGGCAAGTTGTCCAGGAGGCAGCAATGTGCCCTTGAGGCCAAGCAGGCCAATGCTCTCCTGGGCTGCACTGGCAAGAGCATTGGCAGCAGGGGGAGGGAGGTGATGCTGCTCCTCTCCTCAGCCCTGGGGAGGCCTCACCTGCACAACTGGGCTCAGTCCTGGGCTCCTCAGCACAAGAGACACATGGAGCTCCTGCACAGAGTCCAGCAGAGAGCTCCAGAGAGGATTCAGGGGCTGGAGCATCTCCCTGCTGACGAAAGGCTGAGGGAGCTGGGCTTGTTGAGGCTGGAGCAGAGGAGGCTGAGAGGAGACCTTCTCCCTGCAGAGCAGGAGCCCAAGGGAGGCTGGCAAGAGGCTGGAGCCAGGCTCTGCTCCATGNCGAAGGACTAACCCCTGCCAGGGGTCTGCCAGCGCGGAAGGGAGCGCGGACCCAGCCCGCACCGTTCCGCACGGCCCGCCCCGCCCCGCCTCCACTGCCATTGGGTCGGCGGCGGCCCCGTTCCGCCCCGTCCCGCCCCCCCCCTGGCCGGCAGTTCCNCCCTGCAGAGATTGCAAAGGCACCTGGAGCCAATGCTGAGTGCTGGGCTGGAGGGAAGCTGCTGGAGCAGGGAGGGTGGGCTACAATCATAGCACCATTTAGGTTGGAAGAGACCTCTAAGATCATCAAGTCCAACCGTTGACCCAGCACCCCCATGCCACTAAACCATGTCACCGAGTGCCACCTCCACACGGCTTCGGAACCCCTCGAGGCATGGTGACTGCAGCACTGCCCCGGGCAGGCTGCCTGCCCTGCTCAGCCCACCCCTCCGCTGACTCGGGGCCTGCCNTTTGTGCCGCCGAGCGAGAGGAGAGGCGGCGAGGGGTCGGCGGAGCAGCACCTTCAGGTGCGGTGCGGTCGCTCCCTGCGCTGAGTGAGGCGGAGGCGGGTCGCGCTGCGCTGCGGTGCGCTGAGGCGTCGCGAGGGCCATGCCCGCCGCCAGCNGGGCCTGCCTGTGGGTGCGCGCGCACCGCCGGGAGAGGAGAGGGGAGGCGGCTGGGGGCTGAGGGGCCGCGCGGGGCTGTGCGCGCGCCACTGCCGGCGCCGCCGCGCGCGGGAACGGCTCGGCGGCACCCTGAGGGCAGGCAGCGGCCGCCAAGGCCCGGCGAAGGACTAACCCCTGCCAGGGGTCTGCCAGCGCGGAAGGGAGCGCGGACCCAGCCCGCACCGTTCCGCACGGCCNGCCTTCATCACCCTCTGCTTCGGGGCCATCTTTTTCCTGCCCGACTCCTCCAAGCTGCTCAGCGGTGTCTTCTTCCACTCAGCCGCCCTGCAGCAGCAGCAACAGCAGCAGCAACAGCAGCAGCCGCCGCCTCCGCCCGGAGGGCAGCCCCGCGCCCCACCGCAGCCCGGGGGTGGCTCGGCGGTAGGGGCAGCGGCGGCGGGTGGGGCGGGCAGCCTGGAGCGGATCCGCGCCGACCACGAGCGAGCTCTGCGGGAGGCTAAGGAGACGCTGCAGAAGCTACCCGAGGAGATCCGCAAGGATATCCGCCAGGAGAAGGAGAAACTTCTGCAGGACGCCCGTGGCAGGAAGGAGGCAGACGGCCCCGGGCTGCCCCAGCGCCTCTTCCGCCAGCCTGTCGGCGCCGTGGGGCAGGAGCCCGCCGACCCTACCGTCCGGCAGAGGAGGGACAAGATCAAGGAGGTGGGTAGTTGCGATCGGTTCCCTTCCCCTGGCCGCGCCTCGACACCCCAGCGCCGGGCAACAGGTCGCTGCCGGCGGGGTAGGGGAGAGCTGGAGCTTTCTCGCCACTGCCTCTTCCTCCTGCCCGCTGCCCCAGAGGGGTCCTTACGCGGCCCCGCAGCTCGGGCCAGGAAGCCCCCGGCGGTCCCCTGGCATCCCGCGGTACATCCCGCTCCCTTGCACGGCCGCGGGGCGTTCGGCACTGCCTTTCCCCGCCGCGGCGTTGCCTGCCTCTGCCAGCTGTTGCACCGACACTCGGGCAGGAAGCTGAGCTGCGCTGAGAGCCGGCAGCATGCGGGGCGGCTCCGGGAAAGCCAGGGGCCGGGAGAGGGCTGGGAGCTGCGGGCTCACTGAGCCCCTTCGCCTACCCCGGGAGCCCCTCGCGATGCGGGCCCGCCTACGTGTACCCCATGGGGGGCATCCCGGCCCCGACCAGCGGCTCTCCGCGGTGGGTACCGCAGGGCGCGGGAGCCGGCGGGGATCGGGGGACTCCTGAGCTTGTTTCCAAGTGCGAGTGTTGGAGAGATGAATGTTGCGTTCGATGTCGAGTTCGTGCGATTCGCTGCTCTGCTGCCGAAGGAGTTGAGGGTCTATGGCAAAATAGGTCCATTTCGGTTCTAGCGGTAAAGCATCTGAGCTGCTATGTGTTTTGACCAGTTCCCTGAGCTGTCTTGTCCGTCCGTGCTGCTTGGTCGGTTCGGGTGCCGCTTCCCAGTCCTTCCTGAAGGAATTTTCCCAACAGTGCATAGGCAAGGCTGTCGTAGGCAGAGCTTTGACAGAGTCCTCTGACAGGAAAAGAGTTTCCTTGAGAATATATTTCAGCTTCCCACTGTTGCTGGCTGGTCTCTTTGTCGATCTGACAGCTTCAGCTGCCTGCAGAAATTAGGGTTTATGAATTAATTAGTAGTATAGGTTTCATATTCGGCGGTGGTGGTGGAAATGAGGTAGGAGTGAGACTGTAACTACTGTTTCTGTGCCTCTGAAACATCGTTAGCCTCATTTGGGCTGATTTGTGTTTGTACAGAGAGGTCTGAAAAGTGAGCACACGGAGCACCAGATAATAAGCTCTCACAAATCTCAAGCTGTGTGCTGTGCTCTGGAGTCCTTGCATCACCTTAGCTATTCTAGCAGATTGTGCAGCAGTCATAAATAGTAAATGCCAATGCACAGGCATGTGGAAGGGAGAAACTCTCAGCAGTGTGTAGTACAGAGACCACATCCTGAACTGTGCAGAGACTGTTGTAGTCACACAGCTTCCCTGAGGAGTACAGCATGATTAGAAACACCAGCAAACTCTTTCTCCAGTTACCTTGAACTGCCCTGTAGAAGTAATGAGCCTCCAGACCTGATGGACACGACTGTGTGGTGTAGAAGACTACAAGCAAATAAGCAGGAGGAAAAAGATAAAACTTAAATATATTGCTGCTTTTGCTGGGTCTGCTTTGTGCCAGCTAGTCCAGGTTATCCTACTCTTGCGTGTCTGCATGTATTTGTGTTTCTATATATACAGATGTGTGTGGTTTATATACATACCTCAGTATTTATTCAGTTTCTCTTCCTCCCTTTCCTTTGTACCACTCCTCCTTCTCCACCAACAGCCCAGTAACCCCACACCAGAGTTTTGGCTGTGTGAGTGCAGAAGAGGAGAGAGGGACTGCACTTAGTTTCCAGATCTTTATTTGTCCTCCATGTCTCAGTATAACTGCTCAGTGCTGTGTGTTTTTTCTTGGGGTTTCCTTTCATCCTGGTTCAGTAGGTGTCTGTAGCATATTGTTTACTTAATTCCTCTTGCACTGTTGCGGTACCTTGACTGGTTTGGTTTTCCCTTTTCAAAGAATGCTTCTACATACTGTGTTTTTTCACTGACTGTAAACCACTATTTCCTCTTCTGTGTTAGCTGGCTTCATGTTGTGTTGCATGTTTGCCTTTATGTTTCTTCTCTCTCAGTCTTTGTAAACTCTTATGGACTTTTTTAGGTTGATACTTTCCAGTCCAGCTGGAATTCTAATCTAGTCTTGTTAGAAATGGTTTTCAAGTTGAACTTCTTAAAATATGGTATTTTGTACTCGACTATACAGGCACAGAAACAGGCATTATCCCTTAAGGCTCCTCTCCTTGGACCTGGTGGTTGCATGCTGGAGGTGCAGATTTAGACTCTCTCTGTTTCCCTGTTCTTTTGAACCAGGAATTTGGATCTGCATGGCATGGTGTAGGTCATGTGCCTAGAACTCAAAATTGGGAACTAACCCTGTGGGTATTTGTGACAGAAGGAAGCAGGTGACTTGAAAGGAAAAGAATGCCAGAAGAGAAGGTTGTTCATCCCTGCGTTCCTGTCCAGGAAATGCTCTGTCTCCCCACACGGGGTCATCCAGCTGAGAAGGGAGAGAGCTTAGAGATGTTTTGTTCATTTCCTGGTTTAAGTGTGGAGTTGAACTCTTTAGAAGCCCAGCCAGTACAACAAGGTTTGTGATCACTAAACAACAAACTGCTGTGACTTTGTAGCATTTATAAACAAAGTTTTGTTATGGAAATATTGCCCATTTTTTTTATGGCATACTCTTTTGTATTTTATAAACAGTGAAACTTTAAAGAGTGAAAATACAAAGATTCTTGAACCTTTTTTAGTATCAAAAGTATCGTGGTATGACAAATAACTAGAAAAATAAGGTGGTAGACGCTTATTGAGTAAAAGCCTTGAGGGGCCATGGAGAAATGGAGATGATGTTGCTGTCACTGCCTTCCACTGTGTCAGAAGGATAAGGTTGCTCTGGAGGTCAGTGTGTGGTGTGCCCTCACAGGCAAGGGCTGTGGGCCAAAGGCCAAAGAGCAGAGCTACTGCAGGGTGGTGTGAGAATATATCTTCCTCTGTTTCTCCCCTGCTGATGAGTTACAGGCAGCACTGCCTGCAGAGAGGGTTTGTCCAGTACTTCTTATGGTAAAACCACTGTCAGTTGCTTGTGAGTGCTGAGTTTTCCACTGGCTAACCTGATGTTGCCAACTCTGAGTGTCCTCCTCATGCTGAGTGCTTCAGGAATGCTTGAGCAAAGAGCACTGCTGCCTTTGAGCATACTAGTGCATTTGTATTTTCTCTCAACTTGAGTTCTTCGGGTAGTTCCACTCCTGCTCTGATGCCTCCATGACTTGGGGCAGCATCTGGGTACCTGGTACACCTCACACTGCTCTCTTTTGGTGTCCTGATAGGAGTCTCTGAGTATGAATGAGGAGGTTGTGGTTTGTGTTCTTGCTCTTCCACTCAGTGATTTGAGGGATGACCCCTCTGGAGCAAGTGCTCCTGTGATATCTGTTCCACATCTGTGAAAAGAGGGTAGAGGAAGCAGCAGTGCCTCTGTTCCACTCAAAGAAGCTTCAAGTCTTCCAGTCTCTGCTTTTGTCACTGTTGGCTGTGGCTGAACATCATTACTTCTGATGTCCAGGGAAGACTGGCAGTGCAGTTTGGAGAAGGTAGCAGCCTGCTATAGAGAGAAGTGATTAGAATAGGATGGCAATAGCAAGGACAGGCTATGGGAGGCAAGAGATGCACTGTTTCAATTAGGCAAATCTGCCTTGGAACCTTTTCCAAGTCTCATTTCTCTGATCCAAAAAAAAAAAAGTTGTTATTGAATTATGTAAGTATTAAGAAAATAGCAAAAACTGAACCCTTTTTCTTTCAGAGGAAAGGAATAGAAAAGGATGAATGAGCTACCTCAGGTCCTAGAAGCAGTGTAATCAGGTTAGTGCAGAGCTCTGCCCAGGCTAATTAATCTTGCTGAGCAGCAAGCTCTTGGTGCTGCTGGAACACCATCCTAATGCAGCAGTGGTGTTCTTGTGCAAGGTACAGGCTGTTGTTCTGAACTGTTTGGACATGTTTTCAGGATAAAGGTCTCCTTGGCAAACTGGAATTGATGTCCTAAGAGCATGATGAGGTGGTGCTCCAAACACTTGCATAGCTCTCAACTGCTGCAGTCATCTAGTAGAAAGCCTGGAGAGGAGAATTTGATTCCCTGATTTATAGTCATTCATGAGCACTAGTCTTTTGAGCTCAACAGGACTAAAAGGCTTTGTGGCAGGTCAGCAAAACAGAGTCTGCAGGTGAAGATCACTTCCTGCTGTCTTTCTGAAAGAGCTGAAGGGAAGTCCCCTTGGCTCTGTGAATTGTGGAACTTCCCAAGCCCTCAGCATTCATTTGGTTTGTGTAATGGTTTTCTCTGGTGGCTTTTGTGCAGTTTTACCTGGCAGTCTTTGCATTAAGCAAGAAGTCTCAGACGTACCTGGAGGGAAGGAAGCTTGTAAGCATGGAAATAAAGCTCTGATGGGAGATCTTGCCATAGCAGTACTTGGGTGTAATCAGAACTCTGATAACCAGAAGTGGCAAATGGCAAAGTGATAGGACGTGGCTGGCTGGTCCCTCATGCCTTCCTGCATGCCTCCACCATGGTTCCTTCCTGCCTGGTGTCCTGGTGCTGCTGCTCAGGGAGGTCCAGTGCCAGCTGGAGGAACACTTACTGCCTTTTGCTGGGTTTTTTGTGAGACAAGGTGAGCTCATGAATACTTGTTGCTGGCAAAAGAGAAGGGGAAGCCTCTTCATACCACTTCTGATTACTTTCTAATGCTGTCTCCTTTGCTTGAGTTCTGCTGTTACCCTCTGTGAGCAGCTGCAGGTCACTGAATCAACAGAAAACTGCCAGAGCAAAGAAGTTGGGTAGTTGTTTGCCAGATTCGTGAGTTGAAGGCCTTAATGGAAGGGTCAGCTTGATGCTGGGTTTGGCTGTGATATGAGGCAACAGTAGTGTGTGGATGAAAAAGGCACAAAACCTCTTTCAGTAGCCTTGTTTTAGAAGCTGGTATCTGATCTTCTGGCCTAGGCTCTCTGTTAAAATTGAATCTCTGCAATGTGACATTTGCAGAGCACAGGTTCAATCTACTGTACTAACTGTCTGCAGCAGGCTGAAGGGCTGTGTGCTTCAGGAGACTGCTGCCTCCCAACCCCTTTTTATTTTCTTGGAGTAGAAAAGGGGAAAAAGAGCACAGTGACACGAGTTACTAAGCCCCAGCTTCTGGAGACCCAAATTCAGAGTGCTTTTCCTGGGAGGAAGGTTGTGGGGACCCTCAGAGGAGGAGGGATGGAGTTAAAATGCAGCTGTGGGTTTCAAAGAGAAAAAAGCATGTTCCCTGATGGTGCATTTCTGTAAGAACAAGATCCAGTGAAAGAAAAGGAGTTGCTATGTAGTGAGTAAGCAATGTGCTGAGTCCTGACAACATGCTGATGATGCAGTGCAGTTTGAAAGAACTTTTCTTGAAGTACTCTTTGACCTTAATGCTGACATCTTAACAGTTGTTATTCAGTTTGTCAAAGGAGTCTAAAATGAATCTTGGTTTTTATTTTCTCCCATAAAGCTTTGTTTCCATGTGTCTAATCTTGAGTATTTGTGTATCTCCTGGTTCTTTTTTGAGTGTTTTGCAGTGCCTGCCTTCCTGATAAATACTCTTTATTGGAGTCGTTTTTCATTGGCTTTATAAAAGACATTAAGGAGGTGAATTAAGTGATGGGTAGGTAGGTACCTTATGTCTGTAACTGAAGGGCATCCTCATGGGGCTCATAGGCTTTTCCCTGGCTTTGTTGAGAGATCTGTGCTCTTGTGAAGTGGCAACTGGAGGTGGCAGGACTTCTAGCATCTAAAATGTCACAGAAGAGTAAGTTGAATTGCTTGTGTAGGGATAATGGCACCATAAGATGCAGAGAAGCTGCATCTGAGTTACTGAGTGTGTGACTCAGTGGCTGTGTTAAGCAAGCTCTTGGTTCTGTCACTTGGCAGAGCCACTGCAGAGCCAGCTCAACCTGCCAAGCACACACAAAGCTCCCCACAGGTTTTGGTTGATGGTCTTATGGGGTAGGGAGCCCGAATGGCTTAGTGGAGGTCTGAGCAGAGTGGAAGCAGTCGACCCTCACTAAGCCAGTGCATTTGGAAGGAGAGCAGAGGGGAGGTGGAAGGGGCTGAGGCATCTATTTGTCCACAAGACATGAAATAGGGTAAGCCTTTGCCAAATTAATGTTCTCTCTGCTGCCAAATTAATGTTCTTTCTGCAGGGAGCCCTTAAGGTCTTTTAGGGGAAGACATTGTTTCAGGTGAGGGTTTTTACTGAGACCCTGGCAGCCTCTTCTCAGTCAGATGCCTTGGAGTTTCTGTCTGTCTGACTGAACATTGGTCAGGAGATGAAGGGATGTCTCAGTGTGTGGCTCTGTGCATATTTGACCAGAATAGACTGTGTTCCCTTTTTTTTTTCAGCCTTACGCCTGTTTTCTGTGAGCTAGGAAGGGTATTTCATTTTCTCCCATTCAGACCTGGTCTGTGTTCTCAACAGGTCAGTTTACCAGAGCTAGCTGAATGTCGTCTGTAGTTGGATCCTCAGAACTAGGGGGAGGTGAAGAGGCTTGAAGTGTTCAGTGGAAAACATCTGGCTTCCACAGAAGCACCAAGCACATGATTCATTCTTGTAAAGGCAAAATGTAAATTCTAGACAGACAGGTCTCTTTTTGAGCAAGCTAGATAAGGTGATATGTAGATGGGAGGTAAAGCTCAGAATGGCATGCCTGCTGCATTTTGACAGCAGTTCTGTTCTGATGGGGATGATTTCCTATTTAATATCAGTGTAGCAGCCTATGGCAGAGATTTAATATAAAGACATGGAGTAGATCATGTGGGTGAGTCCAGTTGCTTAAGGCTGTAGTACTGTGCTGGAAGCAAGCTGAAGCAGAAAAATCCCACCTGTTTATTAAAATCTACCATTAAGGCCAAAAAATGTCTTGTGTCATTCAGGAGGAAAATCAGAGTGGTAGACAGCCAGGCTTTGGTAGCTTCTGTGAATATTAATGAAAGCAGAGGACTATGGAGAGGAAATCACAGGCAGACAGGAGACAGCAGTTGTTGTGGAAGGTAATTAATGTGGTTACAGAAGCACTTGTGACAGCTGGGTGGACAGACCTTTTCTGAAAGCTATCTGAAACACTGCTGCAAGAACTGTGGCAACCTTGGTTGGTTGGGTTGGGGTTTTTTCTAGCCTGGGAGCCAGCAGAGGTGTACCTTTCTGCAGTTTTCATCTTACCTAGAATATCTTAACAAGTAATCCCTTTATTTACAGACAATCAATTTGTCTTAACTGATCTGGCAGAAGAGGAGTAATGCTTGAGGGAAGTGGCTCTGAGTCAGTGCTAGCTGCTGCCTAACAGTGCAGCACTGCCCTGGCAATAAACTGCCACCAGAGATGGGGCAGAGATGACGAAACACTCTGGCTGTGTGCTGTTTTGATAACAAACCCAACTCTTCAGATGTGTCTCTGTGTAAAGTGTGCTTTAGACATTCAGTTCTGAAGGGGGTTGTAGTTTATTTCTAGAACTGTCATTTTACAAGTGAAGGAAAGATTTGTTCAGGTGTTGAATTAAGCAATATGGACAGAGTACCAGGTACTCACTGTGCTGCTTCCTTCTGGGTGAAAATCTCCTTATCCACAAAATGCATTTAGGTGAGGTTTTCTTAGTGTTTTGGTTTGCTTGTTTGCTTTAAGCACATGATCTAAAGAACGTGTGCACACTTCTAAGAAGCTTCTCAGTTTGCCTGCTTTCTGTGACTTGTTATTATCAGGTCTGCAAGTCTGTCATGAAAACATAATTGGTGAGAGTAGTAAAGCTTAGGCTTGCCCAAAGCAGAGTGAATGAAACCTTGGACTGAGTTGTGGTGAAGCCACTGTTGCAGCCTTGCCTGCAGAGTCCAGAGGACTTCACTGTTGAGAGGAAGCAGTTTGGTTTGCCAGGCATGAGAGGAGCCTTGTGCCTTGCAGAAGGCTGCACAGTGTGAGAGGTTTAAGAGCAGAGCTCAGTTCCCTGGATCCTCTTCCGTTGTTCCCCACTGGAGCACGGGCTGTGTGCTGGCCGCAGATCAGCTCACTAGGCTCAGTTCAGACCTGAGTGTGCCACTGAACTGCTGCTAGTCACACCTTTATCACAGGGGGAGGCTAACCTTCCAGGTTATAGCTTTAGGTCACTGTAAGCTTGTTAAGCAGTACTTGAAATGAAATGCTGTGCTCCAGGGCCAGTAGGTAGCAAACCTACCAGTTAGTCTTTCTTGCATCTTGAGATCTGTTGTGACCAAGAAAGGCCAGTATGACATCTGCCAGCTTGCTGTAACTCCTCTGTGCTAAGCTGATGGATTTCATGGCTGCTGTTTGTGCAGACACAGGTATTGCTCATTCTGATGCCTTTGGTTTGGAAGGCTTTTCAAACAGATTGGATGAGCACACAACCTGCTGTTAGATTCTTAGAACTGTTCAAGTTAAACATTCACAGCCCTTGTGGGAACACGGAGATATGCAGTCTCTTAGGCAAAGGTAACTGCAAGTGTAAGATCTGCTTTCATTTAGTCCTCCCACTCCCTCTTGGAAACTGTACATACCTTGGCTTTTCCATTGTCTTAGGAATAAAGCAACTGAATGGATTCTGGCTTCTGAGATACCTGGGCCCTTTCTTTTCATGCAAATTTAGGGAGGTAAGAAGAATACCTGAAGATTGGAAGAGATACTAGGCAATAGTGAGCAAAGGACCAGAATGACTCAGTGCAGTGAATGAGCTGATGGCTATGGAACATCTGGCTGTGCACATCTCAAAAGTGGTTTGAGAAGAATCAACATCTTTCTCTGATGCTGGCTCAAGAGAGAAGTTGCAATTTTCATGTAAAAACATGCAGCTTTGCACTTCTCCTGTGCAGATATCTATTGCTGGCATTTAGCTTAGGGGCTGTACTGTGTATTTTCTGTGTGAATAGAGTAGAAGGAAAAGAATCTCTGATACTTCTTTCCAGAACTTTACATCATCTGACTTGTGTAGGGGTGATCTTATTGCTTGGCAACCTAAACCTGCTTTTTCTATCATTTATTCAGAGTCAGTCTGTGCTTTTAAAACATTGCACTAGCATTGCATTAGATCAGTGTGCTTTGCTCCTCCAATTAGTATTCACACCACTCTGAGGCTGGTTTTTTTTCAAGTATCTGCATATTTTCCTTTCACTGAGCCCACTGCATAACAAACACCTCTGTGCCTTTTGAAATTTCTTTTGTTCAGGGACTGCTTTCTTCCAAGGAAATAGGAGGTAGTTCCTGTGAAAGAACAGCAAGCTAAAAACCATTTTGGTTTCAAAGTGCAGTGCTTAAGGAGATGGTGATTTTGTTCTTCAGCGATGCGTGCAGATGCAGAGCCAGGCTGTGACTGCACTGCTTTTGAGCACTGACATCTGTTGGTGTGCTGAATGGGGATCCTTGGGATAAAGCTTTGCCCATCCTGCTGTCTGTAGGGAAGTGTGCTGCTTGTTCCTGTGGTTAGAGTTCTCCACCCATCTGTGATTTTGAGAACTGCAGTTTGAAGTTTTGTACTGAACCTAGATACAGAACTATACTAGATGAGTTTAAATCTGAAAGGAGAGCAGTAGATGCTCATTATTTGCAGGGATGGATTTCTGGCTCCCACCCCCATCATGCAACCTGATGGAAACCTGATTACCATTCAGAGAGGAATTACCTGTTTAAGAAGTCATAATACTGCAAAGCAGCATGCTTTGGGAGAGGTGGTCTGAGAATCACCATGGGGAGAACTTGCTGTGTAAAGACAAACTGCAAGCTGACTGATATTTTTGTCTTGCTGTGGAGTAAACATGGCACTGAACCTGGGCTGACTCTCCCTAGAAATGTGTGTGCTCTTGTCAAGGGCTCAAGTCATGTCACAGATCAAGAAGGACATGTCAAAAATGACCTTTCTGAAGAAAAGCCAGTATGTGTCTTCATGCAGTTTCTTTCAAAACAAAGCAAAACTCTCTATGCATCTACTGAGGCAGAGATGTACGCCTGTCTTTCTCCATATGTATGTTTCACAGGAGCCAATTACACCTCTAGTAAATGATGAATTCCCTTGTCTGTAACTGAGGTAGCCCCAATCCTCTGGTGTTTATACCTTGCTAAGGATGTGGAAGCTAATGTACTGTCAATTCAAGGTTGGTAGGTTCAGAGTTGATAACTGAAAGGGATCCCATGGGATTAGATTTAGAGCACAGTTCTCTTCCATTTCATTCTTAGGGATCTAATTACTAGCTTACAAATGTGTGGGTATTGATTACTTCTGCATCTGTTTGGTGTCACTTCTGGGTGGTTTACAGCAGGCACTGTAAATATTTGTACAGTAGGATTGTTCTGTTGCACTGCACTGCCAACTCAGGAGAGTCCAGCTCCTCAGCATTTGATTTTCTGTCACTTTGACATCCCAAAGAGCTCTAGCTTTACAGAGGCTTGGTTTGGAAAACAAAGTCTTTCTTCATACTGCCTCGTGTTCAGAGTCCAAACTCACTAGTCATAGCATCATAGAAAGGTTTGGGTTGGAAGGGACCTTAAAGATGATCTGGTCCCAGCCCCTCTGCCATAGGCAGGATGCTACCCACTAGCCCAGGTTGCTCATGGCCCACCCAGCCTGCCCTTGAACACTGCCTCTCAGGTTTGGGAAGGAGTCAAGCTATTTTAACTTCCATTGGACTTCTTTTTCCTTAAGTCTTCTACTAATGTGGAGGTTTCATTTCATCAGGGAAGTTAGTTATTTTGAGTCTTGTTTAGCAGCCCCAAGTGTGACCAGTGGCTGCATCCTTTACATTTTTGATCCGTGACTTGAAGTGAAAATTCAGCATTTCATTTTCCCTGTAAAGCAGGTCCTGCAGTCTGAGCTGTTGAAGGTCACACCACTTGGGTCTCTTGCATATGAAAATAAACTTCAGATGAATGCTCTTCTGATCTGGGTGTGCTGAGCACTGGAAAAAACATATTTATTTCTTTTTCGGTTAGCTGTAGTCTTGATCCTGAGACGCTAGAAGGACACAACTATTAGCAAGTTCTTTTAAACACTGAAATAGTGAGCTGCAAGATGCTACACATGTTCATTTCAGACAGTTTAAAGTACCTTCCTGCTGTGCTAATTCCCCATTACTGTCTTCTGTGATGGGAGTATTTTGTGGGCTTTTTTCCTCCCCTTGTCTTTGAACACAGTATTTTTGTGATGACTCTTTTATTCTTTATTTGCCATGAGGAGTCTTCTCCACTTCAGAGTCATGCCAGTGTTTGAAAAATGTGTTTTATTTTCTGAGGAAGGAAGAAGGCCAGTGGCTGCTGCCAGACAGGTCTCAAAAAGCCTCAGAAGTCAGTGCAGGGAAAGAAGTGGGGATGTGATCTGCAGCCTCAGTGTCCAGCACACCTAGGGTCTGCTTTACCAGCCCTACCTTGTGTTGCCCTGACAGCTTTGTGGCTGTTACTGCAGTGTCATCAGGAACAATTCTCTTGTGTTTGGTAACTCCTAGTGCTTTTAGTCCTGTGTGATGTGGGGAGCTTCTGCAGGCTGGAAAATGAGCTGTGAGTGTGCTATAATCAGGAAGAAAAGAACTTACTTGTCATTTCTCTGGGCTATGCTTGCTGTGCTTTATAACATCCTGGGTGGCATGCTATGTGCTGTGATCAAAGCAACTGGGAATTTGTTATCTCTTATCTTTCCTACTATCACCTTCTGTCTGTCTTTAAAATAGTTCAGGGCTTGATTGAATTCCCTAAGGATACTATGTAGAAGGAGAGGTTTCTCATGGAAGTATGTGAAGGAAAACTTGCTCATCTTTCATTTGAAAACTGAGAACACTAGAGAATGCCCCACATTCTACTGAAGCAAGTAGCATATATGTTACTTTTGCCCTTTTGACTGCTAGGGAGAAACACTTTTCTCTTCAGAAGTGCCACTGCTAATGAAATATGGACCTCTTTGAATAAGAACAGCACTTGCTTGCAAGTGACAACATCTTTAAAAATAAACTTTATTCACTATTTGATAGCTTGCTGGAAATCCTAATCAGCAGTTCTCCATCAGCTTTTCATACAAGGAGTGTGATAACAGTTAATTTGTACAGCTAATCCATTTAATGCCTCTCACTCTGGGGCATCACTCACTTTCATTCATGCTCCCCAGCCTTTGTGATGTGGTTGGTGTTACAGAGGAACTATGACCTCAGTAATACCTCCAGGGGAAATTAGAAATGCTTTGGGTTTTTCTAGCAGAGTTTTAATTTTCTAGCACCTTTCCCTAAACCTCCTTGATTCTCTTCTCGCAGACAAATACTGAAAACATGTGTTGTGATGAAAAATAAGTAGTGTTTCCATCTTTAACCTCTGAAGATGTGCACTGCCAGCCACTTCCCCAAGGCAGCACAAAGCCATGTTCCTATCCTTCTCCCTTGGCCACATAATCCAAGCAGCCATGGCTCTGCCAGACCGGAACTGGAGGCAATTTACCAAAAATCGTGTGTTGTTTTGACACACACCTTGCCACTGAGAAACTCTTCTGGCCTGAAGGCAGAATACATATGCTGGTGTTGGTCACAGAAGAGATGGGTGTGCACTTGGTGCCTTTTGGACTGCAGGGGCCAAATGGTTCTGGAAATGAATATGGATTGTGGAATATTTGCACTTTTCCTTCAAGCTTTGGTCAGATGATGAACATAAATTCCTTTATTTGCTTTAGAATGTGGATAAAAGCCAAGATAACTAACACTAGAGTTTACTTTAGTCTGTAAAAACCATGCCTTGCATGAACAAATTAATTATAGTAGTTTGCTTCCAAGAAGAATGTTCCTGACTTTCTGAAGCAGGTATGTACATTGATGCTGACCTCAAAAGATGTAAAATACTTGCTCACTATTTAAACTTGATAGTTTCCTACTGTGGCTTCTGGTTGTTGCTGTTAGCAGGTAGCATCATCTATAAGGTGATGCTGCTGTGGGGTCACAAGTGCTGCCAGCAAACCTGCCTCAGCTTGGGCTCCTCTCCCTATGGCTCCACACGTCCTGCCAGGAGCCTGCTCCAGCACAGTCTTGCCATGGAGTCACAGGCTCCATTGGGCATCATTGTTCTCCAGCATGGGGTCCTCCATGGGCTGCAGGTGGATATGTGCCCCGCCATTAACCTCCATGGGCTGCAGGTGGGTGTCTGTTCCACCATTAAGCTCCACAGGCTGTGGGAGCACAGTCTCTCTCACCATGGTCTTCAGAAGACCTGAAACCTCTGTCCTAAACCATCATCTCTAAGGTATGTTTGTTTAACATGCTAAATACTATCTTTCAATCCTTAGGAGTTAAAAGCTCTGGATTTCTGTCATCTGAGTCTGAAATCAGTGAGGTTGTCCGAAAACCAAAGACAACCTGCACATTGCTGTGAGTAGAAGGGTGCTGCTGCTGAGCGTGGTGTAGAGATAGAGTAAGCTGCACATTGCTGTGAGTAGAAGGGTGCTGCTGCTGAGCGTGGTGTAGAGATAGAGTAAGCTGCACATTGCTGTGAGTAGAAGGGTGCTGCTGCAGAGCGTGGTGTAGAGATAGAGTAAGCTGCACATTGCTGTGAGTAGAAGGGTGCTGCTGCTGAGCGTGGTGTAGAGGCTGGGTGCTAGAAGAACACATGGCTGTTTCATGCAAGGTTTTTAGGGATGGATCTTATGAAGCATTTCAGAGAAATCTCAACTCTTTCCCCATTTGAGAATGCAGGAGCTAAGGCAGATTTAAAGCACTGTAGCTCCTTCTAATACACAAATAGATAATTAGAAGGAAGCAGAATTACACATCTCTGACAGTCAGTTGATTCTTCACTACAGCCTTTATCAAAATATATGATAAAAACATGCTTTGCTTCAAAATTGTGAGATAAAATAGATTCAGTGTTTTCCAGGAAGGCAATGTAATTAGGAGAAAGGGGTAATAACATGGTATCAATGGTTATGGTATATTTAGTTAGTGGTGTTATTTGAGCCTATTCTGAGAAATATTTGCTGAATATAGGGCACATCAAATGAAACTACCAGGTGACAAAAGCAGAACAAAGCTGTTCATTACACATTGTGTTGTAAAGCTGTAGAGCCCTTTCTGCAGGATGTTGTGAGTATCAAAAGATATACACAAGTTCAGCAAACAGTGCTTTGATGAAGGAAAACTCCTCTGGATTATAACTCCCAAAAGTATCACGTCTGGCTCTGAAGGCCCCTGGCTCTTGAGCTCTCAACACTCCTATTAGTCACAGGAAGCATTTCTGTTTGCTGGTACTGTGTCAGGGATAGAGATCCATGGTAGGACAAGGCTTTTAGAGTCCATCAAGCAGTCATTTTTGTGTGTGGGATCTTCTGAGAGCTGGAGTGGTTGTTGCCTGGCTTGTACTGAGAGAAATGTATTTCTGAGAGGAACAACAAGAAGAGGGTCCTGAAGATAGATGCTGGTGGCATTGCTGCCTGTCTTGGGTACAACTAGGCAAGAGTTACCCATCTCTTAGCATCTGCTACTTGGTGCTGGGGTTATCTTGCTAGAGGCAGCAGGAGCCTGGGGTGTTCCTCAGCTGCAACCCTGCTGTGCAGAATGCCTTACAGTCTGTAACTCTTGGTGTCTGTGCCCCAGAGAGATGGCAGATCAAGTAGTTTACACAGACCTCAGTGCTGCTGTAACTAGAGAGGCGGTTGTGGATTTGCTGAGTCTGTATATCAGGGTAGCTGCAGCTCTTTGCATTGGAGATGAGGGCACTTGGTAGCTGGAAAAGGGATCAAGCCAGAGAGAACATAACTTTTGGAAAAAAATTTGAGGTTACAGGAACATCTGTGAGACAAAACAATTTATTTTCCAAAAATGTTTCACCCCAAAACAGAATTTTCATAGTGATTTCCAAAGCTTGCTCCTGGGCAGGCAGTAAACCTGCACTGAAAACAGACAGGACCTGTCAGGCAGGCTGCTGGGAAGAGCAGGACCTGTCTGCTCAGCTCCTCAGCCTGCCTGCAAGGGACTTGTCACCTTCATCTTTCTACCCACAGCAAGTCAAGTTTATCTGGGGTTTGTGGAGTAGTTCTCTGTGGGGTGAGAGGGAGCTGGAATTGAAACAGGGGGAATTGGGTTTGGAACAGGGACCTTCACCAGCTCTGAGAACAGAGGAACTTCTCTTCCCAGAAGTAGCTCAGAGACTTGAGATAGGGAATAATTCTTGGAAGTTATGATGATTTGAATGTTTTGTTTTCACTTTTACCACATAATCTGGCTTACTGTTAAAGTATTTGCCAGAAACAGCTGTAGCAAACTCCCTAGGTTATTTTGGATAGTTTAGGCTGAAACTATCCAAAACAGTTCAAGGAAGAGCAAAGACTTTTTCTGTTACCTATTGTGTTTTAAGAACAGTAAATAGTTTGAGTCATCTCTTCTGAGGAACTTAAAGTGAATCAACAGAGCTGATCTGGAAGATATGAGTGGTTTTGTATAGATGCCTGAAAAAGCAAGAGGATAAAAAGAAAGGAGTAGTGTGTGCTGGAAAACAAGTCCCATCCACGATCTTTCCTTTCTCCAGGCTTGCAGATGTGTTAACTCAATAGCTGACTTCTCCATTCCTGCTTAGAAGAGACACAAATTCCAGCTAGGGACCCTGCTGGGGCAGGGAGGTCAGACTAGGTGACCTCTGGTGGTCCCTTCCAGCCTCCTCTGTTTGTTTTAGTGATGCTTGATGTATCTGTGTGAGGTCCCTGCCCTTTCTGCTGTGAAACTGCTGTGTTGAGATGGCAGTGCAAAGCTAACCCTTGTGGGGATGAGTCTGTAGCAAGCAGGTGAGAGGTGTCTGCTAATGACACTGCACTGCATGGGAGTCATCCCAGCATTAGCTGTGCTGCAGAGCACCAACAGCACTTGTGCTCCATGTGTTCTGTGACGGCTCCAGGCACTGGGAGCACTTTCTGCTGACAGTTTAGGAGGTGCAGGATGAAACTGTGGCCATCTGCTCTCTCAAATCCATCAGGATCCCATTAAGTTGTCACTGCCTGTATCTGCTGGCAGGGATTCCTGAGCATTTGCCTTTTCAGGAACAAAGCTAATGTTGGTGTGTTTCATTTTTCTCCTTTCCTCTTTTACAGGAGGAGCCCTGGCTTTCTCCCTGCCCTTTCTTTCATCTTGTTCTCTTGTTGTCCACTTACAAAAAAGTAGAGCTCATTTTTCAGCCTTTCCATGGAGGAAAAATACCTCCATGCCTTTTATTGAATATTATTTCTTCTGTCTCCTCTGCTGCCAGGAGATGATTGGAGCAGAGCGCTAGTATTCCTCTTGGCTGTTTTAATTGCATATCAGTTTTATGGTTTGCCATTAATTTTCTTGTGCAACTGAGCATCTGATTTCTCCTGCCTGTCATGGAAGCATGAGCACAGACCTTCTCCATAAGCCTGTGACAGCTCTTCTCAAATCCATGTGGAGCTGAAGAAATATTAACAGTCATTTGCTCTCTCATTTAGAAAGGCTTCTTGCTGAGGAGCATGGGATGTGTAAGAGAAATGTTGTGTAAGGCATTATACAGCACTGGCAGAGGTGTTACCTAAGGGTTAAATTCCTTCTAGTACATAAAAGTCTTGTATTGTTGTTTTATTTTGAGGCTGTTTTTAAATTGTATCCCTTCAGAAAAGGATTCACTGCATATGTATATATGTATTTTTCAGTATAAAGGTGTCATTTGCAAGCTGTCATCCTTAACTCCAGCTTGAATAAAGGAAATTAGAGATAGCAGGAGGTGCATTTTATCTGCTGGGCATGAAGGCAAGTGTCTCATTGCTTTGGTGCAGATGTGTTTCTGTCAGCTGGGAAGCTAACTGACCAGTCTGGTCACTGTTCTGTAACGTGCATGGACTCTGGTAGTGGAATGGAGCAAGAGGAGCAAGGTCTGAGTGTCATTTTGGGACTGGTGGTGTCAGGATCCCCAGGCCAGGGAGTCACATAAATATTTCAAGAGGAGGACAGATGCCACCCAAGAATGGTAATGTTTAGGTGTACAACATCAATTTGGAGTGCTGTGATCAAACCACTCCAGGGAAATAACTGATGAGTCTTTTCTGTTGTGGTGCTGCTTTCACTGCTCATACAGAGAGATGTGAGGACTAATTTGCAGCAGCACATTTTCACCTCAGAAAATTTGCTACAATGCAGCTCATGTTTCCTGGAGATAGTTTGAAGGATGCAGAAATAAATCTGTCTGAAAAGGATTTTCTTCCACAATCAGATGTTGCTGTGAGTAAGCTGTTAGAGAGTCCTGACCAAGAGAAGGAGATGTATAAGTGAAATGGGCAGAAACCATGACACTGAAACTTCATCATGTTTTGTCAAGGTCTGATTATCTTAATTGTTCTTTTTGAAGCTTTCTCTACTAAGGCAATAAGCAGATAGCTCTTAACCTCCTGTCAGAAAGGAGCTGGCAGTCTTTTGCATAGCTGTAGTACTTTCTTCAATATAGAAAATGTGTTCCTTATCAAATTTAGATGGTCTTTTGGGGGGCACAGCTGGATATTAGGAACAATTTCTTCCCTGCAAGAGTGGTTAGGCATTGGAACAGGCTGCACAGGGCAGGCATAGAAAATACCTTGAAATATTTCTGAAGGCTGGGAAGAAACCTCTAACAACTCATAACTCTCATCTGGCATATTTTCAACAGCCACAGTCTTGGGCTGGAATGTGAGTGATGTCCTTGCTGTCAGTGGGGAGAAGCAGGACAGTCTGCTTGCTTGGCGAAATGTAAGTGAAGATGTGCAGTTCATGCTGAGTTTGATGGGATTGCAGAGTCTGGAGGTCTGAGGAGGTCCCAGGTTGGACCTTGCTGCAGCAGGCTCAGTGCTGAGGTCAGACAGGGCTGCAAGCCCCAAGGATGGAGCTGGAGCCAGTACAGCCTTTTCCTCAAGTCCCATCTCAACCTCTCTTGCTTGGTCCAGCAGATGCCTCTTGTCTCTCTGGCTCTCTTTTTCTGACCACCTCTCCACAGGGGCAGGGGGTGGCTTGCAGCCCCCCCCCAGAGCTATTTCTCCTCTGGCTGAGCCGGCCCCATCCCTTAGCCTGATGGTGCAGCTGCCTCAGACATGACGTAACCCCTCCCCTACTCACACCACTTTATTGGTATCTTTCCTGTACGGGCTGCAGGATCTAGAAGTGGTCCCTGAGAAGAGGGGGATAATCCTGTCACCCTCGGGATGGGTGAGCCATGGTCCTGCTAACACATGGTGTGCAGCTCCCGGAGCTTCCTCCTGGAGCTGCTCCCCAGCCAGGGGTTATGGGCTTGCAATTTGTCTCTGCTGAACTTTCCAGTTGCTCCGGTTTGCCTTGGCCTGTGGGCATGGAAGCCCTACCTCCCAGGTGGGATTTCCCTTCCCCAGCCCAGCTTGGTGTTACCTGCAAACCTGATAAGGGTGCAGTGCATCCCATCCTCCAGATCACTGATAAAGATGTTAACAAGGGTGTGGGAAAGTCATAAATTAGTCTCATCTGCTTTTGACCTCTGTGGAACTGGTTTTCAGCTGTTGGGAAACAGTCCAATCCTTTTGCTCTAATTTCAGGCTATTAGGCTGCAGATAGTTCTCTGAGGGTAGTGGTAATGATGCAGACTTGAGCCCTTGATCCGTGCAGCAACTGTGGATCAGACTAATCTGTAAATGCCTTGCAGGCTCTGACTTACGAGGTGCAGTTTCACCATGGCAGGGTAGTGCTTCAGCTTCCTTCACAGAGCTGGAGGGAGTAGTGGAAAGGAAGAGCTCATGTGGGGCAGGGGAAGAGGAGAACCACACTTAGCTGACAGTTAGTAGCACATGGATAAGGATTGGGTATAGTCTGGCTGATAGCCTGAGGATGGACAAGGGCTTTCCTGTCAGAGAGCTGCAGGTTGTGGATTCAGTGACCATGTCAAGCTTAATAAGTTTCTCATTAACTGATCTCTAATAGCTTTTATATCTGGTTTGTGGTTTTACTTGCTGCTATTACTACCTAACTACACTGATCCTAGTCTGCTAATCAACTAATCATGCATGCCTCACTGTTTCATTTTTTCCTTAAGAAAAAAACTGCCATGAAAAAATGTTCAGAAGTATTTGCAATTAAAGGAAATTGCATCTAGAAAGCACATCTCAAATGTTTCCTTTCAGTGCCAGTCTGGCATTCCCCTCACAACTAAACCTTATTGCCAGCAAGGATGCTCTCCTGACCGTCCTCATTTCTGCCCTGGTAGGAGAAGCAGGATTGTGGAATGAATGTAGACTTGTTCTGTACGGGGGAGGAACTTATAGTGAGTTGTTGGTGGTGTATTGGTTGTTGTTCCTGTTTGGTTTGGAAGACATCCTGGATAGGCCTGGAGATCCCAACACTTTCCATAGAATGGAGCAGACAAGTTTGTTACTGACTTGAGCAGCAGAGTAAAACTTGTAAGCATGAGAGGGGAAGACTGCGAGTTGAGAATGTGGGGAAGAAGGATAAGCAGCTGCTTTAAATCCACCTTCCCTCCTTTCTGTGGATTTGCAGGCTGCTCTGAAGCAGCAGCTTGCATCCCCTCGGTGTTAATCACTTCCTCTGGCTGTGTTGCACTGCTCAGCACTGGGCTTGTTTGTCATTTGCATTGCCCCTGCTGCGGCTGGCAACTCTGCTGGCAGCACAGCTCAGCGCTGCCAGCTACCTCACAAACCACGAGGAGATGCAGCCCTGCTGGCAATAATTTGTAATCTCATTAGAAGCAAACCTTATCAAATAGCTCTTTAAAGAACAGGAGGAGAAAAGAGAGAACAAAAGCATGATTGTCTGATGTGGCTGCAGGAGCCTAGCTGTTCACACCCTGCAGCTTGGGAGTTCTTGGAAGCTGCAGCAAGGCTTGAGCAGACAGGAGGAAAACTCAGCACTGAGTGGGATGAGCCTGTGGATCTCTCTCTTTTTCACAGGAGTGGTATTCCTATGAATTGATTTAATTTTCTTTCCCTTCTATGACATTAGTCAAATTATGTGTGAGCTTTAGAGGCTGCTACTAATTCTGTGTAAGATCAAAGAAATACATTAGTTTCTCGGTACAACTCTGCAATACTTTTCTATTTTAAGACAAAACACTTGAGCTTTCTTTCTGCTTCTTGTCAGCACTGAACAATGACTTGAGTTGTTGCACATTACCCAAGGATGTGATAGGCTTCTCTTCTAATGGCTCTTTCACTAATGCAAAACATCTGTGATTTGGCTCTTTAAAAATGAGCTCTCCTTAGGAAAAAAACATATCAACTGGAGCAATCTCTGATTTGTCCATCACACAGCTTAAAAATAAATCCAGATTGCTGCAATAATAGATTGTCTGAAGAAGCATCACCTATGTCTTGTGCTGGTAATAAAGAAATGCTTTTCTGTCTGTTAAAGGGTCTGTATGACTTCTTTTAAGTGAAGATGAATCAGGTTTGGAGAAATGCAGTGGTTGGTCTGGAGTGACAGGCTGTAGGCTCCCATTTTTCCTCTGAAATGTACATCTTGGTAACAGTTGCTAAGTTGTGAGCTAGGTGCTTGATGCTTTCTTCTGTCTGTTCTTCTGCTTGTAACTGGATGGCCTGGGCAGTGTGTTTAAGGTTTCCATCTTGTGCATGTATGCAGGTGTCAATGGCAGCTGAAACAAGCTGTAAATAGAATATCTTCAGCATTAAAGCCACCTGCACTCAATTTCCTAATGCCACACTTCAGTACTGTATTTTCATGTATTTTTCCACTGGTGTAATTCCTGAGAGCATGTTGTTGGTTCCCCACAATTAACTGAGAGCTGGAGGCCGTGGCAGTTCATCTGCTTGCTGCATCATCTGAACTGAGGTTTTCCAGACAGGTGGTTTTAGGAAGAACATACTCCAATCCTAGCTTCCTGAGGGGAGAAACAAATATATCATCCAAACCCCTCAGTTTTGATTTCTTTCCAATGTACTTGTGCAATAAATGTGCAACAATACTGTGTAGGATATAAATTCTACCTGTAGTGCTTTATCTGCACAATACAGCCTATAAAAATAAGTGTAGAAAATCCTTTACCTGCCAATTTCCTCTTCTCTCTAGTTACCTTTGAATTAGAATTTTTGTTACAGAATTAACAGGATAATTTATTCCTTTTAAGATGTGTAACAGAATGAAGCACTGTGCAGCATATGATGAATATTAGTTGGATCTACTACTCCTAAAGAGGCTTACAAGCTACTGTCAGGAGTAGAAAATAACCAGGGAAGCCTATCTGTAACTTAAGTAATAGTTAGCATTTCTGTCAGGCTTTCCATTAGAGGGTTTTAAAGTGCTTTGCAATCCAGATGATGAATTAATCCTCAAAAATAGTCCTTGATGTTTTTATTTCTCCCTCTTAGTTCTTTTTGATATGCAGACACTAGATTTTGGATCTTAATTTGTGTTTGCAGGCAAGAAATAAATTGTTTGCAGTTTGCTCACATATCCCTTTAATGCAGAGCATCAGCTACAGATGCGTGTGGAGTATTTCACTTTATGAAGAGCCCGTGTGATGGAGGCTGCTGTAAATCAGCTCAGCTCCCTTAGCTCCCTTGTCCTGCTAGGAGCTGTAGAGGTTTCCCAGGCAGAGTGGCAGAGCCCTGCTCTGGGGCAGCATGCTGAGCAACTGCTCAGCTGCTAAGGAGTTGTTGTTCCAGCTCCATGCAGAGCAAAGCTGTGAGCTCAAGGCAAGAGTCTCAGTGTTCCCAGCATCTCTAGCTGCTACTTAGTGGAAGATAGCAGCTGGGAATCCTTGTTGCTGGTCCATTTACTAGTACCGAAGTCTCCTCTGGGGTTTTCCCTGGCTAAGTGGAGGTTCCCTCAGGAAGCAGTGGCAGAACTGCAGCCTGCTGCTGACTTGGGAGCAGTGTCTGCTGAAACAACCACTGACAGTGTGTGGCTTGCTCTGAACTGGGGGGATGCTGGCAGGAAATGAGGTGATAAACACCACAGATCCTGATTGCAGTAATCTTCCTGCTGACAGAGAAGAAGTGGTTATGTGTATAGGAAGGTTCATAGTGACAGGGTTGATTTCATGGGTCTTGAAGGAGGAAAAACACATTCTTGTTGCCAGCAGAGAGGGAGTGTGGTGTCATTTGTGTTGTCTTCTATCAGATTCAGGAGAAAACAGTAAACAGGATCCAGTGGAATGAATCTTGTCTGGATATTTGAGATGTTCAGCTTTGTGGAATAAGAAACAAAACTAGAAATGGAGAGCTCAAATTACAGCTGTCAACTAGAATTGCTAGTTTTTAGTTTGAAATCAAACTCTTCTTAAAAGTTTGAGGTTGTTTTTTTCCAAATTACTAATTTTGTCTGTCTACTTTGCTTTTTGGATTCGTGTATTATAATTTCTGAAGAATCAATTAGACAAATGTACCTGAGTAGTTAGACTTAGCAAACTGGGAGGACATTTGGGAAGAAAACCCAAGCAGTTGTTGTTGATTAATATGGACTAATAAATGGGATTTAGAAGGTGGTGCCTGCTGTGTGGGTTAGCTTCCTGTCTACTGTCTAGGGGTTGCCTGACCCTAGGGTGCTTGGAGTCACAGTGCAGTGAGCTGGGAAGAGGAAAGGCAGCTGAGTGCCTGTGGAACATCTCCAGTGTGTGTCATGCTCTTTGTGGCTGTTCAGCTGGAACTGAAGTGGATGTGGAGCTCCTGCCTTTCCCACCTGGTAACTGCTGCTCATGGCAGTCTGGCCTGAGGAGTGAGACAGGACAGAAATGATCCTTAAAACAAACATTTCACTTGAAAAGGTCTCTTCTGGAAGAGGAGGAGCAGGGATGTGCTAGGAGGGGAAGAGGCAAGGCCTGTGGTAGTAGTGCTTTGAGCAAGCTTAGTTTTGTTACAGTACTGCATCTTCAGGCACTTTAATGCAGACCTCTTGGTGACAAGTTTAGTTTAAAAGCCCAAACAAAAACAAAAGAAGGGAAAAAAACACCACCAAAGCCAAACAACCAGAAAACCCTCACAAACCAAACCAGGGGAGAACCCTGCTGTGTAGTGTTCCCAGGTTAAGGTTGAACAACTCTAAAGATTCTAATGTGATTTTATGAGAAAATAAGCTTTGACCCAGCATAGAAAATGTCAGGTTCAGTGCAGGGCAGGATTTAGCCTGCTGAAATCTGAGAATATGCAGGGTAATATCTAAAGCTGAGCTTGCAGCTCTGGCACATGATGGCAGGGCAGGAGAAATCTTTCTTGTAAGATGCAAAACTACTGAGAAAATTCAGCTGGTGAGCTAGAAAATGCTCTGTGGCCAAATGATCAGTCTCATATGATCTTGATCCCTGGAGATAGGGCTTAGGAATGCTCCATGGACATAAAGTCTTGTAGGCTTAAGAGAAATAAAATATTACTTAAATGGATATTAAACACAGTAAATTCCCTTCCTAGAAATTAATTAATTAATGCTCAGGATGTCTTGCAGATAAATAGTGGAAGTGGATGGGACAGAGATGGAATTCTTACTGTAAGCATCCCACAGCCACCCAGAGAACAATGCCAGGGGAGTGTTCCATACTTGTAATGCGTGCCACATGGATTTAATTAAGCATTGGATGAAATGTATTGAATATTGAGACTGTTCTGCAGTCAGTGTTTGCTGTGGCTTCTTGCTAAATCAACAGTGTAATCCTGCTTTGGTTTCCCTGCAGATGATGAAGCATGCCTGGGATAATTATAAGCGCTATGCCTGGGGATTAAACGAGCTGAAGCCCATCTCCAAGCAAGGACACTCAAGCAATTTATTTGGTGAGTAGAGTGGCTTCTGCTGCTCAGTGACGTGAGCATCAAACAGGAAATCAGCTGAGAGGCTTAGAGGTGATAAATGTGTTCCTCCTAGCCCGTGTCATGCAGTGTGTGTGTGTGTGGAAGTGAAGGTGATGTGTGCTGTGACTTCTCATTCCAAAGGGAATCGAAGCAGATGGAGCATGTCATTGCTGCATGATGAAGATGTGGTTTGTTGCATGCAATACTGCCCTGCCTTCAGCTTTTCCTGTGAAGTAGAACTTACTAACAGCATGGTCAAGAAGCAGCACACAGAAACTATATGGGGGAAAAGAGGCACTCCTGTGGAAGGAACAAAAGCTACTCTCTGCAGTCATGAAGGTAGCTGAAGCTACCTACAGGTCGCAGGAATTTATTCCCATTCCTCATATACTTGTCAGCCTGTATCAGTCAGGCTCCCTTACCAGGTTTCTAACCTTCGGAACATCACTGTTGTTTGCACCCTTAAGTGTTGCACAGGAATGCTTAAGGAAGCCCAAGATGAACAGTGTAGAACAAACATGGGCCTGAGAAGTTGGGAGTGGAAACTGCCTCACCACACTAGAGTTCAGCAAAACTTTGTCTGTGTCCTGAGAAATTGTAGTAGTGGGAGAGGGAAGTGCAGAAATGCAGTGTGGTGAGGCAAAGACTCCTCAGTGTCCAGGTGGGACTCAGGGCTGGAGAAGGAGCAACTGAAGAGCAGCAGCATTCTGAGGAAGCAGCCCTGTTAACATCACCATCTTCAGTTCCACAGGAAGTGGAGAATTAAACTGTTTGACAACCATCTCTGTAGCCAAATAGCTTCTGTTTTCCCAACAGAAAACTGAGAAATGAACTAATTTCTGCAGCTGAGACAAAATCCATATGTTATACGGGAACTTACTTTGTGGAATGTTTGGAAAAGCTAGTTCGAAGTGGAAGTGTTTCCTGAACCAGCCTAAATAGAGCACTTCCCAACTCCCCAGCTCTGTTTGGAAGTTGCTAAGAGACAGCAGTTGCAGTTGCAAAGAGAATACTGACAATACAACATCTACACTGATCTTGCAGCACTTGTTGTCTCCCCAGGGTAACTCCAAGCAATGGTACTAGCTCATTGCTATACGCTTAGTTGCTGGACTTGGAGCTGGAGTAGTTGGGGTGAACTTCAGGGTTAAGACAGGCTTCTCTTTTCTTGAAAGCTCTATTTTTAATTGTCTTCATTCAGATGTCTGATAGTTATGCAATTGAACAGCATATTTGAAGAACTGTTTCATATAATCCTGATCTTTTGGAGGACAACAAAATGGCCTGTGGTGACAATTAAGACACTTAACATGGCTTCATGTGGAATCAGAAGTGGTGTAGAAGTTCATGAGGTTTGAGTTCCTAATGATGGATCTGTGGAGAAAGCTGGAGATGTGTTATGAAATACTTAAGCCATCAGAGTAAGTCACTGCAGGCACTATTCAGTGAGCTGAATCTACAAGTAAATGTGCATTTCAAGGGCCAGAGTCAGTCTCAGTCACTTCATCCTTGTGGCCATCTAGCATGAGGTCTTAGAGCTGAGTAGGTGTCCTTAGAAGCATCTTCACTCTTACTGATCTTGGTGGCAAATCAAAACAAGCATTAGATCTCTTTCTGGTCAATTGCTTTACAGAATACTGAAGAGCAGCATATCCACAAGCAGTTCTGTCTATGAAACTAACCTTTCCTGAATCCATGATCTCCTTCTGTGTGTTAGAAACAAATCCATGTGTCTGTGAGTGTCCTCAGATCATTAGATCTGATCCGTACCTTCATGCTTGAATTCTAGAAGTGCCTTCTTTAGGATAGGGCAGTAAAAGGAGGAGCTGTTGGGTGGGTTGGGGTTGGTGGTTTCTCTGAAGCACCACAGCCTTCTAAGAAGTGTAATCACACAGAGATGTGACTGTTAGGTCATCCCATCAGGAATTGGGCAGCTGTCCTGACACTGGTGGGAGGCTAGGGGAAGAGGAGAAAGGATAGTGACAACTGGTGGCTCTGACCTTGAGGGAAGGAAGAGCCTCAAGCTGTATGAGATGCTAAAGCAGAAGAGCAGCAGAGCTCTTCTGTAGCTGAGGAATCCCTGCAGGACTTTTGCAATAACATTTTGTTTGTCCTAAACCCAACTTCTGAAGACAAGGCCTAGCCTTGCTCTTGCTGGTGTTCTGTGAGCAGTGTGCAGAGGGTGTCTCTGGACTGTAGACATGTTCATGTTGGGAGCAGAAGCTACTTATTCACATGGGCTCATTAAAAAGAGCTAACTTCTAGAGCAAGGCTGAAATCCATGTAACCTGGAATGCTTTTGTTCCAAGCCAAGGCCACAAGCTTGCCTCTGACCATGGCAGAGTCTTATCAGTACACCCAGGTAGTGTTTGGATTTCCTTCTTGTTTGCCACTTCGGCTTTGGCCAGGTTATCTTAGCAATTACTGTGAGTTTTGTATAGTTCACTGCAACTGCTAAGAATTCAGTTACAGTAACAACCACTTGAAAAGGCAGAAGCAAGAAGTCGTCAGTTGTTGTCTCTCTAGCATTATTCTTAATTACATGAAGCACACAGCTATTTCTAGAGTGGTAAGTGAATTGACTAGCTCAGCATCTCTTAGCACCATAGCTGTGCATCATCCTGTGCTGGATGACCACTGGCCTTTTGCTGACCATACCTGGTAGAAACACAAACATCTGAGTTAATTTTGAGTACCTTAACCTTTAAAGTTTTAGATTCCTGTTAGCAATATTGGCTAAAATAGAGCATTATCCATCTCTCCTCCTAGTTTGCCAGTGTTTGCCCCACCACCAGCCCCCCAAGCCAGGAGCTCTTCCTCCCCAAGACTCCTGTGCTAATTGTAAAGCTAATGAGCATAGCTGCAGCAGCAGAGAGCTCTTTCTGCAAGTGTTTGCTGCACTTGAGTGTTACTAAAGGGCTTTTTTAATTATCTGTAACTGTATTTCATGTGCAGTGTTGCCAGCTTAATAATATTGTAACTTGTGGGCATGGTATAATTAGTCTCTGCAAGTGAGAAAGGACCTTTTCTGGAGGGGAAAAGGGAGGCATTTAATAAATACTCACAAGCTGCAAAGCCAGAGTACTATAATTTAGCAAGATCCTGCTCCTCCCACTTTGAACTGCTCTATGTGGGTTCTTGTAGTGAGATATGTGAAGATCTTTAGAGCCTGCCAGAATTCCTGTTCAGAGCTGTCCTGCAGAGTGCAATAACGGGGATTTGTTACCTTCTAAGTTGGTTAATATAACTCCAGAAGGTGGATTGTACATGTATTTAAACAATGTGTTAGCTTAAACTGAAAGCCTTTGGCATCTCCCCTCTTGCCTCCCATTTTCATTCTCTTCGTTGTTGCTGCTGGGTTCCTTGGCATCCTGGATTCCAAGATGAGCTCTTAGTTTTGGAAGTCATCCTGACTCCTGTCCCAGCTCAGTGAGTTGAAGCTCCTCTAGAGAACAGCATTAGCAGGCCTGGGGATGAAAGACTCAGCACAGCACGTGTGAGAGGAGGTCCTGCTGCACAACTCTCCAAGCTCTTGGCTGCTATGGGGGACAAGGGTAGTGTCTTTCTAGCTATGCAGAGAGCATTTGTCAGGGTTATTAACCCTGGCCTCTTGCAGGGATGCATTGCTGCTGAGCCCATGCTCTGCAATGACTTGTCACAGGGCTGGGAATCAAGTGGCCAGAGTGACAGCTGGCCAGCACTGACTAGTTACCTGAAGTAGCTACCTCGGTGGCAAACTGCAGCTGATTCCACCAACCCAGGAGGATTCCCTGGCAGGTGATGAGTACACTTGGGTATAGCTAATGAGGTCTAACATCCCTAAATTTGAACTGGCACACAGTGGCCCAGGAGATAGGATTCTGAGTTAATACACAGGCATTGTGAACTTGAACTCGGAGTGGCCAAGGTTGGCAGTGTCTCAGTACAATCCCTGGAGGCCCATGAGGAGGGCTGTAGGTGGGGTGAACAAGGCTTTATTGTTCTTGGTGAGGGGTGGAAATAGCAGATTGGTAGGTGGCATGTTGAAACAAACAGCAGGAGGTGGTTCCTAACCAAACACCTTCCTGAGCTGCATGGTGCCAGGAGCCTGGGGGATGCCAGGCTTCCATGGAGAGGAAATGTAGCCTGCTCCAAAGCTGCCTCTGAAATGCATGGACACCACAATACTGGAGACTGGCAGAGTCTTCTAGAAATACCAGCATTGCTTCATGTCATACCCATGAAAAGCTAGGTCTGTATTGTTTCTTTTCCCACTCTCACCAGCTGGCAATAGAGACTGAACTAAAAATGTTCATGCTGCTGGGGGTTTGCCAGTGCTTGAGTAAGAGTTTCATGTTTTGGCATAGCTCACTTGAATAATTAATCACTCTTGACACTTTAAATTGCTAATGATATTGGGTGGGAACCTTTTCAGTGAACTTTAAATCAAGGAGAGCAATGCCTAAATTTTTTAGTCAGCTTTTGAAGCATTGCTGTAAGAAACCTACAGCTGTACCACAGTGGGAATTGCCAGACCTGCAGGTGTTCTGGAATATGCTAAGAATGACACAGTCCAGAGCTGTTAGGGCACAAAAGAATTGGATGTTTGGTGGGTTTGTTTTTTTCTGTTACAAAGTATGTGGCCTTACTCCCCAGGTTAGGAAAATCTGGGCTGTTCTTAATGGCCAGACTAAGAAACAATGGTGACAGCTTCCATCCCTGTCCTTTTGGCTGGAATTCTGAGTCTGAAAAGACAAACTGAGGGAAGAGTTCATACAATACATGTGCTTTGTCTGAGCTTCCTCAGAGTCTGATAGGATCAGGGTGGAGCTCAGGGCAAGTCAGGTACAGCCAGCTCTGAAATGTTCTTTTCCACAGCAGCACAAAGCAGCCTTAGAGAATTCCTTCTGACAATAATAGAGGAAGCTTTTCTGAACGTTTCTGCTTTGGGTGGATAGCCATCATTATTTGTATGTGCTGAACTTCCTCACATTAACAAATGACCAATAGAAATGTCTTGTAGTAATTGTCAGACTTGATATCAGAAGCACAAAAATAACCATTTTCTGGAAGAAAAACCCAACATTCTACTCATCTTCTGTAGTCATGCAAAACCAAGAAAACCTAGTTTATGGTGCTTCTTTGATAGATATATATATGTGCGTGTGTGTGTATCTGTCTCTCCAAATAACATTTGTTAGCAAGGAATGAGGATGTTCTGCAGAACCCACCCCAAACTTGGTACCCAAGGGATGGGAGGAGAGCTGTAAACAAATGGTTAAGTGCACCCACATGCCTTGGTTCTGGTAGCCTGGCAGTATGCTGGTTCATGTTTCTTTTGGCCAAAACACAAGCCATGACTAAAGCTAGCTAGACAAGCACAAGCTCTCTTGGCCCACCTTCCAAAGAGTTTGGCTATTAGCCACTTGTGGATCTTAAACCATATGGGCCCAGGAGCTCAGGCCCAGAACTGTGCTAACAAGCTTGTTATCCACAGCAGCTCTGCCTGCAGTGACACCCTGCAAACTCTCCCTCTGCTTCAGCCTCTGCTCTCTCCTCTTGCTCTGCTCTCCCACCCCTCAGGCATTGCTCTGCTCTCTAAGGCAATCTCCTCCTCCTGTTATGTGCAGGTACCTTAGCATTGTTAGATGTTAAAACCCACTTGCAGTGCCCAGAGCTGCTCTAGGCTGCTTGGAGCTTTACCTCACTCTGTGCTGATGTGCTGGGTTATCAGTCAGTTGAGTTAATCTTGGTAGTAGCAGGTTCTTTTTAATTTCTTCCAGACCATTACTGAGATGCTAAACTGGACAAGTTCAGCTTTCTTTTCAGTTAGCTGGCTTGTGGGCTGTTTTACATGTTCTCTTTTCATCACTTCTGGGCCATAAGTGATGCTGTTAGTAAAGAGGAGAGAGAAACACAAGCAAATTCACAAAGGGAGTAAAATGGAGCATATATGAGCACTGGTTTGTGAGGTTTTGGTGGAAACCAATATTTCACTTCAGCAGGCTGGTACATCTGGTTAGCTTTCATCATCAAAATTACTCAGTTCAGGCTTGTGTTTGAGTTTCAAGTCTATTTTTTCTACCTGGAGTATACTGGTTTTTGCATATCTGCAAAATACAAGTACCTGAGGTGTATGACTTTGCCACAAGCACTGCTTGTGGTGCCTTTCTGCTGCATAGGGTGGCTTTGGAACTCTTGGTATGGGGACTGCAACTTGGTTGGCACTTTTGGTAACCCAGTGCTCACTGCTCATCAGATCTATAGCAGTGCTGTAGGTGGATAACACAACTGTCCCATGTTCATGCCATAGCAGTGTGGGTTGTACCTGCCTAGCAATAATCTTAGCCTCTTGTAGACCATGTGTAGGAAATGAAGAATAATACAGGCTTGGGAAATGGTTTGGTCTCATTCTGTAACAAGAAGTGTTCATTTAACTTCTTTGCATTCCCTTTTCTACCTTTTCTTCTCCCTCCCTCTCTCCCTTTGTTTGTCTGGCTGCTTGTAAATGAGCTCTTCAGCTGCACCATTTCCTTAACACTCTTAAGTTTGGATTATTCTAGTTGGCTAACTTAGCATAAACTGCAATTGTTCACAAGTCATAATTCTGGCCTCTAAACTGATGCTCTGAAAATGCTTTCTGTGCTCTTTTATCAAGAATTTTGAAGTGTAACTGTTTGAGGTAAACTTGGCTATCTAATTATCACATTAATAGCTTTATTCTCTTCTTTGGACCCTTCAGACTAATAGCAAAAGTTGTTTCCAATAAAGATGTGCTTGAGCTTCTCCCCTTTTCTTCTGCCTGCCTGCAGGGAGAGGTTTGCTCTCTCAGGAGGCCCAGAGCCAGACAAAACCAGAGCAGGAGTGGATGACTCCAGGGCCTTTCTTAAGCAGCTTGAATTCTCTTTTCTCTCTGTAGTCAGCTGAAGCTCAAGTGCTAATCCTTCCCATGGAAAGCTCTGCTGTTTAGAGGTGGAGCTGGCTGTGTTCTGAGAGTGTTAGCACTGCACAGCAAGCCTAGCACTCCTGAGTCTTCCTTAAGGAGAGCTCGGCTCTAACAGTGCACCAGGAGCTGCTGTTGCTGTAGGGAGATGCTGAACATCTCCAAGGCCCTTGCAGTCATTTTCTTGAGCACATGTCCTCCAGCAGTTTTCCACAGTCACTTTCTCCAGAGCTCAGGAAAAACACAAGCTACCTCGCCAAGTTTAGAGGAATGCTTTTCATTTAAGAGCAGAGGAGGACAGCCAAGCTCCCAGTAAACCCTGGGAACATAGGATGTCTGCCTTACCAGAGCGTGCTGCAGCTTTATTAGTGCAATACCTAAAGGAAAACGTAAAGATTGCTCCTTCAGAGTAGGAAAGGGATGTTCCCAGAAGGATGTGTCCTGGTTTCAGTTGGAATAAAATTAATTTTCTTGCTGGTGGCTGCTACAGTGCTGTGGTTTGGATTTACAGTGAGAAGAGTGTTGATAAACATTATTTTGATATAATTTCCCTACCCTTTCCATCCTATCAGGCTGTTCTTAGCTCAGTCCACCAGTTTTACTCCCCCCCCCCCCCCTCTTTCCCCCCCCCCCCCCCCCCCCATTCTTTGCCCATTCCCACTGGGGGTGGGAGTGAGGGAGCAGCTTTCTGGGCCTGCCTTGCTGCCTGGGGTTAAACCACAACAGGATGCTGTAAGCAATTAGCAGCTGCTCAGAGAGAGAGAGCATCTGGTTCTGTGAAAGGTGCCAAGTAACTCTTAGAATAATCTCAAGTCTTATTTTAAGATGATACAGATTTGGTTAGGCATTGACCCAGGGCACTGCTGGAGTCACCATCCCCAGAGGGGTTCAGACAGCGGGGAGAGGTGGCACTTGGGGACATGGTGTAGTGGCACAGTTGGACTTGATGATCTCAGAGGTCTTTTCTAACCTTCATGATTCTGTGAAATGGAGAGTTATTTTCTACCTGGGAGCTGAAGTTAAAGTCTTGGCTATGTGGAGGTCTGCAACCAGTTCATTTCATGACAAAACCTTGGTGGTAGCAAACACAAGAGTTGGCTGGAATGGTGAATTTCCTCCGTAGAGATCAGTAATTCAGTTCTCATACTTGCTAAACCTACAAAACTGTTTACTTGTTCACCAGGTATTCCAGAGGCAAGTTAATAATGGAGTTGTGTAAATTCAGTGGTAGCTACTGTGTTGTTAATGGCTCAGTGCAATCAATTCCTGAGTAAGCAGTCAGCTATCCACCTGAGTCATGAGCCCTGCTGGGGGAGAGAGGCCTTGGACCTAATGACTTCCTCTGTGCCTTGCAACCTTAATTACTGTGCAATTCTCAAGGTTTACTTGTGTGGCTAGACTCTGCTCTCAAGTCTATCTGGACAGCCATTTCCATTCATAATGAAGATTACTGGAGCCAGGGTCATAAATACAAGACTAAGTGGCCAAAATGGAGTTTGTGACACTGTTTGCTAACTAGGAATTGAAACTCTCCCTAGACACAAATGATCTTTTGAAAAGGTCAGTGTAAATTTGAAAGAAGCATGGGAAAGTTCCATCCCCCCCCCCTCCACATTAACCTTTCAGTGCAGGATCAAGACCATTCAGTCATGCTGATGATATTTCATCTTGCAGCATTAGGGGAAGGCTAACGTTTATCCATCACCACAACAGAGGCAGAAGGTTGCAAGACCTCCAGAGCTGTGTCTGGCAGTCTGTGTCCTGAGCTGAGAAATTCACATGGGTGCCTTTGCCCTCTCAGTACTGTCCTGGGCAGGCTGCATGGTCATGCACAGCATCAGAAAAGTTGTTTTGCACAGAGGGTACTTCTCCAAGGGTTTTCTGAACTGAAATGTGGTCAGTACTTTCCACCTTAAGCTGAGGGTGTATTACTGAGTATAAATCCAAAAAACAACTGTTTTTTTCATTCCAGAAGGAAGAAACAGTGATTTCTGAGTTTATTTGGATTTGTTGTCTTACATGGATTACACTTTACAGTGAACTGATCCATCAGTGCTTAAAAATGCAGAGTCATGGCTGCAAATGCAGAGCATCAGAACCACTTCACAGCTTCATGAAATACTGTAGTGTTGTGGCATGGGCATCCAAGTTGGCCTCTGGAATACTTCTATGCCCATTTTTAATTGGATTAATTGAAATTGTATTTTGCTATTTGCCTTTATTTAACTAGATCTGCCTGAAAAGCCTTGTGTTGGAAAGTAATGGGCTGGCTCTTCTCCTCTTGCAGGTAGCATTCAAGGAGCAACAATAGTGGATGCCCTGGATACACTCTACATCATGGAAATGAAAGAGGAGTTCAAGGAAGCCAAGGAGTGGGTGGAGAAAAACTTGGATTTCAATGTGGTAAGTAGCAGTGCTGGCTGATATTTAATGCTCTCTGTAGTCTCCAGGGACCAATAGGGGACTGAGGTCTGATATTGCAAGCGTGCTACAAGGCTGCAGAGTTCAGATCATTGATAGATAAAGCAGGGCAGGAAGCAGGAACATGATAAACACAGCTTTGATAAGGCAGTTCTCAGTCTGAGGGATGTAGGTAGATAGGAGGCAACAAGCTGGACTGAAGGAAGGAAAAAGGAGTAATTCACCATTCTGAACAAGAAACTTCTCAGCTCTTTTGGGTAGAAGAGACAGGATACTTCAAGCATTATTTTTTTAGCTGTGTATAAACTTTTTGAGCTCTTCCACCAATGAGTTGCATTTAGACAAAGCTACACACAGTATGGATGAGTGAAGTTCCTCTGGGTATCCTAGTAGAGCTGAGTCCCTTCAGATTGGCTGAGCTGCTTTAGCCTTACAGGGCACCAGGTCATCACAAATCCTTTCAGGTAGGCTGAACTGCTTTAGTCTTGCAAGGCATCAGCTCATCACAAGTGCCTGTAGAAATCACCCTGTTAACCAGGCAGTGTGCTGCTGAGAGCTAAGTTCATTATTCGGGGTTTTATTTTAGAACTTTAGAACAAGCAAAAACCTCTGTAAACCCTGAAATAACTGGAGAAGTCCTGGGCTGTGCAGTGGGCCAGAGTGTTTGTTGTAATTGCTGGGTAGAGAGAGCTGATGGAGGAGCTCTGTGGGTCTGTGCAGTGGAGGAGGAGAGCTCTGCAGGCTCAGTACACTGAGCACTTAGAGGCTCTTGGAGTTGACATCTGTAGTGAGAGAAACACTTTCTGAAAACAAAGTGCTTTTTCTGATATGTTATGCAAAAGTCAGGATTAATTAGCTGCTTGTACAAGCTTGAGAATTAATTATCATTTCAAGGAGGAGGAGTTAATAAGAGTGGCTATTATATAGTTTATATAAGCAGCAATTTAGTCTGCATTTATGTTGACATTCCTAGTGTAAACACAGGATATCAACCTGTGCTTCTGAGGAGTGTCAGATGGCTGAATGACATCCAAACTTCACCTTCTGCATAAGGGAGAGTTTGTCCCAAGGAATCTCTGTCATATCAAGTTGCTGTTTTACTAGCTTAGCATAGTGAATGTGTTTCCATCCCAGGCAGAGGCAGAGACTGCAGGAGGAGCTGAGCACCACGTGCAGGAACATCCTCAAGTGCTCTGGAGTGATTTGCACTATCAGCACTGAAAGCTTTGGTTTTACATAAATCTTACCATACTTTGTCCTGGAAACTTATGCTTCTAGATGGTATTGCTGACAGTTCCAGTTCCTCTTGGTAATTTATATACTTTTTAAAGCTATGTAGCACTTATTTTTTTCCTCAATAATGCCTGAAGGCTGTAAAGTCTCTGAGAGTCTGTACTGTATGAATATGCATCTGATAGGCATCAGGAACACTCCTGTCAGTAGCTGCCTTCAGCCTGGCAGCTCACAAAACTCTTTCCATAACACTTGCTAATCCTATGGAATTGAGTTTTACACTGACCTCAGTAATAAGGAGAGGAATTTCCTCCAAGTGGAATGAGGAAATGAAAATAGAGAACCACAACATCAACTTGAATAATTGATGTTGGTTTGTTTAATGGCTGAATTGTTTGGAGCTGCTCAACTTGTACTCCTCTTTATTTCCCCACTTTCAGGACAAGTTCAAGTTTCAAATGCTGCTTTGTATTTGTCTCTTGTAGTTTAAAGTTTAAAGAACAGAGCCCTCTCTTCTGTGCCCAAGCATTTATCAAGGATCAGGCACTACTTGGCACTCTCTGCGTTAATGTTCTGTACACTTTCTTGCTCCTGGTTTAGAAGCCTTTCTCCCATGGAAGTGTTTAGCTTTTAATAACTGACACCCTGACACATCCTGAAGTGCTATTTCTTGTAAGTAGCATAAAATGTGCTTTTGTTTGACATTTCTGGTCATTTCATGGGCAGCCAATGCTCAATTAGCTTTGGAGGAAGCTTATTTGGCTTTTATTTGTATAAACAGGATTAGTATTTCTCTCTCTCCTTAATCTTATAACTATGCTTTTTAAATCATAAATTTTCAGATGTTACTCACAAGAAGAGCTGTAACTGTGTCTGTAGCTGGAGAAAGCAAGTTTCCCTCTTGAGGAGTTTGCAGTCTATCAGGTACTGATTGTGTGTGTTTAACTCTTGGGCCAACACTCAGTCATTCTCATCAGCTGATGATAAAGGTTTCCAGTGTCACTTTGTAAAGCAAGCACAAGTTTATCCCCATTAAAAGAACTGATGGAGTATAGATGGGCAGTGGCATTGTCCCTTCAGTCAGAGCTTCCTCCTTCAGCTCAGGGAATCAGTTGCCAGGCTTACTCTTCTTCACCTTCCTGAAGAGAGCAGACTGGTTTGGTTTGGAAGGGAAATTTCGTCAGTGTCCCTTTGCCAGCAAACTTGTGACTGTTGGAAAGGCTGTGAGAGGACAAGCTTCCTCTTTTGGAGTCTAACACACTTGGGCTATTTTTGCTGGAGCTGGTAGCTGTGTGCTTTTATAGCTGACACATCCCCATGGCAGTGCTAACTGCTGAACTCCCTCCTGCTTGGTGCCTTGCTGAAGCCGCAGCCAAACTGAGCAGTCCTGCAGGAATGAAGTTGCATTTCCTAATTCTGTCAATATTTTAAGAGCTTTAGGCAGCCTGGTACCTCTGGAAAGAGTTGACATTTGCAGTGGCTCAGGCTGTGCTCTTTCCATCACGGGTGCATGCTCTGTTTCCCTCACTTCCCTTCGTCTCTGGGGCTTGTGTCTTTGCTCTTCAGCTGCTGGAGCTGCAGGCAGGGCCTGACCTCCCCACACACCCTCTGCACAGAGCTCCAAGCTGCCCTGCCCTCAGCTCAATATCAACACCCTGCAAGGCAGGAGAGAGGAGCCACTCTGCCACAGGAGCCCTGGGGACCTTGGCAGCTTCCTAGCTTCAGCTGCACACTGCTGTGTGGGTTTTGACTTCAGTATTGCCTTCAGAGCCTGCACACACACACAGCATTCAGAGCTCCTGGAGGTTCTGAACCAGAAACTGGGCAGAAGAAAGCTGTCGGTGTCCACAGCACAAGGGGTGAAGCCATAGCTGGGAAGAGAGGTTGCAGAGGGATCAGGAGGGAGAAAGGGTCAAGAGCAATGTGCCCTTGTGGCCAAGCAGGCCAATGCTCTCCTGGGCTGCACTGGCAGCAGGGGGAGGGAGGTGATGCTCCTCGGCCCTGGGGAGGCCTCACCTGTACAACTGGTGTGGTAGTTGTGGCCCACTGGTGTGGGTAGATTTGTGTGCAGCTTGGTGCACTCTGGAATGTTTGAGTGCAGTGTCTGCTATTGAAACTAGCAAAGAGGGGAAAGCACAGAAACTGGAGATGAATGAGGGTTATCTCTGCTGCCATATATAGATTAGCATATCCCTTTTCCAAGGTCACAGATGAGCAGATATTATTTGAATCCAATTATTAATGCTTCCAGCATACATCTTTAGCTCAGATGTGTCTGGTGTGGCAGTCAACACAGGACAGACTTCTAGAATCTGGATTATTTATTGCACACTTCATTATTTACAGATCTAGATCCTACTCCTCTCAAACTGTAGGTAAGATGACTGACTTGTAATTACTCTTCAAGTCCATAATCTAATGTTCTGGCTTGAAGGCAAATGGCTTTTTTGGCATTTTATTCTTGCTATTTTTTTCTCTTTGAGACAATCAAAGTTTTTCAATAAGACAGGAGAACTGAGAGAAGTAAGTTTGGGAAAGAACCTCTGCAGTAAGGGTAGTGAATTTGTGGAGAGGAAGACTTCTGGGAAAGAGATGTTGTAAGGAAATGGTCCAGACGACTGTGAATACTGGGGAGTCCAGAAGAAGGGCTTTTTGTTAGCTGAGCAGTGCTTTCAGCAGCATTACATTCAGTCACAGCTGCTTGAAGCTTCAGTGCTTTACCAGTTATAGACTTAATCCTCTGCTTTGCAGGCAGGGGAGAGAAGTGGTGAGGTGGGGCTGAGGTCAGATTGGCTCTGTCACAGCTTTGCAAATGAAACATAGATGCAGAGTACCACAACAAACAATATTACCCCATTTGTGATACCTGTTGCTTTCTGAAGATGGAGCTTCCTAAGGAATAGTCAGCCTCCCTTTCTTTAAAAGCAGTTGGTTTAATAGGTCTACTAGTTAAACCTCTCATGCTCTGCATCTTCATGAGTGTGGCTGACCTGTGGTTCTTCTCTTAGTTAAAAAGCTCTTATTTTAGCATTTCTCCTTGTCCAGGCACAATGTGCTCACACTCAGCTTGCTTAAGAGCAGCCTGCACCATATGTAAGTAAGGTCACTGTGCTGTACTGTGTCTAGCCAGCAGTGTAGAGGATGCTATTTCTATTTGTCAAGATAATTGTGTCTTTAGAAGCTGATCAGGGAGACCAGATGAAATCCCATCCAGTTGTCAGCTTTGCTCCTGCAGCCCATAATGAATGCATCTGTTGCTTTGGATTTTGTGTTTCCCAAAGTAGAGTCAGCAGCAGGCACAGTTTCTCTGGGTTTCATGCAGTACTTGGGCTGTCCTGTTTGTGATTCTCCTCCCAGAAGATCAAATAGGGAATGATAAATTATTTATCCAATGTAGGATGAAAGACCAGACACACTTGGATTAGCATAAAAGCCCAGCAAGTCCAGCAGCAGTGTGCTGTTCCCAAGATGCATTTCCCTCTCCCCAGCATCTGCAGACTTGCAGAGGCCCTCAGGAATCAGCAGCTAGAGCAGGGTCACCCAGAGCAGGGGCACTTAGCCCAGCAAGGGACTGGCAGAGGTGGTTCAGGTATTCCTATACACAACACATGGCCTTGCTGTCTAACTGGGCGCTAGGGAAAAGACTGAAATCAGCACTTGTATCTCTCCACTTGGCCAGAGCCATCGTAGATACTTGGGATCTTGCAAGAGGAACTTAGAAGCAATTACAGTCACTTCTCCTTACAGAAGTTCCTTTAGATACAGTGGAGTTAATTCAATATATAATATATGCTCTATAATAAGGCAGGGATGGTTTGAAAGAGAAGGATAAACTTAAAGGAAAATAATTCTTCAGCCAGTGAAGTGGAAACCTGGGGAGGTGCAGTGTGTGTAGCGTGGCACTGTTAAGTGGATCATTAGGTATTTGTTTAGAGCAACATGAAAAATGACATTGCTCACTTGGGATCTGACTGGGGAGTAGAAACAGACAGAGTGATCTGTGCAAACTGTGGGTGGGTGATGATTAACAATATGACAAGAGAGCAGAGATCAGGGTAAGCATTTTCCACGTGTAGTGCCAAGTAGCTGAATAATGAAAGCAGAAAGGAGGCTGGTGCTGGAGTAGCAGAGATCTGCTGCTTTGGGACAAGGTCACTTCTCCTAGCAGGCTGCTTCATCACAGGAGCTTGCAGTGTAGAGATGTGTCTGTGACATGCAATTATCAAACTTCTGGAACTGTTTTGCAGATGATTATCATTCCAGCCTGGTGTGATGAGTTTCAGCCTAACTGTGTACTAAGCACAGGGCTTTCAAGTCTGCTGTTAATGAAATGTCTCTCCATTGCACTAATTGCATTTGCTCCAGCAGCTTCTGTAAAGATTTTCAGTAAGAGAGGAGAGTGTGGAACAGTGAAGTATTGGCAATCTGATGACATTAAAACAATGGTTAGCTTCAACCAAGAGTCCTGGAAGATCAGCACTTGAGCAAGCAGTCAGGATTACAGGGCAATTCATCTTTGTGCCTTGACTGTCATTCAGATGACTTGGAAGTCTTCCTCCTGCCTATAAGCAGTTCCCAGCAGCAGATGTTGGTGCCCAGCTGCTGAGCTGTTCTTCAGGAGCCTTTGCACTGCCTGCAGCAGCAATGCTTTGTGAGCTCAGGGGCCATGCTGAATCCAGAAAGGCAGAAGGGGAGGTTCAGCTCACCTAGCAGTCAGTTTGAGCAGTTCAGCATCATTCATCATCATGTCATTCAGTCCTTGCAGAAATACAAGTGTCTGGGATAGCTGATGAACTCCTTTCCTTGTCTCATACCTACCTCTTTAGAGCTTCAACTTTGCCACATCAAAGGAAAGTTCTTGGCATGTACTGAGGCTTGGGATTGAAAAGGAAAGAACCTAAGGTTCTGAAGTAAAATACCAGTAGCAGGAGTTTTGGCTAGCTCAGGCTCCATGGGAGCAAGCTATCACTCCTTTAATCAGCCTTCCTTCAGACAGATCAGATCAGCCTTTCTTAAATCAGATGAGCTGCTTTGTGCACTGGATTTAGGTAAGGTAGACTTCTTTCTTTCAAGTGGAGCTCTTGCCTAGGTAGCCTGCTTAGCAGGTGAACAACTCTCTTCTCTAGTTAGCTCAGGTTCCTAGGGGATTTGAATGTTGTTATATCCATCTCCTCAGGATTACCAGATATCATGGCATGATGAAAAGAAGTGCAGGGAAATGGCACTAATTACAGTTGAAGTGAATACCTGATTGCAGTTGCTTCCTTCTCCTCCTTGCTGGGTTCAGTGAGACAGTGACTGAACACTTGGAAGCAGAAATTAAGCCCTTTTTTTCTCCCTTTGTGACTGATGAAACCCTGCACAGCTCTTAGCAATCTCTCTAGATACCTTTCTCCCAGAAGCATAAAGTCATATTTCTGGCAAATAACCTAGAGCTGTTTTCCTCTGCAAAGGCAGTTTGCTAGAATTCCAAATCCATAGGAAGCAGGGAGCAGCTTCTCCCTCCTGCAGAAACTGGCACCTGAACATTGCAACTGGGGAGCTGCAAAATGCAGCTGGAGGAGCACAGCCTGCAAGCCCTTGGGAAGGAAATCCTGCAGCTCCTCCCTGAATTGACTTCTATTAAACAGAGCTAAAGAAACAAGTCACTAAAAGCAGGAGTAATCCAGACACAGGAAAGCCAAACACCTTCCTTCCATGCCCAGAAGTTTAGAGGATTGCTGGGGGCCATTTGTCAACAGAAACATATAAATATAGCATTGCACAAAAAAGCAAAAGTTGTGATCCTTCAGGAGATGATCTCATCAGCTGAATTCCTCTGGAGTGGATGGACTGCTGTGTGTTGGGGGAAAACTGGCATTTTAGAGCAAGAGAATACAGTGGTGATGAGACTCAGATTCTCCATTCAGGTTTGACTTTAAAAAGATCCTGAGTTTGGAGAGAGACCATGGCTGGATCTGTACTGCAAGGAAGTGCTAAGATAAGTGGGTTTAGAGAATGCCTAGTGTCTAGCTGGGAGAGAGGAAAAGTTAGCAGGGTGTTGGTAGTGGAGAGGGAATGTTGTTAATGTGAGGAAGAGAAGGAAATACTCTTTAAATTCTCTTTAGTCCTCTTCCCTACATCTTGTGTGCTTTGCTGTTCACAGCTGTTGGAGTTTAATACCTGCATGGATATGAAAAAAGACAATACCAATCAAAACCTTAGAGAGCAGCATCAGGGACTAAAACTCTTTCTTTCTTTCTTCCCCCAGAATGCTGAAATTTCAGTGTTTGAGGTGAACATTCGCTTCGTCGGTGGCCTGCTCTCAGCTTACTATCTCTCAGGAGAAGAGGTAAGGTATTGCCACGTGGTTCATCTCAAATAGCATCCTCTAAATGTGTAGTGAACCTTTGGTTTAATCATTTTAGTTATCCAAATTCAAGTGGTTTAGAACTCTGGCAGTGGCTTGCCCAGCAGAGAGCTCTCCAGTGGCTTTTCTGGCTTCTGTCAGTGTTGCTTGATATAAAGCTCAGAGCTAAGAGTGCTGTGTGAGGCACTGCTGCCCTGCTCAGCTCTGCTGCCTGTCATGCTTTCTGCAGAGAAAAGCAGCAATTTCAGCTCAGAGCTTTGCCTAATGCAGTATGTTTGGAGAAGGCTATACAGCCAGTGTGCTAGTCTAAATGCTTAGCTTTGGCATTTAAAATCATTCATATTACTGGTTCACATTCTTGGTCCTGTCTGTGGATTATAGGAGTATTTTAGTGTAGGATTAGCACAAATTAATACTCTAACCATAAGTTGAATTTGTCACTGGATTCCCTTAAATCCAAAGCAATTCCTGGTGGAAACTCCACAAAACCCTGAAGATGTCTCATTTTCTTTCACATGTGAGTTTCCCAGGTACTGGGTAAAGCTTTGCTTTGAGGCTGCCAGTTGAAATTAACTTGACTTCCGTGGTATTTGTGTTGAGTTGTGTTTAAATGTGTCATTCTGTCTCAGCAGGCACTGCTGGGTCATGTACCTGACAAAGCAGTTACAAGGAGACAGTGTTCCTCTGACATTTTTGTGTCCTAATTAGCTTTGCCTGTTTATTTTCTGCAGTCCTGCCCTGAGCCTACATGGTGTTGATAAGACATTAATGGTTTAAAATATACAGGGGTTTATATTTTAGTTGTCTTATCATTTTCTGGGGTGGGGGGGGAATCACTTATACCCATCTCAAATTCACACTTAGCAGTAATGAAATACACTGAGAGGAGCTTGGCTGGCTGCTTGATCTTGAGTAAATGTTGTTTGCTTAATGGTTCATGTCTGACTCTTCACATGTCCTCCTACAGTGCCTCAGCAACCAGAAATAAGCATATCTAAGGGTGTCTAGCATTGAAAGCAATTAAGTAGCTGGATCTTCCACTGCAGATCTCCTTACAAACAGGAGAGAACTTTCCCAGGGGAGCCTAGTGCTCCCTGTTCCTGAAGTGGCTCTGGCAGGAGCTGCTTGCAGACTAGGAGCTGGTGGAGGGCTGCATGTGAGCCTGTCCAGCAAGCAGCAGTTTGTCTGACAAGAAGTGCCTGAAGCATTGGTCACCAGTGCTGTTGATTTCATGCACGTGTTGATGGTTTGTGCCTTGTGTCTGTTAATTTGCAGTCTGGCTTTCAGTCAGAGCATAGAGCATCTCCTCCATCACACCCAGTCCTTGCTTCTCAACCATCCCTTCATGTGCAGGCAGGCAGTTTGAGCACTGGCTCTTGGACATGCTAGTGTCCATGCTAGAAATGGACAGGCTTATTAATAACAGTGAAATGGGCTCCTGAATGCAGAAGTGAGGTGTGATGACAGGGCCTGAGCTCCTCCAGGCTGGCAAGGATCTCATCCATGCTTGCCCTTGGCTCTCATGCTCTTTGGTAGTCACCTGCTGCCTGAGGCACAATGATGTTCCTAAACTGTCAGTTGGCCTAGTGGCTTAGGAGAGTGCATCTGTCAGATGTGGGTAAGTGCCCCATTTCTCTCCTAAACCCACGGCACTGAAGCCATGGCTCCCTGCTGCCTGTGGGAAGAGAGGGATGCAGCCTCCTGAGGACAGGGCAGCAGAGGCAGGCTTCCAGGCTGTGTGGGTCTGTCCAGTGGTGCTGCTGACATCTGTGGGGAGCACTGAGGGCCCCAGAGGCTAGCACCAGAGAAGAGACATCCTGAGTCATCTCTTGGTCTATGGCATCAGTGAGTGTTCCTGAGGATGAGGAACAACCTGTGTGCAGGCTCTTTGGAGGATTAAGCCTGCTCAGTTAAAAGCTCATTTAATTCTTTATCAGATTAACTGATATTTGCTGTGCTCACTTATCAATATCCTAATTAAAGACAGCTATGTTTCAGTTAAAGGAGTGCTGGCAATAATTATTGTTTGTACTTCTGAATTACATCTCCATGGGTAATGATCCAGAGCTGTAACACATTGTATGCTCTCTAATCATTTGTAAGTCTAACTAATCATGATTAAAGAATCTCCTATGATGCTGAGCAGTTCCTAAATCATCCTGCTCACTTAATGCTTCATTTAGAGAGAGCACCAAATGTGAATAATTCTGAAAATGAACAAATGGAATGCTTTGCTTCTTGATAGCTGTGTGGTGCTTGCTTGCAGACAGAGCTGTGAGGTGCCTTCTGCTAAACTTACTACAGCTTCTGCCTTGCTGGAATTAATATGAAGTACCTCAAAGTGCTAGAAGTGTCACACACCTCAAGTAACTTCTTGTTGTTGTGTTTGTAATAGCTATTGAAGCTCAAGCTAGACAGAATTCCAGTCAAATATCAAACCTTAATGGTAGAACACCTACAGAGACCAGAAAACTTGATTTCAAGATGAGGAACCTTCTAAGGACTGCAAAGTTTTGGTTATTATGTTTTAATCCTTCATAGTAATATTGTGTGGGATTATTAAAGTATAATAGAAGGGATTAATAAAAATAAACGTGGCCTCTTTAGAGCACTGCTGCTATTGCTGTTTGTATGAAAGCATCTGGACTGTGGTGTCTTTAACCCATAGGAACAGGACAGGTTTTTCTGCAAGCTTGTTGTGGGTTTGTGCTGGGAAATCAGATGTCCAGCAGGGGAGAGATGTGTTGGGAAAGTGCTCTGCTGCCCTGAGTAGTCTGGTGTCAGATGCTGGTGTCCCAAGGGTCAGGAGTGTGGCATGCACCAGGAGCTCCACATTTCCAGAGTATACTCATGTAAGGAGTCCCTGTTTGCTTTGGGGTGACAACACTGCATCCTCTAACAGCAGCTGAGACCTTGTTGCAGTTGATGGAGAGGACAAAGCTTTCTGAGCACTGTCATCTTCACTCTTGGGAATAAATATGCTGCTGGTGCTGTGTGTGTTTGTGGCACTGCTTGTAGAGAAGCTGTAGCCCTCACAGTGCCTACAGTGGCTCTGGTGGGTGCTGCTGGCGCTGGCTGTGAGGACACAGCCAGGGAATGCATTGCCTGTGCAGCAGTAGAAGGAGCTTTGAATAATTGCTGTTTGTATGACTGGCAGAAGTAACTCCAGAATGCTTTGCAGGGAATAAGGAGCATGTGAGGTTCAGATCCAGCTGCTGGGATCCCAGATTCCTTGGAAGCTTTTTCCATTTCTTGAATGGGATGAGCATTTTTTCCCTTCCTCCCCCAGTTCAAATCTTTTGGATGCAGCAGCTGCTCTCCCTGCATGACACAGCCTTCTCTTTGCTAGGACTAGACACAGTCATCTTCACTGGAGGAAGGCAGAATCAAGCTGATGGTGATGTTGGTGTTGCCATTGCTCTCTAAGGCATGAAGCAGAAATGTGACAGGTTTGTGTTTCCCTCTGGCAGTAGATCATGTTTGAAGGAACACTCGTTTGTCCTGATCAACAAATTGTTCCTCAGGATGATAAATGTTGGACTTTGAGTTTCATCTGTTACTGTCTACCAACTGTTAATTAGAAGTAACAAAATAAAGGGCAAAAAAAAGCAGGGGAAAAGCAAGTGATGACACATTGCCTAATTAGTTGATATCTGCATTTAGAATAGGAGTTCCAGGGGCACTCTTCAGCCTAACTTGATGATCCTAGCCTCCTCTGAGTCCAGACACAACCATTGCCCACTTGAAGCAGCCATCCATCAGTGGTGGCACTGCTGCCTTGTTAATGAGGAGCAGACAGGGACTAATGATGCAGATGCTATTGATCTGGAGCTGCCTGTGCCAGGCTGACCACAAAGCATTGCTGACTTCATGGAGTGCTGAGACATCCTCCAGCAATGAGCTGTAGCTGTTTTCATCTGGCTCTGCCTCTCCCATAGAGGACTCCTTCCTAGGGAATATTTAAATGCCATAATCAGAAAACACAGAATTCCTCATTCAGCACTCTTGAATGGTAGGAGGGTGAAGTTTGTCACCTGTGCAGAGGATTCCAGTACAGATGCCTTGGGGATCTTCTCTCACCAGTGGGAGAATTAACGCCATGTTTTATCTCCCAGTTCTTTCACTTCATGTGGCTCTAATGAACAAGAGGACTTTTCCTTTTATGTGCTGGAAGCTTCATTTCTAATGCTGTTTGAAAGTCCAGGCATTCTGCATCAGCTTGCTCACTGTTGTGTGGATGTCCCTTAGCTCCTCCCTAAGCATCCTCAGAGGCTGGCAGCAGAGCTCTCAGCTTGGCAGCAACTAGAAGACTGCAATTGCAGCCCTCTCTTCAGATTTGGGTCCTGTTTGCCACCTACCACCCATCTGCTGCCACTGTGAGACATCAGTGCTTTAGCTCATTTAGAGCTCTGAAATGGTCTTGAGGTTTGAGTCATTAGCTCCTGCAGTCCTTCAGCTTGGGAGGAACCTCAGGAGGTCTTCTAGTCCTAGCTTCAGTGCTGGCACGGTGCACTGCACTGGTCCTCTTCAGAATCTCCTTGCACAGGAACCTGCCTAGGCTCTTCAGGGCTGGACCTGGTGATCTTAGGGGTCTCTTCCAACTGTAATGACTCTGGGAGACTGAGGCAAATCCAGCTGTTCTGCAGTGGTTTTGTTTCATGCCCTCTGATCCTTTGCACAGGCATCTCTGTTGTTCCTCCTGGCTCTCTAGCAGGCCTCATGTTGCTCGCTCTTATGTGGGTTGCTTTTGGTTTTTATTTGACTTCAAACAACTTGCTTTTCCAAACTATTTTTAGCCTGACTTAATATTTTTTCATCTAACTTCTCAGAGATTATCAGTTTCTGTATTCTTTAATTGGACTCAATATTTAATTACCTCCTTTAAAGTCACACCAGAAGGAGCTAGAAGAGCCTTTTGATTGGAGAATCCTGTGAGTCTGAACCTCATCTTTCATCCTTTAAGTCATCTGCAAGCCTTTTACCCATCTGTAACATCCTGTTCCTGTCTAAGCACATCTCAGCTGGTCTGGGTTCTCTTCCCAAGCTTAAACACTGCCAGAGTGAACCTTCAGTTGATAGCAGCATGCTGAGCTGGAGCTTGTGGCCCCTCTGAGGCAGTAATATGGCAAATGAAGTCAGGAGCTGCTGCTCCTTGCACAGATGCAGTTCCAGCAAGCAGCTGTCACTGCAGTGCATGAAGCATGGCTTGGATGTGCTCTGCTGTAGCCTGCTCAGGGACAAGAGAAGGCTTTAGTCTCTGTGTCCCACAAACACAGTCTGTCATCTCCATTAGTATTTCAGTCTCTTCACCACCTTTAATAGATCTAACAGTGTTCCCTCTCTGTGCTAGCTGCATCAGAATGCACTGCAGAGCCCCTCTGGATTCACAATGGAGATAACCTTGACTCTGAAGATGTGGGTTTGCTGTAGACAGTTCTGCTGATGCAGGCAGCCTGCCCTTCAGCCTCTCTGTCTCTGCAATGACTGTTGCTGCTGCTGAAACTCATCCCTGTTCAGTAGGTTCCCTGTACTCCTAAGGCTTCCTCCTTCCTAGTATTGCTGTTTCCCTTCTCCCAGTGCTCCCTGCTCAGCTGCCCTTGCTCAGGCCTCTCACACATAATCCTCAGGAGACTTCAAAGAGTGGGAGCAGAGATGCTTGCTCATTTCCACCCTTGTGCTTAATGCAGAGTTTGCTTCTTGCTTTTCTTTCTCTTGCCTCTCCTCTTTGGAGATCCCATGTATACATACAACCAGCAGGAGCTCTTACTGAGCTCTTGTGGAGCCTCTGCCATCAGGCACACACTCACCAGGCAGCAGCAACTCTTCTTGTGCCTCCTGACAACCCTGAGGCTCCTGCAGTGGCCATGGGCTCAGGGACTGGCTGCCTGCAGGAGTCCAGCAGTGGCTCTGCTTCTCTGTCAGATGCCTGGTGTCAGGGTGAGGCCCACAGCAGGGCTCAGGGGAGCTCTGGGGGTAGCTGCCATAGCTCAGACTGCCCTCAGGAGCGGGAACTTAGAACTCTGATCTGTGTCAGCACCTTCTTCACTTATAGTGGTTTCCCTTTTGCATAACTGAAAGGAGTTGCTTTGTTTGGGAACAACAACAAAAACCTCCTGGTTTTCCCCATGGCAAAGTTACTGGAGATGTTTTTGCATTCATAGGTGGAATTTGGAAAGAACTAGACCAAAAAGAGTTTATTGCTTATGACATCAATTTAACCAGATCCCTGCTCACCTGCAAACTCCTCTAGTCTGATGCTGAAGTGGTGAGCTGCTAGAAGGGAAGGGGATGCTGCTGAGAGCTCTCTGGTGGGGGTTGTGACAGCTGCTGGCTTTGACATCAGCTCTGCTGTGAAGTGGAATCCAAGCAGCTGAGAGGGAGCTGGTTGGCTTGTTCAGAGGATTTGGCTCTCAACCAGCTCCTGCAGTTTGACTTAATTGTGGTTCTGCAGAACAGTTGGAGAGGGTCTGGCTACCAGAAACACTATTGTGGGTGCTTTCCTTGTGAGCAGCAGCTCCAGATAGACCCAGGAGAAGAATTCTCTGCATACAGCAGAAATGATCTGCTATAAACAGTCTGTCCATGGTCACCGTGGCCTGCAGAGAAGTTCAGTCTCCAAGACATTTCCCTCTCCTTTATCTCACTATTCCCTTCTGTCATTGTGCAGCACCAAATGCTACTGCTGTGAAAGGAGAGTAAAAGGAGAGCAAAAAACCATATTTCCCCAGAATTGCTGGTGGGATTGTCCTCTTGTGCAAGTGGAACAGAAAATGCCCAGCACCTGGTTAACTGCAGGGTTCTGTGGAGCCATTTGCAAGCAGTGCTGAGATTGTTGTTGCAAACAGAGCTAAAGAATAATCTTTATGTATAATTTTACAGTTGAGAATGAGTTATTTCTGCAAATGAAAGCAACATAACAATAGCTCAGTCAGTGCTGACAGTGGGAATGGATCAGCATTCATTCACCCTCCCTTAATTCTGGGCTATGTAGAATATTTGGAAAACTCTCTTTTCTTTGTATTATAAAAGGTTGGGGGTTTTGTGGTTTTTTCCTCTGGGCATGGAGTAACTCTCAGTTTCTTTATCCAAGTTATTCCCAGTGTGTAGCCAGTTCATGTCATGCCTTGTCTGCACAGACTGACTCTGATCCAGAGGTTATGTTTCATTAGGTACAGGATGATGTCCTCTCCTTATTAGCTGAGAGAAGAGAAAAGCATAACCAGTGTTTTTCATTCTGTTGGCAACTCCTGCAGCATCCCTTCAGATTCCCAGCTCTGACTGCAGCAAACAATCCTTCTCCTGCTCTCTCCTTTTGCAGAAATTTGAATTACTTCTTGTAAAGAATTACTTTCAACAGCAAGGAGATGATTAGCCATTCATGATGAAATGGGGAGAGTTCCTCACCCAGCTTGCTGTTTGTGACTCTCCAACAGCAGCAACCTGCAAGGCTGGAAGGGAAGGATGAGTGAGCCTTTGGGATGCTGTTTGCCTGTGGAAATGGCACAGCTGGCTAGTGTTGATCAGGCTTGTGGTAGATAGATGAGGGCAGTTCCTGTGCCATACAGACTGTTTGCATGTGCAGAGGGTGGAGAAGGGACTTGGACAAGATGTCCCATGCCAGAGGAATCGTGTGCCACTTGCAGCACAGAGGCTGCCAAGGGCCATTTGTGGTTTGGCCAGTGCTTGCCCCTGAGCAGAGCTGTCAGGCAAACCTTTGCTTTTCTCAATGTGAGAGCTCCTTCTGCATAGGGCACAGAAATGGGCAAGCTGTAGACAGGCAAGGACTGAGGGGAGGATGAACACAATGAGTTCCATGAGGATTTGAGAGGTGAAAAAGAGGAGTATGTAGTGCCAGTGTTTGACAGAACTCTTCCTTGTTTACCATATGTTTAACCAACAGAGTCAGTTTCTCACCTCCCTGTTTACACTGCAAGGCTTTTGTTAACAAACATTGCACTGCTGTGTTCCCACAGCTGGGATCAGTCATCTTGCTGGGGAGTTTTCGAGCAGTGTAAGAGCTAAGAGAGGTCAGGAGGTGGTAAGAGACTCAAAAACTTGCACTTTGGTTGATGTTTGCCTCTAATATTATGAAAGGTCCTATTAGAAAGATGGGGACAGGTTTTAGCAGGGCCTGTTATGACAGGACAAGGGGTGATGGTTTGAAACTAAAAGAGGAGATTTAGGCTGGATAGAAGGAAGAAATGTTTGACACTGAGGGTGCTGAGAGCCTGGCCCAGGTTGCCCAAAGAGGTGGGAGATGTCCCATCCCTGGAGCCATCCCAGCTCAGGTGGGCTGGGGCTGTGAGCAACCTGCTCAAGCTGGGGATGTCCCTGCTGGCTGCAGGGCTTGGGCTAGGTGACTTTTAAAGGTCTCTTCCAACCCAAACCAGTCCATGATGCTGTAATTCCTCACTCAACACCTTTGATTCCTTCCATTCCCACAGGTGACCTTGCTAACTCCTTCCAGTAGTAGCTAATGAAGACAGCACAGAATGAGGAGCCTCTCTTCCTTCAGCTACATAAAAGCTCAAAAGCTTATTTTAACATCAACAAACCCTAACCTTGCATGAACTGACAAAGCTCTAAAGCAAACAGGGGAGTTCATCCCAGCAGCAGTGTCACTGGAGTAGAGCCATCCCTCAGTTAGCAGAAAGCAATCTTCCTCCTGGCATCAGGGGCCAGGTTGGTTGTTCCTTGTGATCCAGATGCACAGCAGTACCAGAGAGGCTTTGGAACTAGTTCATCTGCAGAGTTAGCTGGGTAGGGTTTGTTTCTGTTCCTCAGCCTTCAGGCAGTCATCTACCTTTGCAGGCCAAGCAGAATAACCACACTAGTGTTTGGAAGCTGGCTCAGTCCAGTTAGTGCTTTAAAGTTGTGCTGTCCCTTGGGGGGCAAGTTGTCCTTAATTTTTGCAAGCACGACTAGCTAATTTTACAGCCCACTAGGTCCTCAGGTCCATCATGTGCAAAGGCTGTCCTGTCAACTTCTTTCTCTTCCATTTTTCTTTGGAAACTCTTCTTTGTTTCCTTCAAACCAGCAGCTGCAGAACAAAGTCAGCAGCTCCCAGTGCCATTTCTTCAAGGATGCTATTTTCCTCAGCTTGCTCTTAAAACCACTATTCACAGTGAAAGGCAATTTCAATCTTCTTCCTTTTGTCATGCAAAAGCAGGGAGTGACTCCAACCTTCTGATCAGCATTTGCTGCTGGGAGGGTCTCTCTTACAAACAGCATCCTGCCCGAGCTCAGTCTCTTCTCTCCAGACTTGCTTCATCATGGTGATGATGATTCCAGAGACAAGAACAAATAATCTCCCTGATTCCAGCCAGATCAATAAGTGCTGAGCTGCTCTGGGCAGACACTGGCAGAGTGCTGCAGGAGCCTGTGGGGATGGTGCTGGGCAGTTATTTGCTGTGAAATGCCATCAGCCTGCTGCACTTGCTCAGAGGTTGTGTTAACTTAATGTGCTTATTAACTGACCCAAGGCCAAAAGCACTCACTGAGACAGCAACAACTCCTCCTTCCTTCATCATTTTTGTCTTGATGGGCTGTGACAGTTGATGGTAGAAGTAATGAGTGTAGCTGGTGCTAGGACTCCTCTTTTCTTAGTAATACTTTTAAGACTTCTTTTATATCCAGTTCTAACTTTGAATTGCAGGTACTGTAATGTTTTAGTTTACATACCATCAAATACAGAAATATTTCAGTGAAACCTGCCAAATATCCTCTCTAGGAGTGTCTGGGAAGTGTTCAGAGAGTAAAACAAAACACTAAAGTTGTGAATAGGGAGAGAATTTATGTGACTGTCATGTCTCTTTCTTTCCCCTTGCTTCAAGTGGGAGGATGGAAAGCACAGTAAGGAGAGCTATATATATGCTAATCTCTGTACTGGAAATCTTTAGGAATACTCCTAAACATGATTTTCTCTCTGTATATAAACTACCTTCCGGAAGAATGCTGATCTCTGGAGAGAACTGTTTAATTCTAGGAATGATTTTGAGGTGTAACTGCACAAAAAGCTTTACCTGCAGGGAGTTGTGAGCAGCAGTGAATTGCTGATGAATTTGTGTCCTGCTGGCAGCACTGCTGCTCAGTCAGAGCACTTGTTTGTGACTCCTAAGGACTGGCAATGTCTGCTTGCCTCCTCGTAGTCCTTCAGCTTTATGGTCTGTCCAGCAAGAGGAGTGCTCTGACAGCAAACAGATAGGAATTGCTCTGCCTGATGCTTGAACTTCCAACAGGAGAGCTGCTGCTGAAATCATTGCTCTTCCCTCTTGTTTGGCTTCCAGAAAAAGAACTACAAGAGAGTTCACATCTCTTGTGTGATGCAAGTAAAATACCCAAGCATTTTATTCAGGCTCATTTGGTATGTGTTGTTCATCAGACAATTCAGTGCCTGTTGTCTTTCAGAGAAGGATTGACAATAAGAAGGAAGGCACTGAGTTAAATCATCGTCTGCTTTTCTTGCTGCACAAAAGAGGTTTTCTTGTTGCATTTTGTAAACAGTCACATGATGCTGTCAGAGAGCTTGTGGAGGAAGGAACCTGCAGAGGATGCTCTATTTGAACCTGTTCTTAGGAATGCCTCCTCAGTGCAACTGCTCCAAAACTCACCTGTCATGGGCTGAAGCTAAGCTGTGTGCACACTTGCACATCCAAGCTGGGTTGACCCAGATGTCACCTCCTCCATCCCATTGTTTTAGTGGAATTTACCCACACAAATGGAAGAAGGAGTGTGTGTAATGTTAGTGGTTGTGACAGCTACTTGTGATCTGAGAAATCCCTGAAACCTTAGAGCTGGAGCAGATGAAACTCTTGGTTCCTTTTCCAGAGGAAACCAGTGGCAAAAAGAGTTTTATGATCAAATGGCTTGTTCCTAAGTGATCCATGTGTACATCTCTGAGTGGCAGTTGGCACTGTCTTGTTCTTGTGATCATTCTACTTGTTCAGTGATTTCTGATGTTGCCAGTATCTAAAATGACAAAATCTGGAAATTGCTGTGTCAGCTTCAGTCCTAGGATCAGGATTGAAAGCAGCACTGTGTCAGCACATGGGAGAGCCTTCACAGACAATAGTAATGGCCACTGAATACTCACTATATGTTTGAAGAGGAGGAGAAACCCTCTGAAAGAGTAGTGTTTCATTGATTCTTCCTCTACCCATGAACACATCAGGTTGTGGTCAGTGGAGTTGTCTATGCTGTGTGTGATCACAGGACCTCTGCTAAAGGACACTGGAGTAAACTTGGATGGAGATGAGACTCTTTAGGCTCTTTGTGTTGCATGAAGACTGTGCAAAGGCTGGAACTCTGTAATTTTGTGCTCTGTGTCATTGTTGTATTTAAAACTGCACTAGTCAGACCTCTCACTTTGGGTTCTCATTTTGCTGTGTGCAAGCATCTCCTCCCTTGCAAGAGGAGATACATAGCTCCAGTGTATACTGAAGACACAGCCTGGACAGAAGTCACTTAGGACTGTGCTGTGACACTGTCCTGCCCTCATCCTGTGCTACAAGATGTTTAACACTTACAGACAGCTTTCAGCACAAACTGGAGCTTGGGAGGTTCTCTCTGAACATCAGAACACATACTTTCACTGTGAGAGTGAGCCAGCTCTGCACAGGTTACCTAGATTGTGGAGTCTCCATCCCTGGACATAGTCAGAAGCCACTGGCAAGTGTCTCTAGGAGGCCCTGCTGGAGCAGGGGGGTTGGACCAGATGTCCTGCCAAGGTCCCTCCCAACCTCAGCCCTTCTGTCCTTCTGTGGAGTTTCACTTACAGCTTCATGGAGACACAACCCCTGCAAAAAACAATAGGAAAAGGGAATCTTTTCCTTTCTTAGGGCCATGGCACTGCCCCTGCAGCCCCATGGCAATTGCTCTACAGCAGCAGGAGTAGCTCTCTGCAGAAGGAACAAGCCCTGAGCTGGCTGGAGAAGAGCTGCTCAGTGCTGCCTGTCAGTATAAAATGTAATCGTTTGAGGACTGGCCTTGATCATTTAAAACTCTTCCCAGCAGCAGCTGGAGCTGTGATGATAATGCTTCTGTGGAACAAACTTAGCCAGTGGCTGAAGCAAACAGCTCTGCATTTGCTGCTAACATTACAAATCAACTAGAATATCCTTTAGGTACAGAGAGATCTTAGCCTTTGCTGTGCCTGCCCCTGTGGGGTGGGAGCATCCTCTAGAGTGAAGGCATCCCTCTCAATCACTTAACATCATCAGAATTTACAGACATAGTCAAATTTCCAAGGCCAGGGATGAATCTTCTGTTAGCACTTTAATGTAGCATCAAGTTGTAATTAGTGATCTATCCTGCCCAGTTCCTGAGGCTCCTCCAGCCCAGCCCTGCTGTCACACAGATGCTGTTGCACTGCTCACCTGCCTGCAGGGAGAGCTTCAGGGGCCAAGGGCTGCTCTGTGCTCAGATGTGGGGCCTTGTGAGCTGGAACAGGAGGCAGCTCTGCCAGTTTGCTGGGGCTGGGGCTCCAAGATTAAATAAAGAGAAGATTAGGAAGCAGATGCTAGTGGCTTAGCAGAGGAATTGTGCTAAAAGATACTCTGAGTTACTGGTGGAGATGAGTAATTCTACTGAGGCAGCTGTTCCCTACATGGGGAGAACATAAAGCTCTAGGATGGCATCCAGATGTTTTCTGTATTGCTTCCCAAGAGAATGAGTGTCCGTTCTATATACCATCATTCTCATTCCATTCACATTTACTTGCATCCAGTATATTTTCCAGTGCATGCATCATCTTCCTGAACTGTAGAAGAGCTGAGTGCCAAGTACATGATGTGTTTTGTGCTCTTGATATCCTTGCCCTGGTGTTCATGAGTTGCTTCTAGGGCTGACAGTGTGTCTCAGCAGCATCCAACATCAGACTTCTGCAGGAGGCTTGTGCTGCTGGGGATGGAGGAGTCCTGGGAAGGAGATTTTTAGTGGTATTCTCTGTTCATCCTTCAGCTTCAGAGCAGGACACACCAGTGTGAGCACATAGACAATGAGTTAATACCTTCTTGCTGTGATGTGAATATTGGGTAAAAGGAGAGGTTTAAATCTTCCCCTAGCTCTGAGGTGTGGGCTCAGTTCTCCATCACAGGCTGCTGACAGGTTTAGTGCCTTTGCTGGAAAGCCATGCTTGAGGTGAGCAGAGAGCTGGGATGCAGGCATGCTGCTGCCAGACTGGCAGCCCAGAGCCTGGCAGTGAGTTACTGGCACTGAGCTGTCTCATCATTCATCTGTGTTGGGGTGGTGTGGGATTCCAGCATCCTAAGATCTGAGCACAGCTTTTGTAGGCAGCTGGGGGCACTGGGCTTGCTTAGGCTGGAGCACAGGAGGCTCAGGGGAGACCTTCTCCCTCTCTGCAGCTCCCTGCAAGGAGCTTGGAGCCAGTTGGCCCTTGGGCTCTTCTCCCAGCTCACTAGTGCTAGGACAAGAGCAAATGGCCTCAGCTGCCCCAGGGGAGGCTCAGATGGGCTCGTGTGTTGGTGTGACACGTGTCCTCTGCTCAGGTCCAGTAGGACCAGGGCTGGCCTAGACCTGGCAGGTTGCACATGGACCCTGGGAAGAATACTCCAAACATGCTCTTGGCACTTGTGGATCTGAGCATGCAGTAAATACAGCTACAGCTAGGAAGGTCCTCAGGGAAGTGCAGTGATCTTCTGTTGGTGCTGGTTAGCAGGCTGATGTGATTCACAGGAGCACTGCCTTCCAGAGATGTCCTTAGCTCTCTGCTCCCCTTACAGCACAGCTCATTCCTGACAGGAGTGAGGAGGGAGTGGAATGACACTGAAAGCACCTGCTGGTGCTAAGGTGACAGGAACCAGGGATTGCTGCTGAATGAGTAGCAGCAGTTGGGGATCTGAGCTTAACACTGAAAATATGACACAGGAAATGTCTTCAATCATATAACACTAAAAGCTTGTGTCACTTGCTATTGGAGATAGAATCATTCAGCTTAGGTTATTTCAAGTGTTGTGGTGTTTGGGGTGGAACACCACACTTCGGGCAGCATTTCTCATTTTGTTGTTATAAGAATAAACCAAGTGCAAAGAGCAGAAATGCTGGATTGTCTTTAGGGGAGGAAGCTGTTGGAACAGGTTCCTCTAAAAGACTTCTCTTTTGTTAGCAGATCTCTTGAAACCTAAATCAACATTAGTTACACTGCAAGGATTTCTGCTCAGTGCCCTGAGAGCAGCAAAGTGGCCCTGTCCCTGCTCATTTTTCTGCTCTTGTTCCCTGCTTTTCCACTGAAATATTCATTCCTTATCCTACTGGGAAAGGCAGTCAGGTACAGGGAAAGGAGCAATAAATCTCACTTAGGGGCTTGTCAGTTCTTATCTGTAAATGTAAAACAAAAAAGGAAAATGCTTCATTTGACAGAATTAGAAATGGGGAAAAAATGTCTTTGTCAATTAAAAAAATAGAATTGTTTTTACTGTTAGAACTTGTAACTCCTAGTGCTCCTCTTGTCGAGGAGGAGTTGTGCAGGCAGAGCTCTGACTCTTCTTTAATTGATGATCCTGTGCCCTTGTTTAATTAGCCCTGCCTCATACCCAATTCTGGGAGTTCTTTGTTTGCTGTGTTTTCCTTTCTTCCTGATTAGCAGCAGCAATTAAATCTCTGATGAGGTAATGTCACATTTTCAGAAGGGTTTGTCATTTGAACTGGAGGAAATGCTTTGTTTATGCAGAGGAGATAAGATGCCTGCTGTCTAATGAAAGGCAGAGCTCCCCAGATGACAGCTCTGGCCTCAGCCCTGCCCCTGCATCCTTGCAGGCAGAGAGATCCTCTTAGCATCCTTGCAGGCAGAGAGATCCTCTTTGCAGCCTTGCAGGCAGAGCCTCTTTGCATCCTTGCAGGGAGATCCTGTTTGCATCCTTGCAGGCAGAGCCTCTTTGCATCCTTGCAGGCAGAGCCTCTTTGCATCCTTGCAGGGAGATCCTGTTTGCATCCTTGCAGCCAGAGCCTCTTTGCATCCTTGCAGGGAGATCCTGTTTGCTCTGCAGGAGCTCCGATAGCCTCATGAGATTTGAGAATGGACACCAGAGTCTGCAAAAACCCCCAAATATCTAATGAACTGTGGGTTTGGGTCTCCTGGCAGGAGCAGCACAGTTCTGGATGTGTGACCTCTTTTAATACTCCCTTGTAAAATAAAAAGCCATTTCAGAATAATCAGAAGCACACTTGGATATCTGTATGGCACAGGGTTGGGCAGGGGATGCAAGTGACTGCTGTGAATTAAGTGGGTATTTGGGAAATTGGTTCCTTACATTAATAACTTCTTTGTCATTTAAGGTTTGTCTCTGTGTCCTAATTCCCATCCAGGCGTTTGCATCAGTGGCAGAAAGTAAGCAGAGCTAACAAACCCCATCCCTAAACTGCTTCTCTAAGCAGGAGTGCCTCACTTCATTAAGGTCATATTGAAGAGAAATAAGGAATTTTTTATTAGGAGAACAATTACTGTAGGAAAAGTGCTGATGGAAGTGCTGCAATGTAAATGGGGTTGCTTGCCTTACCTTTAGCTGTCCTGCTGGAACAGAAGAGGCAGGTAATAGCCTCTGAGCATGGGAATCTGTGCATAGGTAGAGGCTCCCACCAAATGATGCCTCCTAGCAGTGCCTGTGTGGTGGGGCCAGTCCCCAGCTCACTTTCTCTCTTATGAAGACCAAAACTATTTTGTGTCTGTTTAAAAAATAATTAAGAACTTGGAGTAGGCAAATGATGCTTTTCTCCCTGGCCTGGGCTGTGTGCTGGAGTGAACAGAAGGCAGCTGAGTGTGGCCAGCAGTCAGGTGCAGTTCTTGTTCCCCTGGTAGTGCTTACTCACATGTTGGTCAAGCAATTGCTCCCTTGGAGTAACAGTGACCTGCGTGTTTGTGAGGCACTGCAAGTGGTAACCTCCAAGGACCAGGGAGGTGCTGCTTCCCTGAGCTTATTTCACTAGCAATTCAGTCTGCTGCTCTAAACAGAGATCTTGGTAGAAAATGTATCAGCTCTGTCCTGTATAATCTGTTCTATGGCTCTAGCAAGTGTCTAATGTGATTTAGTGCTAATTTTAGCTCTCAGTAGGACTGCAGAGTGTGAAGGAGTCTGTGTACTTCCTGCAGGGAGGAGCCCTTCCTACACAGGACCCTCACACAGTGAGAATCATTCCTAGGCAAGATTCCTAGAGATCCTACAGAATCCTTTTAAACAGTGCTGATAATGCTTTCAGTTTAAAAAGAAGGATTCTCTCACATCCAAAAATCTGTCTTGTGGCAAAAACTGGGTGAGAGAAATGCTTGAGAAAGCATTTGGAATCCTCCTTGACTTCACAGTGTTACACAGTGATCATCTACTGCTGCCTGGGTTCAGTTAACATTTTCTTTTCTGATCCACATGCTCCCCTGGGAATAATTTTCTCTGCTGTAGTATAGTGTCTGGCTGAGTTAGGATCTGTGCAGTTTTTAGTGGCTTGGTTGCTTTTCAAGGTAGCCACAAGAGCTGCCTCTGCAGCCTCACTGGAAGGGATTGGTGCTGTGTGGCTTCCTGACTGCATCACCTCAGGCTGGAGATCAGACACTGGCCAGGGCAGTGCTGGAGTCCCCATCCCTGCAGGGGTTCCAGCAGCAGGCAGAGGTGGCACTTGGGGACATGGCTTAGTGGCATGGGGCTGCTGGGTTGATGGTTGGACTTGGAGGTCTTTTCCAACCTTAGTGACTCCATGATAATCAGGGTAATAACTCCACTGTCCCTCTTCCTTTAAAGCTGTGCAGTCCAGATAGGACAGAGCAGTGGAGCATGCATGGAGCTCTTGGGATTGCTTTGTAGCCTTCCAGACTTGCTGGTAAATACCTAAAGCAGGAGAAGTAAGGCATGGGGCTGGGGCAGCTTCTGCCAGCCCTGCTTCAGTCCAGTGAAGGAGCCTTCACTGCTGCTGCCTGAGCATCCATGAGGAGAGGCCAGGAGAAGTCCTCAAGCCTCTTCCAGGAGCCACTGGGATGGGAATTCTGCTGTAGATTCTCCCTTTATTACACATCAAGTCTCTCCTTTCTGTGCTCTATCATTTCTGCCTTTCCTCTGCTCAGGAATGGCTCTCTCCCTTTGAGTGTGCTGGGTGATAGTGAGGAGAGATTAGGGCTCAGCAGAAAGTTGAAACTCATTTGAGCAGTAGAGACATTAAGTAGAAGATTCTTTAGTTTATTTTCTTTTATTATTAAAAAAAAAAAATCCCTTCCCCTGTACACTATTTCTTTCTTGCCCAATATTAGCAGTTTCTGCCCAAGGAAAATGCAGTGAATGATGTGGATGGTGTGCAGCAATCACAGCTCCTGCTCTCCCTGCTGTTATTTTTCAACTCTTAAAGCTGCAAATTGAAAAATAAAATGATTCCTTTACTAATCTGCACTTTTACCCTTGCTGGAAAGCCTAATTTTGCTGCCTGAAGTTGTTATTTAGTGTTGTATTCCTGTCATTCTTGTCCTGCACTGCCTTGCTGAATAGACAGTGGTTTAGCAGTCAGTGGTTGAATTAGCCCTGGAGATAAAATTGGATAATCTCCAGAGCTGACTGTGGAAGGGGAAGGAGAATCACAAGCAAGCATTAGCAGTAACCTGTTGACTTTCTCCTGTAAACAAGAAGTGCTTCTTCACCTCAGGACTTAGCCCAGAATTTTATGATGGCTTTAAAAGCATTTGTTGATTCTCTTTTGCCAGTTGCCTCCTGGGAAGCTTGTTCCCTGCATCCACAGAGGTGCCTTTGGGCCAGGTAGCATGGGCAGCTTCCCTGGCTGCTCTGGTGCTGCTCTTCAGAGCACTGGCCTCACCAGGACTGAGCTGCACTTCCCTGCACATCCCTGTGCAGAACAGCATTTCCTGCTGGATTGCTGTCCCTTGCCTGTCAGACAGAGCAGTTCTGCATCAGCTGTTCCTGAGTGTCCCTCAAGGCTTTAACCCCTGGGGAGACTGAATGGCTTGCTGGTTGAAGATCACAAACCCATAGCTAATCCTCACACAGCTGGCAAACCTGCAAGTCAGAAATGCCATTGCTTAGGAAGGGATTTGCTAGCAAATTGTTTTCCCTGCTGCCTTGCCTGAGCTTTCTCCCAGCACATGCAAGCAGTATCCTTGAAGAGGTTTTTTGACTCCAACCATAATTTGGCTTCAAATTACTTAACCTCCCTCAGAATATCTTGGATTGTGGTTGTAAATCTTGGACTGTTGTCACAGTAATCCTGAGATGTGTGCCATGTGAAGAGCCTGTGTGGTAACATGAGCACCCCAGAGTTGTGCATTCTCTCCTGATCATCTGTTGTTCAATAATAAAAGCCTTTCCTTGAAAGTGGCATTTAGGAAGTGGGATTTCATAAATTGTATTTTATTGATGTGGAAGGAAATGTCTTCATTACCTTGCTTGGACCTGCAGATGTCTTTATGCACATAAACATGTGCATTTTTTTGCCTTCTCTGACAATGTGCTGTACTGCATTGGCTACACGAGAAGCATCAGATGTACAACCTGATTTCTAATGCATAAATAAATAAAATTCATCATAAATGTGTTTGAGGGGGAAAAAAATGACTTGAAGAGCACCACTCTAGGAGAGAGAGGATGCTGAAGGTGACTTTGCTATTTTGGCTACACCACCTGGGATAATCCCTTTCAGTGTGAGCAGGATCCCAGTGTAATTCCAAGCAAATAGCCCTTGAACATCCACGGACTGAAATCACTAAATAGTTTTCTATATTTAAGTTGGAACAATATTGTTTCTAATTAAAAAGTCTCTTAGTGGAGCACTCAGTGCTCAGGAATTCATGTTAATGTAAGCTGAGCTGTCAGCTGAAGGAGAGCAAAATCCTCTTTGTTCTAGCTTTGTAAATTTCTGTGGACATAGAAGTTCCTGATGTTAAATTGTTTGTCATTCTTGGGGCAAATGTTAATCATGTGGGGTCCTTCTGTTTCGTGGTTTAAGATGCAAGTTGAAATGCTTTAGCTGCTGAAGATCCTTCAGTCTCAGTTATCTGTAGGGGTGTATTCCATTAGTTGGATTGATCATGGCATTGATAACCATCCTGGATATAATGCAGCTGAGTCCATGGAGGCTGTGATGCTGCAAAAATACCATCTTTATTTGGGAGGGAGTGGATTGGGCATGGTTTGTGCTGCAGGATGTCAGTGATGTCTCTGGCTTGATGCTGTTCATGGCAGACACAGGGCATCTGGGCTCCCTGCTGGCTGGCTTCTCCTGGTAGTGGAACAGGAGATGGGTTGTGCTGCTCCACTCCTTTGGCATCACTGCAAATCCAGGGCTGCCTCACTGCTGAGATGCTTGTGCCATGCTCTCAGTAACAGCATTGCTTTCATTGCTTTGTGGGAGCATTTCCCAACTCTCTGTTTCTTCTTGGCCCCAGGTGTTCCGAAGGAAGGCTGTGGAGCTTGGAGAGAAGCTGCTGCCTGCTTTCAACACTCCCACTGGGATACCTTGGGCACTGCTGAATATCAAGAGGTAAAACAAATGCTTTTTGCTGATGAGCATATCAAAAGGGGATGTTGAAACTGTTTGCACCACAGAACTGTTAGAATTGCTGCAGAGGTTTTGTCTTTCTAGGGATGTAGAAGTTGACACAAGATCCTTGGTTCTGCAGTTCACACCAGGGAATTTAAGTAGATAGCCACTGCATGTACAAGGATGCATGTAGGCATAAATTTACCTCAGAGTAAGGTGAATAAGGCAGCTATAAGGCAGCTGATTTGTCACTTGTGACTTTAGTGGTTTTCCTCAAGTCCTCTTTTGCTTTTGGTGTTGTTATCAGTAGAGTAAGAGCAGAAGGACCTGTGCTGCTCTGTTAGGTAACATTTCCAGCCACTGTTCATGTATCAGCATGTCCTTCAGTAGCATATCAAGAAAGGAGAGTACTTCCTGCTCCAAGTGACTCTGTTTTCCCCCCTCTCCCAAGGACTGGCTTTGCTTTGGCCAGTTGTGCTTTGAAGGCAGCTTGTTGTGCTGTGATCCCCTCCTTGGCAGTCAGCATCTTGTACTGTTGCATTTGCCCAGCGTGGGATCCCTGTTGCATGCAGCCTTGGTTGGCTGTGTGTGCTCAGAGGCAGTGCTACAGAACCCCTGGTTTCAGCTCAGACAGCCTTACCTTCAGCCTTCTGCAGCAGCAGTGAGGTGGCAGGCAGAAAGCCCCTGGTAGCTCCCAAGTGCTGTGGTGCCCTGCCAGTCTGATCCACAGACACTGCAGGGTCTGGCACCAAAGTGGAGGAGGAGCTCTGCTGGGAGAGCTGCCTTTGCTATGGCAGGAGATGCTAGAGGGAATGCTGGGGCCTTGCCTATCTGTCTAGAGCTGACCTTCAAGAGATGACTCCTCCATAATGCTGTGGATAAACAAATAAAGCTGTCATGCAGGCTTAGGAAATGCTAAGCCTCTGAAGCCTGCATATATTACAGCTCTAATATGCCTCATTTCTGATCAGTGTTTGATTTGATTTGGTTTTGATTTATCTTTCAAATTGGAGGGCACTCACAACAGATTGTGGGTGTCAGTGGGTATTTTTAAATGGCTATATTTGGATTCACACAGGAGCTGGATATTTGTTTCACTAGGCAAATGCTTTGTACAAAAGAGTTTGTTTTCTCTGCTCATGCTGCATCATCGTTGCCAGCCTTGTTGTCTCCTTGCATGCCTCTGTGCAAACTGGTAAATAGGTGCTTTTGGCATACCCAGGACATCCACCTCAAGTCTTGCACTCTTGCTCTTCTCCATTGTTTTCCTTCATCCTGCTGCTTTCCTCCCAAATGAATGACCATGGGACGCTAGCTGTCTTATTTGTGGAACCCAGTTAACAAGTTCACTGCACTATTCCTCAGCTAGCTGACATCATTAACCAGTTTTGGAGTGTGTTTAGCTGTCTCATTGCCTTTTGTCTCTGAAGTACATTTGAAGTGATGAGATTGGTACTTTGTGCTGACTTTTTCTTTCTGAATGTTTCAGTGGCATTTGCCTGTTTCTGAAGTTCTTGGTGTTGCTTTGTGTCTTCAGTGCATTTCAACATCTGTTTCTCACTTCTGCTTACACTGCTAAATCTGAAGTTCCTTCTGCAGCTCACTTCCTACTTTGAGCCAGCAGGGTGGCACTTGTTGGTTCTGCTGGCTGAAAGCACTGCTACAAGAGAAGCTGCACTGGGGGCTGGAGTCTCCTTTGGACACATGGCACAAGTGTTGTGAGGAGCAGCTGAGGGAACTGGGGTTGCACAGCTTCAGAAAGAGGTTTTTTTTTTCCCTCTCACATGACTTGAAAAGAGGAAAACAGCAAGGGGAAATACACCCTTGGTTAGTTCTTTTGAATGCTTTCAGTTTGACCCCAGCTAAGGTTCCTGTTCCATAGCAGTGCCAGGCAGGGTGTCTGCCTCATCCAGCAGAGCCTGGCTGCTTTGGAGAGGGATTTTAGGCTAAATGCCACAGAGTCTGCCAGGGTGCCCCAGGCACAGGAGGTGTCCTCTCCTGGGGCACACTCTGGGATTTCAGAGTGCTGGCATCAGTTTAGGTTGCTGCCCTTGGAAGGAGCTTATCCTTGAGCACCCTCTGCCTAGCAGGAGATGGGGCTGATACAGCAGCCAGCAAGGCAGGAGAGGGTGGGCTGTGAACAGCACGACTTGCTTGAAAATGGTTTAAAGTTCCAAAGCAATTCCTGACTTCCCATGTGTAAGGTCTCATGTGCCTAAATCCCTGAGGAATAGATGGCCCTCAAAATGTCTGTGGTGTGCTGCTTCCCTAGGAAAACCCCAGTCCTCCTAAGAAAAGGGTTTAGTGTGCAACTGGATGCTTCTCTCTGAGTTCTGAGACCTCTTCCAAAACATCCTCATCCATGCACTTGAGAGCATCTTGCTTTAGGCTTTGTGAGGGAACCTTAGTGCAGTGAGAAGGTTTGAAAATCCAAGCCCATCACTTCAGTAACCTCCTTGGCCAGCTGAGCTCCCCAATGGCACTCTCAGAAATGCCTGAAAGCTGATTGTGGCGTCAATAAAGAAAGCTTACTCTTCAAATCTGACTCTTTGGCAAAAATAAAGCTGTTTTTATAGAGGACAAACTTCCATAGTCTGCACAGTTTGTCATTGTAGGGCCATGCAGAGTTGCATTTAGATGGAGTCTTTAATTCTATCCCTTCTGTCTAACTTGGGCATCATTTTAAAGGAAGAAATCAAAACTGCCTAAGGGGGGAAAACCAAAAGTAGTCTAGTTTGCATGCTTAATAAAGACCTTGTGTGTGTGGCTTTGGCAAATGCTCCACTGCTGTAATAAATTCAAGTGGTAAGAGCAACAAAAAGGAGTTGGATATTGAGCTGAACACTGAGATTTCCCTGTAGCAAAACAAACAATTGAAACTGGGCTTGTTCCTTCAGGCACTTGGATCACAGGGTGGATTTGTAGTGCTGGATGCAAAGAGAGAAATCCTAGCTGAACTTTACCTGTCTGAAAATGATTTGTCTAGTGTTAAAGATGTGTTCTGCCCTAGAATGCTTTGTCTTCTAGAGATACTGATCTCCTTCCACTAACATAGAGCATAGACAAGGGATTGAAAGACGTGCCTTTTGGAGCTGAGGAAGTGAATTCCATCCTGATTGATAAAAGTAACTAGTGACAAGGATGACTTCAGCAAAGGCTATCAAAAGCATCTCTAGCTAGCATCTTTGCTTTCTCCTGATGGCCTAAGAACATGGGAAATGGATTTTTGTGTTGCTTGCAAAGAAGGTTTGAAAGCTTCCTGCCCTGCAATGAGGGAGAGCCTTGAGCCAGGATGAGCAGGTGGCACTTGACCTCAGAAGAAATGGGTCACTTCAGGCACCTAGGACAGGCTTCTCAGTGTCATTGTACCAGCTCTGATGGGAGTCACTTTTATAACCATGTTCAGCTGTGCCTGGTCATAACTGCCTGGGACATCTCCTGTTCTTCTGAACCCCATGGCATGTCTGTGTTCATGCTCACAGGAGATACTCCTTCAGTGCAGTTTTCCATTTCATCTTTTCATGTGACCTTAAAATAACAAATCAGCATAAAATTGATCCTCTTGTTCTCTGGAAATCAATCCATTTTATCAGAATAATGAGAACATTCTTGCAGATTGATTTTTTTTTTTTTTTTAGCTCTAGATGTTAGCAGAAGCTATAGTTTATTATTTGTTAGTTGTTCAGTTGGTATACATTGAGGGATATGAGTATATATCTATACACACTTAGAGAAGTTTAATATCTGTGTAGATAGCCATATAAAACATCTATAAAGTTTAGCAGTAAAGGCAAATTTGGGCTGCTTTAGGGGAGTTTGAGAGAAAGGAGAAGAAAGAAGGGTTGTGCTTGGCTTTGCTGCTGAAGCCTATGTATTCTGTAAGAAATCCCTTTTCATATCTCCAATTTCTCTTCCAGGGGATGGTAAAAACCAAGGAATTCTGTAGTTGAGTGTTAAGAAAAACCAACCCTAAACTCAAACCATTTTCAGCTTTCATTTGCTGTTGAATATTCTCCCCTTTCTGACACCTAGGTGTGCACACAAAGACTTCTCTGAGATCAGAATAAAACAGGTGACCACTCTTTGGAAGCCATGGTGTCATCATTCTCCTGTTTCTACACTTGTTCTTTTACACAGGAGTGAGAGGAAGAAACCATTTTTGAGCAGCAGTGAAGCTGGAGAAATAAAAGCTTTCAGGCATCAAGGGAAAGTGCTAAAAGTCCCATAGTTTTTACTCAATTCTCCTTCCCTCACCCAAGATCCCTGAATAATGCTTTCCATCTTCAAACATGCACTGACACCAGTGCAGCTATGGCCCAGGCAAGGCTCTGTGCTGGAGTGCTGCATGAATTACCTGTACAGTCCTTAGCACCGAGCACTCTTGGTCAGAGCTCTGATGTGCTTCACTCTGTAGCTCCACTGAGTTATTGCCCATTACTAGTTCTTGAACTTCCTGCAGTGAGTGCTCTGGCCAGAGAGCTCTGGAGCACTGGGAATGGTTTCTAATGGCAGAGGCAGCTGATGAAGGAACTTCACTTCTCAGCCTTCAAGTCTTTGAGCATTGCTACTACAAGTAAAACCTCTCTTCTGCTTGAAAGTACACTGAAAAACTATCTGCATCTGAATCTTGTCGTGAAGAAGAGTCTTTAAAAATTCATTTTTAAGCTTATGTAGTTTTTCTGCTGACTACATGAAGTCAAATTGTCATTTAGAAGTCCTTTGCCTCATTAGAACACCTCAGTGAACTGCCAGGAGCTGCAAACAGCTGCAGCAGGGCTGTTCTGCAGCAGCAATTAACAGAGACTGATTGCAGTCTGGTTTTAATAACTCAGGGAAGAGAAGCAGTGTGGTGAGATTAAGAAAATTAATCCTAACTTTGTAATCTAGTGTGCAGCTGGGCAGGAGAGCAGCCCTGACAAGTTAGCATCACCTGCCCTGAGGCAGGCAACTGCTCTCCAGTGTGTGCTCCAAGTCTTGTGATCTCTTCCATTTCAGACTGGGTTTAACAATTCAGATGTCAGATGTGGCCTTTTACTGCAATCTGTGAGCTGAGGCTCAGTTGTCTCTTTCAGGACTGCAGTTCAGTTGTGTATTTTGAACTCTCTTTTATTCTTCTGCAGGCTTAGGCTAAGTTCCTTATGGAGCAGCTGTATGGAACAGTGATTCCTGGTAATTGAACTGCATATGTTGAATAATCCTAAAATGCTGCTGAGAATTTAATGTAGCCTCTGCATTGAGATGCCTCCAATTAAATGGAGTTCTCAGGATAATCACTTCCAAAACTAATCAAGGGACAGAAGGGTGTTACTGGAACCCTTACTGACTTAATTGTGGCAAATTAATAAACCTAACCCATGCAATTACTGTAAATGGGCATGTTAGGTTGCAGTGTTGAGAAACTGCCCTTGTATTTATTTCATAAACACAAAGGGAAGCTAGAAGTGACCTAGGTGTGTTGGATTAGCAGGACAAGATGGCTTGAGGGGAGACTTTGTGCCCTTCTTGCCTTCTCCACAAGGCCTGAAGGTTGTTGTGGATTACCTCATGCCAGCAGGAAATCAACTGCTGCTGAGTAAAACTGAGCACTAGGATCTTAGCAGAACTTGATTGATTCACATAACCTTTCTGGAGGGTTTGCTTCTCCTCTTCCATGGCTTTGGTTGCTGTTGTTGGCTGTGTGTTCATTAGGAATGCATTGGAGGAGGTGTTCTGGGAGACCAAGGACTTGGTTCTGGAAAAAACAGAATTTCCCACTAGATCCTTTACAAAATTCCAAGGCTTTTATTTGATTAGAGCCTCAGTAATTTTAATTGGTAGAGGTTTTTTATTGCCATTATGGAATAATCTAATCATTCCTGCTGAAAGCCTTTGGTCTGGTTGGCCTGACTGGTGCCAGGGCAGAGAAGAGTAGGAGCTCAGTGTGACCTGGCTTCTTGCTCCAGTGGGCTGCTGTGGGCTCTCCTGTGAGTGTTGAGTTAGGTGCAAGCCCCTAGCCCTGATCCCAAATACCTGATGTTCTCACTCTAATCTCATTACAAAATGAGGGAGCTTGTGTTTGCTGCTTTGTGGTGAGCAGACCTGGCTCACTGTAGCACACCATCATCTGACTGAGTGGACTGGGCTTAAAGGATGTGGTGTAACTGAATAGCAGAGTAGTCAGCTTGCTCTGTATTCATCAAGCCAGTGCCCACCACCAAGCAGCAATAAAGGCCATAGACACCTGGATGGCCCTGTTAGGAACCCAGGGAGCAGAGGGTACAGACAAAATGAGACTGGTATAGTAGTGGAGCACTTTGAGGGCTGTTGAGAAGGACATAAAGAGAGTCTAGTGAGGCAGCTGAGCAGTTTGTTCCAGGAATTTGCCTTCATTGGTTTAAATTTCACGTTCAAATTACATTTTTATTGTTACAACACTGACACATCTTCACCCAGAAGTTAATAGGAGGGAACAATCTCTCTGCAAATTAACTGCAAGGCTGCTATTTCAGCTGACATCTGTGGAAGTGCTGCTGCATTCCTTGCAGGAGTGCTTGGAGAAATAAAGGAGCAAGTATTCATTAGAATGGAGCTGTAATGGTATCCATATGCTTAGATCTCTTGGAATGGTGCTCCTGTTGGGTTCTTTCTGTGTAGTATAAAAAATAGGAGTATTAGTGTGTCAAAAGCTCATTAATGTAAATGCCTTGAGTCAATCCTTAGCCTTGGTGAGGCTCTTGGGCTTTAAATGCATCCCAGCAAGTGGTGGTTGGTGCAGCACAGCCTTTCTGGCTGACCTCCCAGGTTGTGCATTTCACATCTCACTGCATACTTTCCTGATAATGAAATCTGTTGGAGCAAAGAAGATTTTACAAATGTATGGATTTGATTTGAATTTTGTTTCCAAATGAGCATTTTCCAGTGGGCATTGGAATGTGCAGCCTCTCAGCAATCTCGCTTCACGTCGTGTCGTGATAGTCTGCTGAGGCCATAAATAAACTCTTTGCTCTATCTTCCACCCAGAATTCATTTGGTAAATTAATTGAGTTTTGCTTAACTATGTTTGAGTCAGCAGCATTTTAACAGCTAATGGCTTTTGGACCTGTCTGTGAAGGCTTTCATCTGTCACTTCAGTTTTCAGCCTGTGCTCTGGTTAAGGTTTACTAGCATCTGAGCTTTCCATGAGCAGTCCAGGCTCACAAGGCTGCTTGTGAGGGCTCTGGACAGTGAGTCAAACCTCTTGCTTTTTCTCCACTGAATGAAGTCTGACCTGTCCAGTTTGGCATGATACACTGGTTCTTCTGAATGGCATCCTGCAGGTGCTGTGAGAAACAATTAGACAAGGACTCTGTGGGCTTTACTTGCATCCCTCCTCCTCCTCCAGTGCACAGGGGTGGGATGCTGTGGCAGTGTTATTACTGTTTTTAGCTTTGTTTTGCTTTGTCAAATGAGTTTTAGGAGGTTTCAGAGATGAAATAAGGCAGAAGTCATGTCATCAAGTGGAACACCAAAGCTGCTCCTGGGTTAGCCCAGGCAGGAGTTTGTCTAGCTGTTTCTTCAAGAGGTGCAGCATGGAGATTCCATGCTTTTCCAAGGAAGCTGATTCCAGTGCTTGTCTCATGGGAGGTTTTTTGGGGTGGGTGTTCTTTTATGTCTATCCTGGCACCTAAATTCCTCTTTCAGTGGAAGGTAGATCCCCTTTTACCTGTTGGAAGAAGACTGTGCCAGTCTAGCGCTGGAAATACAGGAGAAAAGATTCTTGCACTGAAGTAATTCACAGTCAAAGTTTAAAATCTTGGTGGAATTGGGGCAGAACCATGTTTTTCTGCAATGCTTTGTGCAGCCTGTAGCATCCTTGTTCTCAGTGGTGGTTTGAAGGAGGAGAACAGCAAGGTGCTTCCTGTTGGCATCATTTGTCTGTGTGGCTGATGAACAGTATGTTCTGGTGCAGGGACACGGAGTGCACAGCCTGTCTCCAGCAGCATTCCAGCAGGGTGGGGAGATTCCTGAGCCTTGGATTGTTCTAGCACTTTAAGTAGCAATCCTTCCATGCTGTTTCACTTCATCCTTTACTACTGTATTTTCACAGTATTGATTAAAATCTCATTACTGTTAAGAAAAGCTTGTTTGGCTGCTTGATGCAAGCCTCTTTATTATCTGATAATCTGGTTGAGAGAATCCTCTAAAGAGCATTTTAAGCATGGTCATGAGTGTTAGTGCATGGATTGTTAGTATTGTGTTTAAGACTTAAAGAAGGGTTTGGTTCTTCCCATTTCTCTCTTCTGCCAAGGCAGTGTGGGTCTTTCAGCCTTTCTCAGCCCTGTGGAATTGTTAGGTAATTGGAGAGAAAACTCTTCTCATTCTTTAGGATATTTACTACTCGGAAGTATCATTGTATCCTCATTTCAAAGAGGAATTACTGCAAAATTACTTTTCCCTTAAATATACACCTCTTGCCTAATGTGACTTCACTGGGTTTTCAAGGTAGTGTTTCGTTTGTTGGTTTTTTTTTTCTTCTTCTCTTTATGGTATAATCAGATTGCCCTGGATCATGATTGTTAGTGCCTGTCTGAGAGCAAAGCTGTGTTGTGCTGAGATAGTCAGCATCACTGGGTAGAAGTGTTTGTTGCTTGAAGTAATTATCAGTAGATTAAAGGAGAGGCTCTGGATGTAGTGGAGCACAACTGAATAACTGATAGTAGAGACTCTGCCACAGGAAAAGTGTAATAGGAATATTTTCCTTGGGTGCACACCAGCTTATGTGGGTTGTTTGTTGGCTGGTGGTTTCTGTCTGCCTGCTGGACAGTAGGAAATATTCCTATTGAATCATATCTTAGTTAATGAATTTGGTCATATTTTGTCCGTTGGCTGGCTTTTCCTTGGCCACACAAACAATGAGGAACTTGATTCATTTACAGATGTATGGTCCAGTGAAATCCCATTTGATGTTTATTAAACCATTTTGCATTCTGTTATGCTGTACATAAACTAGTATGTCATGTGCTGGGGAAGGAAAAAGACCAAGCACAGACTGGATTGACACTGGGATACTGATGGCCAGCAGAGCCAGCACAGGCTGGATTGACACTGGGATACTGGTGGCCAGCAGAGCCAGCACAGGCTGGATTGACACTGGGATACTGGTGGCCAGCAGAGCCAGCACAGGCTGGATTGACACTGGGATACTGGTGGCCAGCAGAGCCAGCACAGGCTGGATTGACACTGGGATACTGGTGGCCAGCAGAGCCAGCACAGGCTGGATTGACACTGGGATACTGGTGGCCAGCAGAGCCAGCACAGGCTGGATTGACACTGGGATACTGGTGGCCAGCAGAGCCAGCACAGGCTGGATTGACACTGGGATACTGGTGGCCAGCAGAGCCAGCACAGGCTGGATTGACACTGGGATACTGGTGGCCAGCAGAGCCAGCACAGGCTGGATTGACACTGGGATACTGGTGGCCAGCAGAGCCAGCACAGGCTGGATTGACACTGGGATACTGGTGGCCAGCAGAGCCAGCACAGGCTGGATTGACACTGGGATACTGGTGGCCAGCAGAGCCAGCACAGGCTGGATTGACACTGGGATACTGGTGGCCAGCAGAGCCAGCACAGGCTGGATTGACACTGGGATACTGGTGGCCAGCAGAGCCAGCACAGGCTGGATTGACACTGGGATACTGGTGGCCAGCAGAGCCAGCACAGGCTGGATTGACACTGGGATACTGGTGGCCAGCAGAGCCAGCACAGGCTGGATTGACACTGGGATACTGGTGGCCAGCAGAGCCAGCACAGGCTGGATTGACACTGGGATACTGGTGGCCAGCAGAGCCAGCACAGGCTGGATTGACACTGGGATACTGGTGGCCAGCAGAGCCAGCACAGGCTGGATTGACACTGGGATACTGGTGGCCAGCAGAGCCAGCACAGGCTGGATTGACACTGGGATACTGGTGGCCAGCAGAGCCAGCACAGGCTGGATTGACACTGGGATACTGGTGGCCAGCAGAGCCAGCACAGGCTGGATTGACACTGGGATACTGGTGGCCAGCAGAGCCAGCACAGGCTGGATTGACACTGGGATACTGGTGGCCAGCAGAGCCAGCACAGGCTGGATTGACACTGGGATACTGGTGGCCAGCAGAGCCAGCACAGGCTGGATTGACACTGGGATACTGGTGGCCAGCAGAGCCAGCACAGGCTGGATTGACACTGGGATACTGGTGGCCAGCAGAGCCAGCACAGGCTGGATTGACACTGGGATACTGGTGGCCAGGAGAGCCAGCACAGGCTGGATTGACACTGAGATACTGATGGCCAGCAGAACCAGTTCCCAAGCTCACTGGTGTTAATAGGGAGGATTTATGCAGTGCTGCTGGCAGCTCAGTCAGCTGCAGGCATTCCCTCTGTTCCTATTACTTGTTGTCTCTGCAGTAATTTTAATGACAGCTACAGGATTTTATCCTTGGTCAGTGTCTGTGGAAGCCATCAGGAGCTTTTCTGTTGGCTGTGAGAAAGGCAAGTGTTTATCTGATCCCAGGACAAATGGATTTATATGACGCAGGGGTAAGGAGGAAGGAGAAGATTGAAGCAGACTGGGAAAAAAGGAACATTTACACTTGTCCTCAAGCATTTGTCAAAACAGATTATGTCTTTAGCACTGAAAAACACTGCTGCAGGTGCTGCTGTCTGGAGCAGCTGTCCCTTGGAGAGCCCCAGCATGCCATTTCAGGCTGTTTGATGGAGATGTCACAGCCCTGCAGAGAGCAGGTAGTGAGGAGGCAGCAGTGGTGTCTCTTTGGGGCATGTTTAGGTTGATGCACATGTCTGTAAAAGCATATGCATGTGTAATTTATGGCATCTGGAAGGTAATGTTAGATCAGATCAGTGTCACAGCTGCAAGTCCTGGGACAAGCTGTCCAGTGTCTGAGAGCAGTGTGTTCAAAGGAGAAATGACTGTGTCAGTCAGAAAGCCTTGGCCATAGCTCCTTGCTGGGAAGGATGCTACCAGGCTGCTTAGGAGAGACCTGGCAGAGCCAGGCAGCGTTTGCATTCACACATGCTCTAATGTCAAGCATTAGACATAATGAGGATAAATGCTTTGAAGACTTTTTAACTGAAAGTATTTCCTTGACACAAGCAGCTAATAAAAACTAATAGAGTTCTGGAAAGTAAAAGATGAAAACCACTCTTTAAAGTTACCATCTGGTGATAAGGAATAGGAATGATCTGGAGAAGGAGGAGTGGTAGAGACCAGGACTGAGGTTGGTATGATACAGAATTAGTGCTGGGAGGTGGGAATTAGTGGCTGGGAAGCTTCATACAGCATTGCTTCAATGCTTTGAATCTTCACCTCCTCAGAGGAGTCCTCATCAGACTGAAAAGACCAAATACTCAAGAATAATTGAGCAAAGCTCAAATATCAGTGAATAGTGAAGGAATTCTGATGTGGGACAGAAACTCACTGACTTCAGAAGTCACTAATTGAGAGGAGATGGGACTTAGAGCAGAAGAAAAAGAGATAACCTAAAAGGTGAATGTTGGAAGGGTGATGAAAGCTGGGAGCAGAGTCTCCAAGAGAGATGTGCTGAGCAGAGCAGCTCAGGAGTGCTGCTTGCCCTGCTTTAATGTGGAATCCAGAGCTCTGAAATGAGCTTTAGACTTGGCCAAACAAAAGTAATTCACCTTTTGGTAGTCAAAGGCACCACAGAGAGGAAGAGAACATCTATAAATGGTGTTTCTCATGGTCTCCTAAAAATGCTGAATCATTTTTCTTCCCAGTGAATCTGCTGAGAAGGTGTTTTCCATTGGCTTCTCAGAACCAGGAGGGTTTGGGTTTTCCCTTGCTTTGGCTTGTTTTGGAGGTGGAGTGGCTTTTACAAGTGTTATCTCCAAGGAGCCTTACTCTTTGTGTTGTATTCCATCCTGCTTTTTTAGCCCTTTGCATTGATTAATTCAACCTTTACTGCCTAAAGCAGTAGAAAAATGGTTTGGCTTATTTCTCAGTGTGTTGTGGGGACATGTAGATCTGTGCTGTGCTCAGGTAGCTGCTACCAGGCATTGTGGTGGAAGCAAGTACAGCTTTAGATGGTGACACTGAAGCTTGGCATGGCTCACAGGGACATTTCAAGCCATCTGCTGCTTGGCTAGGAGTTCTCATCACCCCATGGCTGGGTAGGTGTGAGCTTGCTGCTCTCTTGGCTTGCCACAGGGTGCCAGCTCCAGCAGCATGAGGAGTGTCCCAGGGCAGCCAGCCTAAGGAAAGGGTTCTACAAATTCTGCCAGGAAAGTCCTAAGGAAATCCAGTCTTGTTCCACAGAGAAATGCTACAGGGCTTGGATGTAACAAAGCAGCCTGAATGGTTAGTGAGAACAAGATGCTCTGATTATTTTAAGCACCCATAGACACAATATTGCTGGATGCAGATGTTCACAAGCCAGTTCCCAGATCACCACAGAAGTGTCTGCTGGTGTCTGGAGGATCCCAGAGTTGGTGGAGGAAGTGTTTTGTTTTTGTTCTCAGCAGCTGCCAGACTTGAGTGCATACAAAGCACAAGCTTCCCACAGGGAGTTGCAGTGGCCTTGGCTTATTCTCTGCTGCTCTCCAGAGGCAGATGAGATTGTCTCCTCTTCCCCTGGATTCTCTCTGCCATTTGGCCTCTGCATGCATCTTGGCTCCTCCTGCTCTCTCTGCTGCTCTTTCCATTCACTTCAGTGTCCACTCACTGCAGCATTTCCCCCGGAGCCATCACGACTCTGAGCTAAGCATGAGCAAACCCATGTCACTGCAGAGCAGCTGCTCCTCTTGCCATGACAGGTGGCATGGGGCACTGGTCATCCTCTACTGATCAAAGGGTGCTTCAGGGGCTTTCAGGGACTGTGCCTTGCATGTGGAGCATTTGAACCTTTTGGCTGCAAGTGCAGTAAGGAACTCATGACTGTTGTAGGACAGCTGGTGCTGGCTTCCTGAGGCTGGCAAGGGAAGCAGAAACTCTTACTTCCTCTCCTTCTACAGACAGCTCTGTATTGTTGGGCTTGGAGAGTGTGCCACAGACCTTGCCTTTGAAGGACCTGAGGAAGCATGTGGAGAAAAGCAGGGATCTTGTTTTTAGGATGTGTTTCAGATGAGGCTTTCTTTGGAGCTGCTGGTGGTCAGCCACAGTGATCTGACTTCTGCTCTCCTTTCCAGCCAGGTGATGATGGTTGCACTCAGGGATCTCAGAGTCTTTTCCAGCCATGATGATTCTCTTCTGTGGTGATGTGCCCCCAGTACCAATGGGTGCCTGTGCTGTAGTGCAGAGCTGCAGTGGCCAGGAGATCAGCATGTCTTACTGCTGACACTGCACATGACTAGGCAAAGAGACAGAATTCATGTTCTCCAGCTAACAGCTCTTGAGGCTGCACCTCTTCATTATCTCAGTTGTTACAGTAAATAAAGAGGAAACACTTGTGTTCTCTGACATTACAGCACAGAAATCTTTTTATTCCCCATTCTGCTGTAAAGTTGAGTAAGCACTGTTGTTGTTGGTCCTTGTCCTGCAGTAGCTGGTGGTACTGATCCACTGCCTGCCTCCTCCTGCCCACCTGAGGCCTGGCTGCTAGCAGGCAGTGTTCAGAGAGGGCAGAAGCTGAGCAGGCAGCTGCCAGCCAGGGCAGCTCACACATCCATGGTCATGGCTGGGAGACCAAGCAGCTGTTAGCATGTGCCTGAAGGATTCTCCTGAATAAAAGAGATCCAAAGCTACCCCACAGGCTAAATCCCTGATCTCAGCTTCTTTTCCTGCTGTCTCCAGCTGTGTCACAGATGCCTAACCAGACTGTAGCCATTGTCCTTTCTTGAAGAGGGATGCTGTGGAGCAGCCAGAGCTCCAGCAGGAGCCTGGCTGCCTGGCACGGTGCTGTCTGGAGGCAGAGAGGGACCACACAGCACAGGCCTGCAGAAAGTTAGGTGGACAGGAAGGGGTGTCAGGCTTGCTGCTGAGGCTAGAAATACACAGCTGGTGTGCCAGCCCTCTCCTGGCTTCCCCCATTTGGCGTTGGCCCAAGGTGATCTCCTGGCAGCTCCCAGCACTAGCTTTGGGTGCAAGAGTGGAGTGCCAGCACTGCACACATGTGGCCTTTCTGGGTCCTTATCTTTATTCTGTCAGATAGAGGTAGAGCTGATTTGTCTGCTGTGGGGATTGCCTCAGGGCACCATGTGTGGTACTCCTGGCAGTGTGGGGTGGAGGAAAGCTTTACTAAGCACAGCATCTTCTGAGCAAATAGATTGGGGAGATAATGGCTTCTTTTTTTTTTTTTAATCCTGTAGATATTGTTGTGCTTCTGAATTTCAGTAGTTAAAAACAAATGTATGTTTCTCTTTCCTGTGTGTTCCCCTCTCCTGGTACATTCTGTCTGTTCCAGAGGAGATACTGATCTCAGGCTTGGTGTTCCTGGGCACAGAAGGACCAGCAGCAGTCAGCTGGGAAAGCACTGAGTGGGGTGAGCAGCAGCCTGGCTCCCTCAGGCTCCTGTCCCCTGAACTTTCCAAACCTTGCAAGAGTTCACTTCTTTCTCCTTTGCAGTTCTGAACAATCATTTGTGTCAGACACAAGCTCTCCTTGGGAGGTTTGGACACATTTGCAAGTATCCCAGTGCTGGGACCTTCATGGGCAGCCAGGGGAGCCTCTTCTGAGCTCTCTCCTTTTGCTGCTCCGGGTTCTCCCTGCACTCAGATCAGCTTAGTCATTGGGATGCTTTCTGGGCTGGAAAAGAGCCAGGCTGTAGCATTCGTGTGGGGAGTGTGTGACAGATGCTGTGGTGCTTCAGCAGAGGGACAGTGTGAGGCTGCCTTGCAGCAGGTAATACTCTGAGTTCATTCTGATGGCACTTGAGTGAGTTCCAGCAGTGCCTTCAGCTCCAGGCAAGGAGCCAAAGGTGTCACTTGGTTTAAAGCTGTGACATTTCAGTAAAACACAAATCTGCTCTTTCTTTGCAGCCTTTGCTCTGCTTTAAAAGTTTAGTGACTTGTTTTTGTGTCTGTGGTAGAAATTTCAGAATAATGTGTTAATGGAGCTAGTAGGGAAAGGAAGTTAGTGGGATCTTAATTTCATTGTATTGGTTAAACTTCAGTTATAGATCCTTGGCCTTTTGAAGAAGAAATGTTAATACAGCCGAGGACTTCCATCAGGATGAGCTAAAGATGAGGTTCCTTGCTTTGTTTTGGCTTTTCATACTATGAGTCACATAGTAACTCAGGAAGAATCCCTGATTTTCATGGCTGTGTAAGTGCTAAGTGGTGCCTGGAGTGACTGCTTAGGTGTGAAAGTGAAATTCCATTTATATTTACATATCTGTGTTTGTGTTTTATGCTGTTTACAAGCTGAAAATGAGGAAGACATTCCAGTACCTAAGAAGTGTATTTCTGTCTGACACTGATGCTAATCATGTGCTGCTCTACCATCTCATTATTCACCTGCATGCTCTGCAAAGCTGGCTACCTTTCCTTCAGTTCCAGGGGGATTCTGAGTATTGCTGCTGGGAGAAACCCCCACCTTTTTGTAACATAACTTGAGCAGACTTTTCATCCTGAATCTCACCCAGCATTAGTTTCTAGTGGGGATATATCAAATAAAGGTGCTGTTCTCTGCTCTAAGCACAAAAACTGGGATTAATTTTGCCATGAAGTATCTTTGAGTCTTAATTAAGAGTGAAGTTCCTCATCCTGGTCAGTGTGCTCAGACAGACAGTGCCAGCACATCCTACTCCATGAGATTCCAAGGTTTTCAGAGGATATACTGCATGTAGTACTTCCAACTATCTGTGTGCAGTGTGTAAGTTAACAGACAATTGCTCTGTAGAAGAAAGAGCTAATTTGAGAGTGTTGTGTTAAATCCAGGGGAAGCAGGTGAGGTGTGAGAATGCTTTCTCATGTTTGCTGGGCATTGTGATGTCTCTGAACATGGTAGTGTAGAGTGAAGCCCTGGGGCAGGGATCTGTGCCAGGGAGCTCTTGAGGAGCTCCAGGAGTGGCCACGTGACAAGGCTGAGCAGAGCTGCACCACAGACATCCCAGGTCCTGTGCTGAGGTGCTGGAAGGCTGCTGGAGCCTGGCTCCTTACACAGATACAGCTCTAATGATCTTCTCTTGGTAACAGTGTATCTGCTGCCTGGTGTGTTTTATGAGATGCTCATGGTTCTCTCTCTTTCTTCCTCCCCAGTGGGATTGGTCGAAATTGGCCTTGGGCCTCTGGTGGCAGCAGCATCTTGGCAGAGTTTGGGACCTTGCATCTGGAGTTCGTGCACCTGAGCCACCTGTCTGGGAACCCTGTCTTTGCTGAGAAGGTGAGAGTGTGCAGACAGAACCATCAACCACATCTTGGGAGGCTCATCTCTCCAGGGAGGCATTTGGATCTTCCTCAGCTGTATTTGTCACATGTTCTAGATGTTTCCTTGATCACCTGGGCTGGTTTTGTGTTATAAAGTCAGGAATCTGTTCCAAATTCCTTGTGATGCATCCTCTCTTACACAGCTCTTCCCCTGCCCCACAAAACGTGTCATTTCTCTTGGTGTTCTGAATTAGCATCACGTGAAACCATCAGATGGCAGAGCTTTCTTCAGTGCTGTGCCTCAGTGGGGTGAAAGCAGACACTGGCATTAGATTGGGGATGCTGTGTGGTGCCTCTAGAAGCAAAGCACCATGCTGGGGTGATTACAGCCAGCTTAGTCTTCACAGGGCTGTGAAGAGGTCAGAAAGCCCTTCCCTGGAAGTGACCTGGAACAAATGAGGTTTGAATTGTCTTTGTGGGACAACAAAATAACCACAAAAACCCATCCTTTGACAAAACAGCTGTAGGGCTTACTCATTCTTCCAGAACTTGAGAAGATTGGTTTCTGGGTACTTATTTATGTGAGCCATTAAAAATCCAGCCTGTGGTTCTCCTCCCAAGTGACATGGAAGATACTGGAAATCTGTTCCTGTAAGCTGCTCTTCAAACCCTCTGGAGATTGTGGCTGCACCTGCCTCAAGACAAGCCAGCCAGGGCTTGGTACAGGGGATGAGGCACTGGAATAAGCTTTCACAGAAGAATTAATTCAGTGAGGTCTAGGACTTGCTGCAGTTGGGCAGTGGCTCTTAGCAGTAGTGTCAGGATGCAGAGGGCACTTTGTGTACCACAGCAGCAATCTTTCTGCAGCTTGCTGTCAGCTAATTTATCTTCTCTCTCAGCAGCTAGCTCACTTGATCTCCAGGCATTCAGGGTGTTATAAAGGAGCTGTCATACATTTTTGTTACGATTTCTGCTCTGTGGAGCTCAGGGTCCTCATCTTGCTAAGCTGCAGTGGGTTATGCAGCAGAACATCTGGTCTAGACTTGTCTCCTCAGGCCTCTGGTGTGCAGTGAGCTCCTGAGCAGTGCCAGTCACTGGGCCAGCTGGGTCCATGGAGCTCTCTTTTCCATGCAAAACTGCTTCCCAGTTCACTTCTGCTGCTGAACTGGGCAAGGGGCTTGTATCCAATAGCATGTCTGGTGTGCTGTATGAGGAGCATCAGTGTCCTCTGCAGAGCCTCTGTGTGCCCAGTCCTGAGCCTCACCGCTTGCTTCTCTTGTGTCCTTCCATTGCTGACACCTGGCACAGCAGCTCCAGAGCTTCTCAGGAGCTTGTTCATGAGGGGAGGGCAAATGGCTGATTGCTCAGTGTTTTGTACCTTCCAACAGGTGATGAACATCCGGAAGGTTCTCAACAGACTGGATAAGCCAGAGGGGCTGTACCCCAACTACCTGAACCCCAGCAGTGGCCAGTGGGGCCAGCGTGAGTAGATCCCTTTGCTGGGCTCTGACCTGTCTGCGTGCTCTTGGCTCTCCTTCACTTCTCTCAGTCACTGTGACTTGATTTTACATATATAAAGTATAAAAAATCACATGACATCTGAGCTTCCATACAGTGTGAAAACTACTAGAAATAGCAGAATAACAGCCCTACTTAGTGTTTTTTAATGTTCTGTGCTTTGATCTCTTAGCATGGCCTGTGCAAGTGGGGCAATGTCTGCATGTGTATCATTGGGGGGAGGAATCTGTAGACTACAGAACTCTTTCATTCAGAAGTACAAAGTGCTCTCTACAGCAGCTGTTTAAGGAAACATTATCAGCTTGTCTGAGTCCAGTTCCATGCTTCTGGAGTGGTGTGGCTCCACTGAAGATAAAAAATACTAAAACAAGTCTTTCAAGTGAATGGCAGCTGTGATTTCTGTTGGAGTTTCAGGCCAGCAACTGAGGAAGCAAACTAAACAGAGCTGTGCTGTGGCATTAATCCCCTTGGAACTATTATAGGAGACACCAAAATGAGAAGGGAGAGAGGATTATGAAATGCTTGAAGTATGTGAGCTTTCTAGCACCTTCCTGAGGCCTGAGCCTTGCCTTGTTGTACTGTGCCTTCTCCAACCATCACAGGATGTTCAAAGCCTATGGAGTGTGCAGGATCAGAGTTTGAGAGACCCTGCTTCTTTTTCCCTCTCTTAGATTCAGTCCATCAGCATCCAATTCATGTCACTCTGTTCTTGTGGGTTTTCTTCCCTATGTTATGGGAAGAAAACAAGCCAGATGTGTTGTCCTGGTCTGAAAAGACAAGGGGGTACTGTGATGGAGCTGGTTATACAGCACAAGAGAGGGAAAGGACTGGAGAAGTTCTTGAATGGAGTTGTTTGTTTGGGATGCAGCTAGGGTGAGAGTGAGCTTCTGGAGTCCTTGTGGGACTGCTACAGTCTGGATTGATAAGATCTTCTTTGCAATGGCAAATAACAAATGTTTCAGTGAAAAAACACCTTTTTGAATGCTTGTTGTCACTCTGAATGAAGAAGATGTCCAAAAGGGCTGTGCTGCTCAGTTGTGCTGAGCCATGCAGGCAAAGGCCATTGCCCGTGATGAACTAGAAATGTGTTTCCTAGTCTGCTGTGCTGAGAGGCTTCCTGCAGGGCCAGCTGGCATCTTGGGCTAAACTAATGGACATGGACAGATGTGTGCCCACTGGTTTGGCACAGCCTTGGAAAGCATGCCCACCTCCACAGCTGGAGGCACTGGAGATGGTGAGCAGGCACCTAGGCAGCTGTGGGCCAGGTCCAGTTCCTCAGCTTCACTCAGAGCCTGAGCTCTCTGGTGAGGTGCAGGAGAGCAGATGTTGAGAGGCAGCACTGTTAGCAGCTCTGCCTTCGCTGGATTAAAGCAGTCCCACTCTTGCTCTGCCTTCTGGCCTTTGCCATTTCCCTGCTTCTCATGTAACAATGTCCTGTGTGCAGCTCACTCACATCAAATCCCAGGGTTTTGGTGGTGTGCACAGGAAAAATTAGAGTTGCTAGCAGCTTTGCTTTGCAGCAGCATGGAGTGTGGGCCCAGCAGTGACCTGCTGCAGGTGCCAGATGCTGCTGCAGCTCAGCCCCTGGCGTGCTGAAGCAGCAGAACCAGATTCCATCCTGCTGCACCTCTTCCAGTTCACTTGCAGACACTGATTTATGAATTTTTCCCCAGAAGAGGAGACCAGAATGTGAGGCTGGAGAGATGTCTTAGTTGAGATTGCTTTTCTAGATTGTTTTTTGTTGATTACAGGGGAAAAAACAAACCAAACCAAACCTAGGCACATACCTGGTCCAAGGCAGACTAGATCTCTCAGCCATCAGGTGGGAGGGAGGAACAGCTCTGAGCATTCCTTCTCCAGCACTGCTGTGGCTGGGAAGGACTCTGCTGGATCCCTGCCATTGTTCCTGTAAATTCATTTAGCCCTTGTTCTTCTGACAGTAAAGTGACAGTGATTTGCTGCAGCATGCCTCAATTGGATTTGTCTGCTGCAATAATGTATATAATAACAGGGATTATTATTGATGAAACCCTGCTTGTGCTATTTAGATTGCAAATGTCAGAGGTTTCTATGGTAATTTATTTAGGAAGCTGTAAAGGTCATGGAAATGCTGCTGTTCAGAGATCAGCCTTGGATCTCAGGAAATGTTCTCTCTCTTTTTTTTTAAGAAGGCTCTTTTTCTTTTGGATCATGAACATTTCATTAAATAAATGGGTTATTCTTTCCAGAACTTGAATATATCTCCTTGCAAAGAAGAGGGGGTGAAAAGCCATTGATAAGCCAGGTTTGATGGCAGAATGGATTTGTTAGGCAAAGGGACAGGATACATTTGGAAAACGAAATTACTTTTTTGTGTGTGTCACAGGCTGATGGAGGAGAAAGGCACTGTTAATGCAGTCTGAACAGAAGAAGGTCTGCCTTCTCCTTGGCATGGCTTTGCAGCCTGTTCAGAGGGGGAAAGGAGACATGCCAGGAGGTGAAGATAGTGAGCAGTTCAAACTCTCTGTTCCACCAACAGAGGCACAGCTCTGAAGCTGAGATCAGGGTTAGGTGCTGGGCACTGTGAGCTCTCTACCTGTGTGCCCTCACGAGTGCATTGCCCCACCTGTATTTGCTTGTCCTGTGCCCACAGCTCACAGACCTGCTGCGTGACTCCTGCCACCACACCTGCACCATGGGTGCCTTGGGTGGAACCAGCAGAGCCCTTCCTTGCTCTGGAACAGACTGCAGTCCTGATAAAGCACCTGGAGGCTTGATAAATGCCAGATGCCTTCATGTTAGCAAACAGAACTGAAAGGGAAACCTGTAGCTAGTGTCTCTAGCTTGATGGAGCTTAGAGGAACACTTTGCATCTATAGATGTATATATGTCTAGGTGAGGTATTTGATGTGCTCAGGGGATCTCTGCTGAAGTCTTGCTAGCCCATTCAGATTTCACCCAGAGTCTTCTAGGCTTCTGGACAGCCAGGGAGTGGAACCTTGTGGCAGCAGCTGAGAGCATCCCATCTCTGGTGGAGCTGCCATGGCACAGTCTGACCTGGGGGTAGTGTCTGCAGGGTCACCTCCCCAGCACAGGGCACAGTCAAGCACTGTGACAGCCAGATTCCTCTGCAGATATGGCCAAGCCTTCCTGAGGCACTGCTGACTTTTGGGAGCAGCCAGATGTTCCAAAAGGGAACAGGTCATCATTTGGAAAGAGTATTAAATACCCTGCAGTTCAGCTCTGCAAACATCTTAGCTTTTTATAGATGAAGTGACTTAACTGGAGCCTTAGTGAAGAGAAGAGCAAATAAAAACAATGCCTGCATGTGCAGAGGGGAAAGCCTTTGTCACCTTTGAGAGCACTTTCTACTTCTTTTCCTATCTTTGGATTAAAAAAGAACTCAAATGAACCCCTTTTTGTATGAGAGAGACTACAGGAATTAGATGTTAAACATAACTTCTTGTCCCTTTGCCACGAGCTCCATACTGTGGATAGTCAATAACTGTGGTGCTTTAGCTTTAACTTGGGGACAAAGTTCAGTTACAGAGCTAATTCTCTGTATACACCAGTGAGGTTTTTCCTGAGGTTCCAGGCTTAGATTTGTGAAAGGCTGCTGCAGGAAGAGATCACTCCATGCACTGTTTGAAGCTGTAGTTGTGTTTTGTTGCCCAGGCTGAGGATGAGCTTGCTGTTCAATCTCTTTCTTCCCCTCTCAGATCATGTCTCTGTTGGAGGGCTTGGGGATAGCTTCTATGAATATCTGCTGAAGGCCTGGCTGATGTCAGACAAGACAGATGAAGAAGGCAAGAAAATGTATTATGATGCTGTGCAGGTAAATAGAACATTTAAATCCTCCTTTCCACAATAATCTAATGTCTAACAATCCTAACAAGGCAGGCTCTGGGGACAGTGGGAGAGATTGATGTCTGTGCCACCACTCTGCGCTGCTCTAGAAGAATTGGTTTCTCTTTTAGAAAGACTTCATCCAATAGAAATGCTGGAGGGATGCAGGTGCTGTGGGGAAGGAGAGAGCCTTACACCAGAGCTGGCTTCTCCCCAACTGCAACACAGTCAGTTCTCTCTGATCCTGGAGGGGAAAAGTGTAACAACGCAACAAAAAAATGCACCTACAGCTAGCTCTCACATAGCTCACATCTTTTTTCCTTAGTCTTCCCTAAAAATATTATGTTGTCCTCTTATATCCAGGAGGAAATTCTTTTGTGTTTCAACTTCATATTTCAACCATTAGAATGCTTTGGCTGTGTCAACACAAGGGTCAGTGTGTTATGGTAGATAATTATAGATGGGAACAGAAGGTTTTGTTGTGTGATGACTTCTGGTTATGAGAGGCAGATATGTGCCAGCTTCTGTGAAAGAGCCAATTATTCAAAGCTCAGAGCTGTTCATGTTTACATTGCTGTGTGGCATTTTATTGATGATCCTTCTGGTCTGCAGTTTGCTTTGTTATTGATGAGGTGTCCTCAGTGTGTGTTTGGGGACAGGTAATGGCTTTGTGACACCAGATTGAGACTTGGGAAGTATGAGGTTTAAGTTCCTTTGTACAGGCTTTCCTTCCAGACTTGGGAAAATGACCTATTTTCTTAGTTCTTTGCTTTTATATAAATATATATATATAATCTTATATATATATAAAAATATATATAAGAGGATAATGTTGCTACTTTCTTCCCTATCCTTTCATCTGCTGTGACTGGAAGCTCTCTAGGGTCAGGACTTTTATTTGTTATTAACTGTATGTAAGTAAAGTGCCTCTGTAGACAAGGCTTCAGGATGCTAAACAATATCTGCTTTTTCTTTCCTACCTCTGGAAATGCTCTGTTGTCCCTAGGGAAGAGACACAAATCTCCTTTTACTTCCCATAACACAGAAAGTGGTGACATTGAAAAAATACAACCCTGGCTCATTGCAACATATCTTTATTTTCATGAGAGAGCAGAGCCCTGTGTGAGGGTTTGAAGCAGGGTGTGATCTCTGGTGGTAGGAAATTCAATGACCAAGCATCCTCTGCTAGGAAAACCCTCTAATTTTGTGTGTGCAGACTGAGGAGCAGTTGGCCTCATTCTCCCTGCTAGCATGGCTCCAGCTTCAGAGCAGAAGGTGGATTTTAAATTGGGTCTGAGTGCATTTGAGGCTGTGGCATAAGAACAGTGATACTGTAATAGCTCAGCTATTAGGTTGGCAGCTGAAAAGAGTGAATACAATATGAATTCTTCCTACCATGAAGGCATTTTGAACCAGCTCAGAGCTGCTCCTGGTCTTCTGCTGGTTTAATAACGTCAGGTTTCTCTGTGCAGTGCATCCTGACCCAGGGGAAGCACTAGTGCCTGGACATGGGTGGCACAGCTCCTCTGGAAGCCAGGGGCAACATCCCCAGTGTGCTATGACCATGCCCTTGGTGGCAGGACCACGCTTGCAAGGGCCAGAGGATCACTAAACATGTGCTAGACTTTGCCAGGCTGCTGGCTCAATGCCATTGGCAGCATTTCCTGAGCTGTGGCATTCATGTGTTGTGTGTTCTGCACTGAGGTGCCTCTGTCCCAAAGCTGGAAGTGCACATGCAGTGCCTGGAGGCACAGGCTGGTGTGATGCAGCTCGGTGGTGGCAGCAGGGGAGCTGCAGGCTGCTCAGGCTCCATTCAGATGCCAGGTCCTTCACCAGAGGTTTGAAATCCATCCTGAGATTGGCTTTGCTGCTATCGATCCCTTACTTATCTAAATGAAAGCTAATGCAAGTGTCTGCACAAGCTGCAGTCTCTCTTTATGACTAAGCCTACATGGTTTGAGTCTGCTTCATATTTTCTGAGCTAAATTTCCCCTGACACTCTCAGAATCCTTTTAAGACTCTGCCAAAGGGAACAGCATGATTGCTCCTGCCCGTTCTGAGCAGCACCTGCCCACCACACTCTGAATGTGATGAAGGTTTGATGCCTAATTCAATATCTTCTGCTATCCAGAAACCACAAATGAAAACACATGGTGAGTTACAGTTCACTGTGAAAAGCTGAGATGTATTTAGATAAAGCTTTGGGGTTATTTCTTACTTTGTTCTCTAACTCATATTAAAACCAAAGAGTTCATCCTATTGGGATTTTGGTAGCATCTATGGATTGGTTTATTACTTCAGTTAAAAGCAATAACTAAGATGTCAAAACTAGATTTAAAGCCTTTTTCTGCTTGCCATGAATAAGATGTGTGTGTGGCTGGTGCCATTTAGAAGAAGAGTTTGTTTTTGCTGGGAAAAGGGGCAGGGATAGTCTTGTTTGGAATGGCAGAGCATAGCCATCAGAGGGATTCCTGACCCCTGGGATCTGCACCAAAAGACAGGTGAATGTGTTTTTAATGTAAGTTATTTCCCTCTTTCGCAGAGCAATGCATGTAAGGTCCTGTTTCACAGAGCAGTCAGTAGTAAGAGATCTTCTCAAACTGCTTTCAGTGGCTGACATGAAACAGTAGTTATAGAACAAACCTGTACTCAGCTTGGAGCCACATTTTGAGGAGGTATCTGCGCATGGAATGATCTAGGAATCTTTGCAAGTGTCCAACAGGAACCTTCCCAGGCTGAGTAGCTTCAGTAAGAGAGCATGGACCTTGTGGGTTCACTTCATCTAGTTACCAGGAGCTGTATCAAACCCTCCCCAGCTCTCATTTCTAGGCTGAAGGGCAGTTTTCCCACTGCTGTTAACAGATTGTCTCACTCTTGACATCCAGTGGTCAGGAATCTTTCCCAGGTTTTCCCATTAGATTTATTTATGGCCATTGCTGCAAGCTCTCTGCACCTTGAAGGTTTCCTCTCTCTCTCTCTCTGGTACTGCCTTCTAGACAAGTGGCATATCAGAAGCTGTGCTGTGAGCAGTAGCTTGGCCCAGAGGAACTCCACAGGAAGAGGTGAAATCCTTCGCCAGCACTTCCCAGGCAGAGCTGGCAGATGACAGAATGCAGTAACCTCTGGGGGGGGGATCAAGAGGCAAAGCAGTACTTTTGGGCCAAAACTGTATGGTTTTGATTGTTTTGGGGGATTTTTTCTGGTGTGTTGAATTGTTGGTATTAAGCAGTCAGTGTTTGCCAGAGCTGTGAGATTTCAGCCTTCAGATAAATAAACCAAATCCTTTCTCATGGAAACGAGGAAGAGAGCAAAGTGTTGTGAGCAAACTGGAAGCATGACCTTGGCAGAAGGGCCCTTGTCACCCCCAGAGTTCTGTGGGTCTGTTCAGCTGGGGTGACACTCTGCTGGCTGCTCTCTGCTGATTGCAATTCCCATCCAGTTGCCTGAAGGGGTTTGCTTTGTGATCTTAAAAGCTGCAGAGGTGATGTGGACAATGACAGAACTGCAGCAGCTCAATTAGAGAAGTTTGTCATGCTGGGTAGAGCCAATTGAACCTTCAGTACCTGAGCTCTGCAGGAGGCAGGGAACTAGGGCAGAGAGAGTGGTGCCCTGGGAGCCCATCTGCAGGACAGGGCAGTCCAGGCTGAGGACTCAGCATCCCCTTGGGGACAGGAAGGTATTTCCTGTATCTGAAATGTGTAAAAAAGACTAAACAGGCACTTTATTTCCATGGTTTGTCAGCTGTCATGTTCACAATCTTTATCAGGCAGCTGCAGGGCTGTTGTGCAGCTAGTGATAGTGTAGCTGCATGCTCAGGATTCGTTGTGCTTCACAGAGGAGAGCATCCCTGCTCCTCCTGGCAGCAGGGTGGAGGCTCTCTGAACTGCCTGCAGACAACAAGAGTAAGGACAGGCTTCTGCAGAGCTTTAAATTGCCAATAATTGACTTACAACTGCACAAGGTCTATTTTGTTGTCTATAGAAAGTACTTGTCAAAGTGTTTATGGACTGTCAGGAGAAGCAGCAGAGCTGTAAGGCTGCTGAAACTCTTCAAGAAGGATTTTAACTGGAAAACTCCTGAGAGAGAAATGGTTTCCTTTCTGCTCTGGCTTTGCTCCTGTTGTCAGAGCAGCTACCTCCTTAGTGCTTGGGCTGTGTTCCCATCCCTTTTTGACACGAAAAAGCTTGTCAGGAGCAAGAGATATTTATTCTGGAATATTGAGATAATATATAGTGTACCATTCTGAGAGGGAGTTGCTTTGGTTCAGGCCAATCTATTAATCCTATTTTAAGCATGTGAATAACTGCTGCCTTCTGGAGCAGACAGCACTAAGGACATTCAGTGCAGGAGCATCCATGCTCTTGGAGACACTGAGGCCTACACAGAATTAGTAAATGATCAGTTTATCATGAAGGTAATCATCTCTTCAGTGATCAGGTGTCACAGGAGTGACATCTTTGCCCAGCACTATGAATACAGCACTGCTAGTTCAGTCCACACCTGGAACAGGTTTCAGGGACAGAAGCAGTAAGTGCCTCACTGCTTTTGAAATCTTCCTTATATGTTGTGTTTAACAGATGCAAGTTCTGTGTTCAGATCTCACTTTTGGTTTTAAAGCACAGCTGAGGAAGCAGTGAGGCCTCAGGATAAGGAGATGGCACTTCTCTGGCACAAGTATTGCAATAAACTCTAACAAGGGCTGGAGGTTCCTGTTCCTCCCTAGCTGTGCTGCTCTCTGCTTCCACACAGCTTGTCATGGCTCTTCAGAACCTGGTGAGCTATAGCTAAGAAAAGGACTCCATTCATAAATCCAAAAGGTTTCTTTGGAAAGTGCAATGTCTCTGCCATCTCCAGAGCAGCTGCAATAATGGAACAGGCAAGCTTTGCATTTTCCATGATAAACACAGTGGAATTATGGATAAAGCTGATGAATGATAAGACCAAAGATAAGTACCTATTGCTTTAGATCAACTCACCAGAGAAAATAGGAGGGAAGTAAGTGAAAGTGAAGAAAAGAGGCAATAAACTGACAGCACTGGCCCAGGTTGCCCATCCAAGCTGTGGATGCTCCATCCCTGGCAGTGCTCAGGAGCAGCTTGGATGGGCCCTGGGCAGCCTGGCTTAGTGGTGACAGCCCTGCCATGGCAGGTGGGGTGGAACTAGGTGATCTTTAAGGTCCCTTCCAACCCAGCCTATGACTGTGGAATTATAAACCCTGGAAATTTATAGCTAGGATCATAATATTTAAGTTTCAGATCTATTAAGGTATGGAAATCCCTGACTGTGACTTGCAAGAGAGTTTTATCTCCAGCTACAGTGACATCTTGAGGAGGGAAATGAAACACTTGGGGTTTGTTCTTAAAAGAGCATCAGTCATTAAAATTCATTAATCATAATTAAAGAGTTGCTGTGAAAGGAGAGGTGAAATGCCTAAGTGCTAGAGGAGGTAGAAGTGCAGTTTGACATTGCACTTTGGGGTTTGTTATTTGTTATTCCTCCTCCTTTAGCAGAGCTAACTTTTTTGTGGCAGGAGAGGGAGATGAGGCTGGGAGACACTGAGGAGTTTCTCTTCTGGCCTGTCAGTAGCAGAGATGAGACAGACCTGCCAAGTGCAGCCCTGTAACCTGAGCAGTGCAGGATGTCACTCACTGCACTTCTCCAGGCAGCCAAAGGCATTGGTGTAAGTTGCTGGCTCCTGAGGAGGGTGTCAGGACTCACACAAGTGCACTGGAGTCATCATTCAGGCTGGAAAGGGACTGTCAGTGTTTCCCCTGAGTACTCAAGCCTTTTCACAGGTGGAATGTAGAAGGAATGATTTACCAGAGAATGGAAGAAAGAAGGAATCTAGCTAAAGGCCTTGCTGAGTTGAGGACTGTGAGCACAAAGCCCCTGAACTGACAGGAGCTGCCTCAGCCGTCAAGGTCAGCCTGGCTGAGAGCTTGCAGGCACACTACAAACTGGATGCCATCTCACATTAACATGCAGCAAAATTATTTCTTTAAGTATCTGGCAAATGTTGTTTATTTTCCTTTAGTTTCCTGTCCTCCTTCTCCTTTTTGTTCCACACAAAGTCAGCTGTTTAAATTCTTTTTATTTCTTTCCCCGCCAGGTAGCATCTGCCACTGCTCCCTTTGGGAACAGACATTTGCAGTCACCTCTTTGCAGCCTTTTGTGTTGCTGAGTCTCTGCTGTGCTGTGATGGAAAGAAAGAAATCACTGCTGGAATTGCAGAAATACATCCTGCAAAGCAGTCAAGTGAAATGTCCATTTCCTTCAAAGGCAGGCTGCCCCAGCTCCACACACTTGGCCAGCAATGATGTATTTCAGCTAATCACAGACCACATTCTCCTAGCTTTTGGCTTACTTGCAGATGCTGTGTATTGCTTTATGCTGAGAGTGGTCATGGCAGTAAAATGAAATCATCATCTCTGTAGCAATAAGTATGTTAGCCTGGGATCTGCAGGCAGGGCAGGAGGAATGATTCCTGGGGGGAACCAAGCTCTGCACAAACCTGTCCCTTCTTTAGGTGTGTACATAATTAGATCAAACTAACAGTGACTTGGCTCCAAGTATGGCATTCAGACAATCCCAGCATGGCTAAGGTTGGAAGGGACCACCAGAGGTCAACTAGTCCAACCTCCCTGCTCTAGCAGGGGCCTCTAGAGGACCTTACTCAGGACTGTGTGCAGGTGAGTTTGGAATCTCTCTGGTGAAGGAGACTCCACATCCTGCCCCACTCAGTACCCAGGAAGAGCTGCAGTCCCCTGGGAGAGGCTCCTCTGCCTTTCAGCATTGCAGAAGCTCTTTGGTTGGTGTCAGCTTAATTCAATGATGTAACTCCTACACTTCATGCCCAGGGCAGTCCAGAGGCAGTTTAGGCTTCCCCATGTTACAGCACAGGAGTTTGTGGAGTGCTGAAGGACCTGGAGCTTCAGCACACTTGGGTTATGGCTTCTGGTGGTGATTTGTACACAGCAGAGGTGATTGGGGTTTGATGTCTAGGTAGAAATGATTAGTTCCCTAGCATGGTGTTGGTTACATCAGGATAGTTCCTGCCTGCTGCTCAGGGACCTGTGCTTGTATAAGGCAATGTGAGAATCTGTAAGATACCAAAGAATTACCTAACAAAAATAGCTTTATATAAGACACCTGATAAAAATAACTTCTAATAGGCATGTGTACTAGTTCTTAATAGGACCCATTTAAAAAAAGCCAAGATTACTTGCTTTATTAAAGATGGATAATTACTTTGGAAATGTATTTCCATTTAGTGACAGTCTTAGCATCAATTTCTTCTCTGGTTTCTTAACACCAGTTTGTTAGAGTCATCTTAAAATTCCCCCAGCTGAAGTCATCATTGTTCAGACTGAGCTTTAATCTTGAGGCAAGAGGGAAGTGAGTACCTGTAGGTTTATCAGCTGGTGCCAGTGCTGCTGATCTGGGTACATGCTGAAAGGTTCAATGAAGTGCCATTAAATGAAAGGGTTTTCCTTTCTGAGCTTGGTTTTAGGGAGCTTATTTCTTAGAATGCCTCAGTGTTCTGCCAGCTGCTTCCCACAGCATTGTGGTGTCTCTAGCAAAGGCAGGAGCTGCTCAGTGTAGAGATGCTAGCAGCTCTGGGAGAGATGCTGGAAGTGTTCCAGTGATTTCTGTCTCCTCACCTCCTTTGCCTGTTTGTGCATTAAAACTTGTTGTAGCAGCTTCTCTGAACTCTGCTCTGTCAATTCCTCAATTACAAATTCAGATTTTATACCCAAATGAGCACAAAAGATGTGCTTTAAAGAACATTATTCTGTAGAGTAGCTAGCTCTTGCACTGCTAGTTTCCCAAGCTGACAGGAAAGCTTTGTTATGTGCTCTTGGAATACACAACCACCAATTAGCTCAGACACCTACTCAGCCTCTGCAGTGCTTTCGTGTTCCACAGTGGGATCTGTGGTTTGGATGCTTACAGAAACTGCTTCCCCACCTCTCCCCTTTCATATGGAATTCCTCTTCTCATAGGTTAAATTATGCAGGGTTTGTTTAAAGCAGAAGAAACTTCATTATTTACTGCTCCTTTAAAATCTAGGTGTGCTTTCCAGTTAGTGCTGAAAACAGGCAATCAAGGAGCAAAGGCTGGAGGAGGTTTGTGAGGCAGGAGTGGCTCTGGAGCTGGGCAGGGAACAGCCTCACTAGCTGCTTGGCTCTAAGAGTAGTGGCAAACCAAGTGTGGTTTTCAGTGTGACATTCTTGGCACAAAGAAACTACTCAGGAAGTAAAACTCGTGTAGTTATTCTGCTGATGCTCCTAGCTTAGAGATTTTTCATGCTTATAAAAACAGTCTTTACAGATTTTTATATGCAATCAATACCTTCTTCTAACACTTTGTTTTAAATTCTGGCTTTTGTGTTAATAGTTCTCTATTCATGGTTTTTCTCTTGTATAATGCATGTTGAGTACTGCTGCTGGATTTGGGCTTCCAGAACAAAGCAGAGCACTGCTGGGTGACTGAGGGTGTGATAGTGATGGTGTTCTCCTCTCCAATAGCCTGCCAAGGGGAGCAGCTTACTTCTGGAGCTTCTAACTCTCAGTGAGAGCCTACTGCTGGCTGGGACCTGCAGAGGAGTTCAGTCTGGGAGGGGAATGGCTCCCATCACTCAGTGCCTGCCCTGGGTCAGGCATTTCAAATGTGACTTATGGCTGCACAGAACTGACCTGAAATGATAGCAGTTACCACTTCCTTTAAGGCAGATTGAAGTGGGAAGTGTGGAAGCTGAAGTGATGGCTGAGCACCATTAAAGAGAAATTGCCTGAAATTGCTCCAAGTAGGGAAAGAAATGAAATGATTTAGAAATGGAATTGTATTTTTTAGGTCTTCCCAGTACTTTTATAAGATGTCCTGGGTCAGTTGCTCAAAGCTGTGTCAGAATGAATCATCATGACTGCTGTATGCTAATCTCTGTTGGTCTGTTAGCCCTTTGAGGTCCTGCTAGCTCCCATGATTACTTCATCAGCAAAGGTGATTTGGAGAGCAGGCAGTCAGCAGAGAGCTGTGTGCCCCCTGCCCCTGCAGGGGTAACTGTGTGCCCCCTGCCCCTGCAGGGGTAACTGTGTGCCCCCTGCCCCTGCAGGGGTAACTGTGTGCTCTCTGCCCCTGCAAGGGGTAACTGTGTGCTCTCTGCCCCTGCAGGGGTAACTGCGTGCTCCCTGCCCCTGCAGGGGGTAACTGTGTGCTCTCTGCCCCTGCAGGGGTAACTG